>JAXLNO010002286.1:106650-168605 GCA_038087875.1 Malacoraja senta | reverse complement strand
GATGTCCCGGCTAATACGGGACAGTTGGCAACCTTGCACTAGCTTCACATTTCCACCCTGCAAATGGCCTGTTTCCCTTATCATCGTTTTTTTTTTTGGCATATCTGTCATTCATTGTTCTTTATCTCTCCACATTGAAGGCTTCTCCAGATGCAAGGCAGACATACTAGCGACAGCGGCCAAACGCTTCGACTTAGTGTGCATGCAGGAAACCCATATCGGCCCTACACAACACCGACCAGCCATCCCTGGAATGAAGCTGTTGGCCGAGATCCGACACAGACAGTATGGGTCAGCTGTATTCAGCAGACCAAACCTCGCGATCGAAGAGGTCTGCACCCACACCACCGAAGGGCAAATGGAAACCATCACAGTCGCCCTCCCAAACAACTCTGTCACATCAGTGTATAAACCCCCCCAAAGTCCGTTCCTCCACTCTGAACTACCAGACAGATGCAAGAGGAAATACCACATCAGCATTGGGGACTTCAATGCCCATAGCTCATTGTGGGGCTATGAAGTGAACAATCAAGATGGAGATGAAGTCAAAACCTGGCTCGAGTCGAAACACCTGACCCTGATCCATGACGCCAAACTGCCAAAATCTTTTCACAGTGTCAGATGGAAACGAGGATATAACCCAGACCTTGTTTGTGTGAGCAGGGACTATCATCCAGAGCTGTGAAAGAGGTCCTGGACCCTATCCCCCATACGCAACACCAGCCAATTACCATAACCATCCGATCCGCTCTCCAAGCAACAACCGTCCCCTTCCGCAGAAGGTTCAATCTGCGGAAGGCCGACTGGCTGTCATTCCAACAGGAGATCGAAGACTCAATCCCCAGCATTCCATCACACCCCAACAACTATACCATGTTCATAGAACTGCTGAAAAGGTCAGCCATGCGACATATACCAAGAGGATGCGAGACCGAGTACATCCCCGGGCTGTTGGAAACATCCAGCGATCTACTGAAAGCCTACCACAGGGCATACCACGAGGACCCTTTCTCCTCCACCACCATGGAACTCGGAGAGATCCTGTTGAACACAGTCGGGGAGGACTGAAGGCAAGTCTGGAAGGAGTTGATAGAAAACACCAACATGACCAATAACAGCAGGAAGGCATGGGCTACAATCCGCCGCCTCGGCGAAGACCATACCACACCGCCCACGCTCACAACAGTCACAGCAAACTCAGTTGCAGCACAGCTGGTGGCAAACGGTCGTAGCCAAAACCGGCGCAGACCCACAGGAGAATACCGCCGGACAGCGGTAACAGACCGCCTACAACCAGCCAGCGCTCTCACCAAGCCCTTCGACCTAGAAGAACTCGAAGCTGCAATGAGCATGCTGAAGCCTGGGAAAGCAGCAGGAATCGATGATGTACTGACGGAAATGATACAGCACCTTGGACCTAAAGCAAAGATCTGGCTCCTAGCAATGCTGAACTCATGCATGGCACAGAAAACAACCCCACCTGTATGGAGAAAGGCCAAGACTGTCGCAATTCCAAAACCTGGAAAGGACCCATCATCCCCAAAGAGCTACAGACCCATTTCCCTCCTCTGCATCACCTACAAGCTCTACGAGAGGCTATTACTCCAACGCCTTATGCCACTTATAGACTCCAAGCTTACTAAAGATCAAGCTGGTTTCCGCCCTGGCCGCTCCTGTGCTGGGCAGCTACTGAACCTCACCCAACACATTGAGGACGGTTTCGAGTGCAAACTCATCACTGGAGCAGCTTTCATAGACCTCACCGCTGCTTACGACACTGTTCCGCACCGCACCATGATCAGGAAACTTTTTGACATGACTGGTGACCTCGACCTGTGCCAAGTCATCAAAAGCCTTCTAACAACAGGCGCTTCTCCGTCCAATTAAATGACAATTAAATGGAAAGCCCAAAAGAAAGGCCTACCACAAGGCAGCGTACTGGCTCCCCTCCTCTTCAACATCTACACCAATGACCAACCACTTCCCCCACAATGCCGCCGCTTCATCTATGCTGTTGACCTCTGCATCACCACCCAACAGGAGAACTTCCAGAAGATTGAGCCTGTCCTGGAAAGGGCCCTCGAAGAGATGACAACCGACTACAATAACAACCACCTGAAACCCAACCCATCAAAAACCCAACTATGCAGCTTCCATCTTAAAAATCGAGATGCAGGAAAACAACTGAGCGTCTCATGGGATGGCCCCAAACTCTCCAACCACTTCCACCCCGTGTACCTCGAGTCACACTCGACAGGACATTCTCTTTCAAAACCCACCTTCAGAACACCAAAGCCAAGGTCAACACTCGCAACAACATCCTGCGCAAACTGGTAAACTCAAAGTGGGGCGCTGATCCACCAACCATCCGTGCAACTGCCCTAGCCCTGTGCTTCTCCACAGCTGAATACGCGTGCTCAAGCTGGAGCTGCTCCCACCATACCAAACTGGTTGACACAGCCCTCAATGACACCTGCCGCATTATCACGGGATGTATAAAGACAACGCCAGTCCCGTGCCTCTACGCCCTAGCTGGTATTGCCCCCCCCCATTTCTTGCAGGACAGTCCCACCTCTCCAGACAACCAAAGAAACAGCAAGGACCAACATCTGGAAAGATGAATGGAACCAGCTCAACACACGAGCCCACGACTGGATGGAGAGAGGAATCACTCCGACTGAATGCCTCGCCATCGGGCACGACCTCCCATGGCCAACCTGGAAGACCTCAACAGATTACGAGTGGAGCAGGGGAGGTGTAAAGCACTTATGAAAGCATGGAACTACCAGGCAGAAGACACATGCAGCTGTGGAGCAGTACAGACAATGTCCCACCTACTGGAGTGTGACGACGCCCCCCAGTGCAGCCCCCAGGACCTGGCTGAACCGACTCGACCAGCTGTGACCTGCGCCAGATACTGGCAGAACAACATCTGAGATTGCAACGGACTCGAAGAAGAAGATCTCTCCACATCACCATCTATATCTCTCGTGTCCCTTATCCCTAAACAGTCTGAAGAAGGGTCTTGACCTGAAACGTCACCCATTCCTTCTCTCCAGATATGCTGCCTGTCCTGCTGAGTACTCCAGCTTTTTGTGTCTATCTTCGGTTTAAAGCAGCATCTGCAGTTCCTTCTTACACAATGTAAATCAGGAGTCAGGTTGCAACCTAAAGTGGGCAAGCTGCAACACTGTCCCAGTAAAATTGTGATACCACATTCCACGGACTGCATGTTTGTTGTGGCAAAATTCCAGTCCAGGGAGAAGACATGTTCTTAAAGTAGCTGTAGGAATGAACTGCTGATGCTGGTTTAAACCGAAGATAGACACAAAATGCTGAAGTAACTCAGTGGGACAGGCAGCATTTCTGGAGAGAAAGAATGGGTCACGTTTTGGGTCGAGACCCTTCTTCAGACTGGAGCTGTCCAATTATTTGACTTCTGTCTTATAGAAACATAGAAAATAGGTGCAGATGTAGGCCATTCGGCCCCTTCGAGCCTGCACCGCCATTCAATATGATCATGGCTGATCATCTAGAATCAGCACCCCGTTCCTGCTTTCTCCCCATATCTCCCGATTCCGTTATCCCTAAGAGCTTTCTAATGTTAAGGGAGAATAGGGGCCCTTCCCATCTCTATCCTGACACCAGCCAGCATTGGTCCGGAGGAATACACGGAATACTTTTTTGGAGAGCCGATGAGAGTAAAATATTTCCGTACTTGGCACAGAATTAAAAATCATTCCTTCTTAGACCATGTGCGGTGCAGGTTACTGTCCTTTCTACACCTTCCATTAGAGTTGCAGGATACCTCCATTTGAGTTTTAGAGTTTAGAGTTTAGGGTTTAGAGATACAGCGCGGAAACAGGCCCTTCATCCCACCGAGTCCGTGCCGACCAGCGATTCCTGCACACCAACACTACCCTACACACACCAGGGACAATTTACAATTACTCCAAGCCAATTAACCTACAAACCTGTCGGTCTTTGGGAGTGTGGGAAGAAACCGGAGATCATGGAGAAAACCCACGCAGGTCACAGGGAGAACGTGCAAGCTCCCTACAGACAGCACCCATGGTCTGGATTGAGCCCAGGTCTCTGATGCTGTAAGGCAGCAACTCTACTGCTGCACCTCCGTGCTTCACTGGTTACACCTAGGTTTATTTAACTGATATTGAAGGGTAATGTCAACAGTAATAGTCACTCGTACTATCTCCATCAACCACTTGGCCACCTCTTTGCTTCTTTAATAGTCCTAATTGACCTTTGTAATGATAAAGCAAGATTGGTTGATGCAATCTCTTACCTTGCTGGAGATGCGATTGTTTTCCGGGTTGTATCTCCAGTCGCTCTGCGGCCTAACATCATGGATCTGGAGGCCTTGCTCAGGACTGACTTGAGCCCCGCAGGGGCGTGGCGTGGATTTACCATCGGAGGCGACTCCTTGCCTGGGATCGATGCTCCAACCACAGCCTGCAGACTTTCACATCAAGGAGCTCGCAGTTTCGGGTGAGAGGCCGACGTCGGGAGCTCCAAAAGCCGCACGACGTTCGACTAACCCCGACACAGGGTAGATAGCCCGGCGCGGGGGAGCTGTGATTTCCCCCGATGCAGGAGCTTGATCGTCCCAACGAGGGTTATGGGAGTTAGATCATCCCGTCAATGGAATGTTAGAGGCCCCCGACCGCTGGAGGTCAAAGAAGGGAGAGAGTGAACTTTTTTTCGCCTTCCATCACAGTGAGGAAAGTGGAGGAGTCACTGTGGTGGATGTTTATGCTAAAATGTATTTTGTGTGTTCTGTTGCTTTTTATTGGTATGACTGTACGGCAAACCAAATTCCTAGTATTTTGCAAAACATACTTGGCTAATAAAGTATTATTATGATGATTATGATTATGATTATGTACACAAGAAACTCGATGAACATTGATCAACTAATTCAAAAGCCCAATGCTTATCAGGTTGAGAATTGCAGCTCTGAGGCATCTTGTGATCCTCCTTTGGCAACTTCAACACTGACTAGTCCCACTTTCTCAAAAACAATGGTAATGTTTAGGAACCAGGGGCCACAGTTTAAGAACGGAGACGAGGAAACACTTTTTCTCACAGAGAGTGGTGAGTCTGTGGAATTCTCTGCCTCAGAGGGCGGTGGAGGCAGGTTCTCTGGATGCTTTCAAGAGAGAGCTAGATAGGGCTCTTAAAAATAGTGGAGTCAGGGGATATGGGGAGAAGGCAGGAACGGGGTACTGATTGGGGATGATCAGCCATGATCACATTGATTGGCGGTGCTGGTTCGTAGGGCCAAAAGGCCTACTCTTGTACCTATTGTCTATTGTCTATTATCTATTGTCTATTTGGGTTGAGAATAATCCGATTCAATATTCAATGATTTGCCGAATGCTATTGTATTGTATTGTAATTGTATTGTAATTACTTTATTAGCCAAGTATGTTAAAAAAAAAAGCAAGGATTTTGATTTGCCATACAGTCATTCCAAAAAGCAACAAGCCACACAACTACATAAAAATCAACATAAACATCCACCACAGCGAACTGTGACGGAAGGCATTAATGTATTACAGTATCTTCTTCCCTCCGTTTCTCCCGCGGTTGTGACAGTTGAACTATCCGCAGTCGGGACGATCGAAGCTCTCGCGTCGGGTCGATCGAAGCTTCCGTGATCGGGGCAGTCGAAGCTCCTGCGGCTTGGGGCTCCCGAAGTCGATCCCTAACTAAGGGACCGCAAGCTCCACGATGTTGTCCGCCGGCTCCCAATGCGATCCCCAGCAAGAGGCCGCCAGCTCCTCGGTTAGGTCACGGTACGGACGGAGATACGATACGGAATCGCATCTCCGTCGAGGAAAAAGATTTAAAAAGTTCCCCCCACCCACCCCCCCCCCCCACATAATACAAGACTAAAGATACACTAAAACATACAGTTAACAACAGACTAAAAAACAACAAAAGAAGGAAAGGACAAAGACCGTTGTCGAGGCTGCCATCATATGGCGCCACCTGGTATGTAAGAAATATAATTATACGATAACCTCTTCAGGAAAGCAAAACCCCAAAAATGTAAAATACAAAATGCATTATCATTATGCAGAATAAAATATTTTACCTTGAGGGGTTTGCTTATCTTAATTCATTTATAGGAATTTGGTCTCAGTTATGTTATTTTAAAACATTCAATTAAAGGACTTTATAAGGTACATGAATGAGCGGTGAACAAATTGCCAGCTTTTAGTAAGGTATGTGTTATTAATATTATAATGTGTGTCATAAATATTCTAGGGCAAACATGCATGGGCTCATCTATAAACCTCATGTAAAGAACACGTTTGGTTTTAAATATGGCCTGAAGAACGCCCTTGATTAGATATGAAATATGAAAGATAATTTTCAAAAACTAATGGGGCATTTTGTGAGAAACAACTCAATGTCTTTTAAAGACCCAATACAAGAAAATATGTGCAAAGAGCTGCAAGTAGAATTGACAGTAGATTATGGGCGGCATGGTGGCACAGCGGAAAAGCTACTGCCTTGCAGCGCTGGAGACACGGGTTCGATCCTGACTACGGGTGCTATCTGTACGGAGTTTGTACGTTCACCCCGTGACCTGCGTGGGTTTTCTCAGAGATCTTCGGTTTCCTCCCACACTCCAAAGACGTACAGGTTTGGTCATTGTAAAAAAATAGTCCCTAGTGTGTGTAGGATAGTGTTAATGTGCGGGGATCGCTGGTCGGCGCGGACCCGGTGGTTGCGGACCCGGGCCTGTTTCCGCGCTGTATCTCCAAACTAAACTAAACTAAATGATAAATAGTTTTAGTTCACAATGAAGGTTTTAAGGTATGCCTTAAAGGAGAACAGTGAGGACGGGCAGCACGGCAATGGTAGAGTGGGGAATATGAATTTCACATTTACACCAAGCCAATTAACCTACAAACCTGTACGTCTTTGGAGTGTGGGAGGAAACTGGAGCTCCCAGAGAAAACCCACGGAGGTCATGGGGAGAACGTACAAACTCCGCACAGACAAGCACCTATAGTCAGGATGTAAGGCAGTAGTTCTACAACTCTGCCGATGTAGAATTGTCCCTAGTATGTGTAGGGTAGTGTTAGTGTGCCGGGATCGCTGGTCGATGCGGACCCAGTGGGCCGAAGGGCCTGTTTCTGCGCCGTATTTCTAAACTAAACTAACTAAACATTACTGTACCACAAGTAATTATTAACTGTAAGTTTTTGCCATCTTCCTCCCCTGTCCTTTCCACCATTTGTTCATTAGGTTACCTCAGCTTTCAGATGCCCATTGATGTTTCCTTTACCTTGATGCTTGGTAGAGTTTCCAATTGTGGTGCTGCCACGGGTGGTGGTAGAGCAGATACAATAGTGGCATAGAACAGCCTCTTATGGGGCTGTCCCACTTTGGCAATTTTTTCAGCGACTGCCAGCGACTGTCATAGTCATAGCAGGTCGCCGAAAAACCGACGACTGCCCCCCCCCCTACCACAACGTCTACGACAATGTCTACACAACCTACCACCTAGTCGACGTCAAGCTACGTCAAGCTACCGAGAACCGGCGACCCATTAGAACGTCCATCTACAACCACACCTATGACAACCTACGTCCACCAGCGACAAGCTATGACAAGGTACGACCCTGTCGGCGACAACTGAAGACATTCAGTCTCCGGTACGTGTCGCCGGTTGACGTAGGTTGGCGTAGGTAGTCGCCAATGGTATTTGGAGCCTGTCGCCGAACTGTTTTGAACATTTCAAAATCCAGCTTTGACCAGAAAAAGGTACGACTCGTCAGGTGACTGATGAGACCATACAGGTGACATCCTGGTGAGCATGTGGCGACAGCCTAGTCGCCTATAGTCGCCTAAAAATTTGAATAAGTGGGACAGGCCCTTTAGATAAGCACATAAATATGCAGAGAATGGAGGGATATGGATCGCATGCAGGCTGATGACATTAACTTATATTAGCATCATAATCAGCACAGCTGTTGTGAGGACTGTTTCTGTACTGTCATATAGTCATAGAGTGATACAGGGTGGAAACAGGCCCTTTAGGCCCAACTGCCCACACCGGCCAACATGTCCCAGCTACACTAGTCCCACCTGCCTGCGCTTGGGCCATATCCCTCCAAACTTGTCCTATCCATGTACCGGTCTAACTGTTTCTTAAACGTTGGGATAGTCCCAGCCTCAACTATCTCCTCTGGTAGCTTGTTCCATACACCCACCACCCTTTGTGTGAAAAGGTTACCCATCAGATTCCTATTAAATCTTTTCCCCTTCCCCTATGTACTCTGGTCATCAATTCCCCTACTCTGTGGCAAGAGATTCTGAGCATCTACCTGATCTATTCCTCTCATGATTTTATACACCTTAATAAGATCACCTGCACTCCAAAGAATAGAGACCCAGCCTACTCAACCTCTCCCGATAGCTCAGACCCTCTAGTCCTGGCAACATCCTCGTAAATCTTCTCTGAACCCTTTCAAGCTTGACAATATCATTCCTAAAACATGGTGCACAGAACTGAACACAATACTCTAAATGCAGTCTCACCAACGTCTTATACAACTGCAATATGCCCTCCCAACTTTTATACTCAATACTAACTGATGGCCAATGTGCCAAAAGCCTTTTTGATTGTCTATTACCTAATCTACCTGCGACTCGACCTTCAGGGAACCATGAACCTGCACTCCCAGATCTCTCTTCTCTACAACTCTCCCCAGAGGCCTATCATTTACTGTGTAGTCCTGTCCTTGTTAGATATGCAAAATGCAACACTTCACATTTCTCTGCATTAAATTGCATTCCTCAGCCCACCTGGCCAATCGATCCAGATCCTGCTGCAATCGTTCACAACCATCTTCACTATCTGCAAAACCACTAACTTTTGTATCATCAGCAAACTTGCTAATCTTGCCCTGTATGTTCTCATCCAAATCATTGATGTAGATAACAAACAGTAACGGGCCCAGCACCGAACCCTGAGGCACACCACTAGTCACAGGCCTCCAGTCCAAGAAGCAACCTTCTACCATCTCGTTCTGCTTCCTTCCATGGAGCCAATTTGCCATCCATTCAGCTGTCTCTCCTTGAATCCCATGTGATCTAACCTTCCAGAGCAGCCTACCATGCGGAACCTTGTTGAATGCCTTCCTGAAATCCATGTACACAACATCTACAGCTCTGCTGTCATCAACCTTTTTGGTCACGTCTTCAAAAAACTCAATCTGATTTGTGAGACACGATTTCCCACATACAAAACCATGTTGACTATCCCTAATCAGCCCTTGCCCATCCAAGTGCCTGTATATCCTATCCCTCAGAATACTCTCTTGTAACTTTCCAACTACAGATGTTAACCTCACCAGCCTATAGTTCCCAGCATTTTCCCTGCAGCCCTTCTTGAAAAGAGGTACAACATTTGCCACAGTCCGGCACCTCTCCTGTATTTAAGGACGGCTCGTAAATTTCAACCAGGACTCCCGCAATTTCCTATCTAGTTTCCCACAATGTCCTCAGATATATTTGACCAGGCCCTGGAGATTTGTCTACCTTCATACACAATAGTACCTTCAGTAACTCTTCGACAGTAACACTGACTGCTCTCAAGGTACTTCCATTGACTGCCCCAAGTTCCTCCATCCTAATGTCTTTTTCCTCGGTAAATACAGAGGAGAAATACTCATTGAGGACCTTGCCCATCTCCTGTGGCTCCACACCTTTTCCTGAGAGGTCCCACTCTCTAGATACCCATTTCCCCCTTGTGTATTTATACAATCTTTTGGGGTTGTCCTTAATGCTACCTGCTAGAACTATCTCCTGGTCCTGTTTTGCCCTTCTGATTTCCAATAGAACTGTATTGTTCTATGTTCTACATTCTACGTTCAGTACAAGGATGCTTTGGTAATCTAGAACATGGGCCCCATCTACATTCTCCGTTACCTTATTAAGAAATTCAAGGAAGCTAATCAAGCAGCCTTACCCTTTTAAAAACTGTTCTGACTTTTGTATTTTTGATTTCTGCATGTTTTCATTAACTCCTTATGTCTACCACTGACATGGTTCCACTCCACTGTGCAATGCTAATTAACAAACAGCAATAACAGAGATTGAGAACAATTTGAATTCCACATTACTATAAAGGCAATCAAACATAATAGATCATACAGCGCTTGCAGCACCGGAGACCCGTGTTCGATCCCGACTACGGGTGCTGTCTGTACGGAGTTTTACGTTCTCCCCGTGACCACGTGGGTTTTCTCCGAGATCTTCGGTTTTCTCCCACACTCCAAAGACTTGTAGGTTAATTGGCTTGGTGTGTGTGTAAATTGTCCCTAGTGTGTGTAGGATAGTGTTAATGTGCGGGGATCGTTGGTCGGCGCGGACTCGGTGGGCTGAAGAGCCTGTTTCCTCGCTGTATCTCTGAACTAAGCTAAACTAAACTAAAATGGGAAATGCATCAATTCATGCAGGCCTGATGCCGAAAGTGTACAGACTTGCACACAATGCAGACTAGGAAGAGTCTGGTCACGTTTCAAATGTGAAGCCAAATAAACCAGCGATGGTTGCCATCATGTTTCACTGTGTCCAAAGAAGATTTTCAATCATGAGGTGATGAAAGAAACAGCGCATCTGATCACATTTCTAGACCAAAGTTTTATGGTAACTAAAGATAGACACAAAAAGCTGGAGTAAAGGGTCTGTCCCACTGTAGAAGTTTACCCAAGAGCTCTCCCGTGTTTTAAAAAAAAATCAAACTCGTGGTAAGTATGTAGAATGTACGTAGCGGGTACGTCAGAGCTCGGGACGTCTCTTACCAGCTCGTAACGCTAACGTCAGGTACTCGGGAAACGCGGTAAGCTCGTGAAGATTTTTCAACATGTTGAAAAATGTCCACGAGAGCCCCGAGTACCTACAAGCGGCTATTACCGTAATTCTCCGAGTTCAAATCAGGGGAAACTCGGGAGAACTCTTGAATTACCTCGTACAGTGGGACAGGCCCTTAACTCACCGGGCCAGACAGCATCTCAGGAGAGAAGGAATGGGTGACGTTTCCGGTCAAGGCTTTTTTTCAGACTGGGAATCAGGGGAAATGGGAAACGAGTGAGACAGTGATGCAGAGAGATAAAGAACAAATGAATGAAAGATATGCGCATAGTCATGATGATAAAGGAAACAGGCCATTGTTAGCTGTGGACTGTGTGAGCACAAGTATAGACAATGTGACTCAACAAGACGACTTTTAAGCTGGTACGACTTGGGTGGGGGAGGGATGGAGAGAGAGGGAATGCAAGGGTTACTTGAAGTTAGAGAAACTTGAAGTTGGAGTTATAACCACTGGGTTCTAAGCTGCCCAAGCGGAATATGAGTTGCTGTTCCTCCAATTTGCCCTGGGCCTCA
This sequence comes from Malacoraja senta, assembly GCA_038087875.1. NCBI lineage: Eukaryota > Metazoa > Chordata > Chondrichthyes > Rajiformes > Rajidae > Malacoraja > Malacoraja senta. The sequence goes on along the minus strand of JAXLNO010002286.1, from coordinate 157,178 downwards.
CTCTGACAATGGAGGAGGCCTAGGACAGAAAGGTCAGTGTGGGAATGGGAAGGGGACATCATTAAAGTGTTTGGCAACGGGGGGATCCCGGTTACTAATTTGCGAGGTAAACTTACACACCAGATGTGATGGTTACCTTCTAATTATTTCAACTGATTAACAAACACCAGTGGTAGCGGTTATATCTCAGGTTACAAATGAGGCGATAGGCAGATACCAAAGTGTAACATGTTTGCACTGCACTGCATAATGAAAATCAAAAGAACTGCAAATGTCAGAAATCTAAAATTAAATAGTAAAAATGCTGGAAATACTCATGTTCATGTTCCCGGAGAAGAACTGGGCCATTCGGCCCATCAAGTCTACTCCACCATTCAATCATGGCTGATCTATCTCTCCCTCCAAATCCATTCTCCTGCCTTCTCCCCCTATCCCCTGACACCTGTACTAATCAAGAATCTATCTATCTCTGCCTTAAAAATATCCATTGACTTGACCTCCACAGCCTTCTGTGGCAAAGAATTCCACAGAATCACCACCCTCTGTCTAAAGAAATTCCCCTCATCTCCTTTCTAAAAGTACAGTACGTCCTTTAATTCTGAAGTTATGGCCTCTGGTCCTAAAGTCTCCCACTAGTGGATACATCCTCTCCACATTTCTCAACTGGTCAAGCTTCAACTATGGGAAGAGAAAGAGTCAACATTTCACATTAAAGACCCTGCATCAGAACCCACAAAGGCAGAGGCCTATTTTTTCCATTTATTTTACAAATTGTCCCTTTCAAAATGTTCTGCTTTAACCCTTAATAACTTTTGACTCCTCCTCATTTGACTCCTCCCATTTCCACCAACTACAAGGCGTAGCTGTGGGCACGTGCATGGGCCCTAGCTGTGCCTGCCACTTTGTAGGGTACATCGAACAATCCTTGTTGGAGGAATACCGTGGCCCTATCCCCGAACTCTACCTCCGCTACATCGACGACTGCATTGGTGCTACCTCCAGCACCCACACACAACTGACTGACTTCATCAACTTCACCACTAACTTCCATCCGGCACTCAAATACACCTGGACCATTTCCGATACTTCCCCACCATTTCTTGACCTCACTATCTCCATCGCAGGTGATAGACTACTGACCGACATCCATTATAAACCCACTGAATCTCATGGCTATCTAAACTACACTTCTTCCCACCCTGCTTCCTGTAAGGACTCCATGCCCTACTCCCAATTCCTCCGTCTACGCCGCATCTGCTCCCAGGATGAGGTGTTCCACACCAGGGCATCGGAAATGTCCTCATTCTTCAGGGAACGGGGGTTCCCCTCCCCTACTATAGATGAGGCTCTCACCAGGGTCTCTTCAATACCCCGCAACACTGCTCTCTCTCCCCATCCCCCAAAGAGTCCCCCTAGTCCTCACCTTCCACCCCACTACCCATCACATACACCAAATAGTCCTCTGTCACTTTCGCCACCTCCAACGTGACCCCACCACTCACCACATCTTCCCATCTCCCACCCCCCCGTCTGCTTTCCGCAAAGACCGCTCCCTCCATAACTCCCTGGTCAATTCTTCCCTTCCCACCCTTCCCACCCCCTCCCCGGGCACTTTCCCTTGCAACCGCAGGAGATGCTCCACGTGTCGCTTTACCTCCCCCCTCGACTCCATTCAAGGACCCAAGCAGTCGTTCCAGGTGTGACCGAGGTTCACCTGCATCTCCTCCAACCTCATCTATTGCATCCGCTGCTCTAGATGTCAGCTGATCTACATCGGTGAGACCAAGCGTATGCTTGGCGATCGTTTCGCCGAACACCTCCGCTCGGTCCGCATTAACCAACCTGATCTCCCGGTGGCTCAGCACTACAACTCCCCCTCCCATTCCGTATCCGACCTTTCTGTCGTGGGTCTCCTCCATGGCCAGAGTGAGCACCACCGGAAATTGGAGGAACAGCACCTCATATTCCGCTTGGGCAGTTTACACACCAGCGGTATGAACATTTACTTCTCCAATTTCCGGTAGCCCTTGCTGTCTCCTCCCCTTCTCAGCTCTCCCTCAGCCCTCTGGCTCCTCCTCTTCCTGTCTTCTTCCCGCCCCGCCCCCTCCCCCCCACCCTACATCAGTATGAAGAAGGGTTTCGACCCGAAATGTTGCCTATTTCCTTCGCTCCATAGATGCTGCCTCACCCGCTGAGTTGCTCCAGAATTTTTGTCTACCTTCGATTTTCCAGCATCTGCAGTTCCTTCTTAAACATCTAAAATCAGCACCCCTTTCCTGCTTTTTCCCCATATCCCTTGATTCCTTTAGCTAAACTCCCTCTTTAAAACATCCAGTGAATTAGCCTCCACTGCCTTCTGTGGCAGAGAATTCCACAGATTCACAACTCTGGGTGAAAAAGTTTTTCCTCATCTTAGTCCTAAATGGCCTACCCCTTATTCTTAAACTGTGACCCCTGGTTCTCGACTCCCCCAACATCGGGAAATTTTTTCCTGCATCTAGCCTGTCGAATCCTTTAAGAATTTTATATGTTTCTATGAGATCTCCTCTCATCCTTCTAAATTCCAGTGAATAAAGGCCCAGTCGACCCATTCTTTCATCATAAGTCAGTCCCGCCATCCCGGGAATTAACCTGGTGAACCTATGCTGCACTCCTTCAATAGCAATAATGTCCTTCCTTAAATTAGGAGATCAAAATTGCACACAATACTCCAGGTGTGGTCTCACCAGGGCCCTGTACAACTGCAGGAGGACCTCCTTGCTCCTAAACTCAAATCCTCTCGCAATGAAGGCAAACTTCTTCTTTCTTCACTGCCTGCTGTACCTGCATGCTTACTTTCAGTGACTAATGTACAAGCACACCCAGGTCTTGTTGCATCCCCCTTTTCCTAATCTGACACCATTCAGATAATAATCTGCCTTCCTGTTCTTGCCACATGCAGAGTGATAGGTAAATTGTCCACTGTGTGTAAGTGAGTGGTGGAATCTGAGTTTCAATTTGAGTTTAGTTTATTGTCACGTGTAACGAGGTACAGTAAAAAGCTTCTGTTGCGTGCTAACCCGTCAGTGGAACGACAATACATGATTACAATCCAGCCATTCACCGTGTACAGACACATGATAAAGGGAACAACGTGGATATTATTTAATGTAAGATAAAGCCAGTAAAGACTGATCAAAGATAGTCCAAGGGTCTCCAATGAGTCAGATAGTAGTTCAAGACTGTAATTGTGGTAGGATAGCTCAGTTGCCTGACAACAGCTGGGAAGAGACTGTCATTGAATCTGGAGGTGTGCGTTTTCACACTTCTACACCTTTTGCCCAATGGTAGAGGGGAAGAGGGAGTGACCAGGGTGTGACTCATCCTTCATTATGCCGCTGGACTTGCCGAGGCAGCGTGAGGTATAAATGGAGGCAATGGAAGGGAGTTTGTTTTGTGTGATGGTCTGGGCTGCGTCCACAATTCTCTGCAATTTCTTGCGGGCAGAACTGATGAGAATGTGGGGAGAATAGAAAATGGGATTGTTGTAAATAGACACAAAATGCTGGAGTAACTCAGCAGGTCAGGCAGCATCTCTGGAGAAAAGGAGAAAAGAAATACCTGCTGAGTTACTCCAGCATGTATTGTCTATCTTCGATGTAAACCAGCATCTGCAGTTCCTTCCTACACATGGTGTAAATAGTTAATGGTCAGTGCAGAGTTGGAGAGCCCACTTCTGGTCGTTATCTTTCTAGGATTCTATTGCTCAAGCAGCTGATAAAATGTAGACATAATGAAAGCCCCAGTAAAATACTGATAAAGCAATGAATTTTCACAATTAATGGGAACACGATCATTTTAAAAGATATGCAAAAATTATGCAGAAAGACCCTCTTTAACGAAGGAATATCCAAGATGTGCAGGGCATAAGGACAAAGTGTTGAGCAAAAGAATCAGAGAAGGATATCTAGAATATGGAAAACATTTTTACATATCATTTACAATTCCTGATGGAAACAGCGTCTCATGTTTATTCGTTAAAGAGGAATAAATAATTAAAACAAGATAAATTGCAAGATTACAGGGAACAATTCAAGGAATGAAACTGCACGGTGGCACAGCAGTAGAGTTGCTGCCTTAAGGGCCTGTCCCACTTGGGCGACCTAATCCGCGAGTTCTGGCAAGTTTGCCCTCGACTCATACTCGCAGCATGGTTGACACGAGGTTGTAGGAGGTCTTCGTAACTCTCCTTCATACTCGAGAGTGGTCCCCGTGTACTCGAGGCCTCAGCTAGGTCGCGACGTTTTTTTCAATGTGTTGCAAAATGCCCGCGAGTAAAAAAAGGTCGCCATGGAAAAAATTGATACTTTTTTTACTCATAGGTTTAGTCGTAGTAGGTCGGCATGTTGGTCGTAGGTGATCGAGGGTAGTCGAAGGTAGTCGTAGATAGTCTTCATCACAGTCGAAGGGAGGTCGAAGGGAGGTCGAAGGAGATCGAAGGAGGACGTCTTCACTCTCCACTATTCAGTCCAATTTTCCCGTAGTTAGTCATAGCTAATCGTAGCTAGTTGAAGCTAGTCTTCAACATAGTCGAAGGAGGTTGACGGAGGTCTTCTACATAGTCGAAGGAGGTCTTCTACATGTCATTTTTTCAAACTCTTCCAAACTCCCCAATTAGGTTGCCCAAGTGGGACAGCCCCTTTACAACGCCAGAGACCCGGGTTCTATCCTGACCATGGGTGCTATCTGTACGGAGTTTGTACGTTCTCCCCGTGACCGGCATGGGTATTCTCCAAGATCTTCAGTTTCCTCCCACAATTCAAAGGCGTACAGGTATGTAGGTTAATTGGCTTGGTATGAATGCAAATTGTCCCTAGAGTGTTAATGTGCGGGGATCGCTGGTCGGTGCGGACTTGGTGGGCCGAAGGGCCTGTTTCCGCGCTGCATCTCTAAACTAAACTAGATTTTTCTTCAGAGTGGTTGAACAGACTCAACAGGCTTTAGTTTCTTCTGTATTCCGTTAGTTTTGTAGTTTCTCAACTGGAAAAGACAAAATACTGTGGATGATGGTATCCAGAAATAATGATAGAAACTGGCGTGGAGAGAAAGAGTGAATGTGCCAGCCCTTTTAAAGGTTATTAGCCTGAAACATAACATCTGTTTCTCTCTCAACAGCTGATGCCGAACTTACTCAACTTATGTCGACATTATCTGAGAGAAGACGACTGTTTATTTTTCGTGTCTATTTCCATTAGTGAATATTTATTTTATGTATGAACTGATAGTGTTTGTAGAAAATAATTCACTGCACACGACACCAACAGATCTTGTCTGTGTTTAAACTGATGGCAGACAAGTGTATTTTTCTTATTCAGAGGCACCATAACTCGTTACCACGAAAAACGATCAAGGGTGAAAATAGTGAAAGAACAAGAATGTTCTCATTATATGTCGTACACCGTGATCTCGAATTACAATCACAGCTGAAACAGCACTGTGAAACCCTGCTCTGTTTGTAAGGTGAACTGGATTTAGCCTGGCATTGTTTAGTTTTGTTTATTTTAGTTTAGTTTAAAGATACAGCACAGAAACAAACCCTTCAGCCCACCGAGTCCGCGCCGACCAGCGATCCCCGCACACTAACACGATCCTAGTCACACTGGGGACAATTTAAATGTTTTACCAAGCCAATTAACCTACAAACCTGTATGCCTTTGGAGTGTCGGAGGAAGCCGGAGATCCCGGAGAAAACCCACGCAGGTCACGGGGAGAACGTACAATCTCCATATGGACAGCACCCGTAGTCAGGATCGAACCCGTGTCTCTGCCGCTGTATGGCAGCAACTCTACCACTGCACCACTGAGTTGATCTTTGTTTTTGGAAAACATAAAGGAAAAAAAAGGCAGATTTAAAAAAAGGAAGTTTCATATTACAATAAATGTAAAGAATTGTCACATAGTTTTGTGATCAATCACACAGTAGGATAATAATGAATAATTGAAGGGAATTGTGCTTGGACTTAAATGATTGGTACAGGACCACCACTGATTTAATGGCACCTTTGGTTCCAGAGTCTTGCCAGATTATCTGTTTTCGTGGACCAACCAAGGTCACGTAATAATGATGCAAGGATACACCTGACCCACTAATTATACCCCTCCCATGCCTCTAAAGTCGGCCTCGGATGTCAGCTATGACAATGCTTCTGCCAGAGCCCACTACACGGGGCTAATTCAACCCGCTGATTGGAAGTCCAGCTGCGGATGTCCCGATGAGGTTGAGATCGGCTGTCTCACCCATTTCCGGGGGGGATCCCGGGGGGGTTTTCAAGTGCACTCTCATAATTTTGACTGGAATAAAGGAGGTGCCGAACCATCAGACACTGGAAAATTGGTGGTGGACCTGTACTATCTTTGATGTAACAATATGTCGTGATCAAAATGTCTTTGGGCCTTTCTCTGGCCTGAAATTGGTTTATACAAAAAGCACCACAGCATCATTAATATTAAATGGTTATGGTTCTCAAATCTTATATGACATAGAATGAACATTTGCCCAATAGAGAGAAGGTAGGATTTGAGGGGAGTGGGAGCAGAGAGCGAGTGGTGGAAGACATAGAACAATGGCAACATAGACAAGGCAGCTAATGAGATTGTGGCAGTTCTGGAATTACTCACATTCTAGCCTATGCCCTGTAAGGAACAGCACCTCATATTTTGCTTGGGAAGCTTCCAGCCAGCGATATGAATTTTGACTTTTCTAACTTCAAGTAACTCTTGCTTTCCCTCTCTCTCCATCCACTACCCCACCCTAGTTCTCTGAGTAGCTTCACTGTCCTTTGATTAATATTATTGATTATATCCCTCCTTGTCACCTTCCCCTCAGCTAATAATGATCCATTCTACATTTCCTTATCATCATCACCTTTGATCTGTCGTTTTCACACCTTACCCTTCCATATCTCTACGTCTCCCTCTCCCCTCAGTCTGAGGAAGAGTCCACCTCGACCTATGTGATCTCCCGGTTGCTAAACACTTTAACATCCCTCCCATTCCCACACTGACCTTTCTGTCCTGGGCCTCCTCCACTGTCAGAGTGAGGCCCAATGCAAATTGGAGGAACAGCACCTCATATTTTTGGGCAGCTTACACCCCAGCGGTATGAACATTGACTTCTCTAACTTCGAGCAACCCTTGCTTTCCCTCTTTCTCCATCCCTCCATCCCTCCTCCACTCTAGTTCTCCGACCAGTCTGTCCTGATTACATTTTATCTGTGTATACCTCGTTGTCAACTTCCCCTCGTTGAAAATGATCTATTCTACATTTTCCTTGATTTCCATCCACTTTGATGTCTCATTTTTACACCTTATCCTTCCATTTCTCTAGCTCCCCTGACTCTCAGTTTGAAGAAGGCTCTCGACCCGAAACATCACCCATTCCTTCTCTCCAGAGATGCTGCCTGTCCCGCTGAGTTACCCCAGCATTTTGTATCTATCTTCATTTGGACACCAATTTTTAATGCCATTTGCAGCTTCAGCGGAAACAATTCAATTATGGCCACTTGTGGAGCAGACCCGACGTGTCCACACCGCATGAATGGTCACATCTCCTGCCCACTTGAGTCCATGGGTCCCACATTAGCCGTCTCAGTATCCACAGAACCAGAGCGGAAGCAGTATTTTCTCAATCCTGAGGGACTCAATGGTGCAGCTAGTTGAAGCATTGCTTCACAATGCCAAAGAGCCAGGATCAATCCTGACCTCAGGTGCTGTCTGTGCGAAATTTGCACATTGTCCCTAAGACTGCGTGGGCTCTCTCCCGAATCCCATCAATGTGCTGATCGGCAAGTTATTTAGCCACTGCAGAATGCCCACGGCGTGTGTGTCAGGGATAGAATTTGGAGAAAATTAATAGATTGTCGGGAGAATGGAATTACTGTAGGTCTAGAGGAGGTAGCTGAGGCAGGGACTATCCCAACATTTAAGAAGCAGTTAGGCAGGTACATGGATAGGACAGGGTTGGAGGGATATGGACCAAATGCTGGCAGGTGGGACTAGTGTAGCTGGGACATTGTTGGCCGGTGTGGGCAAGATGGGCCGAAGGGCCTGTTTCCATGCTGTATCATTCTATGGCTCTATGATTCTGGGATTAATGTGAACAATGGGTGATGATTGGTGCAGTCAGTGGACTGATGGGCCTGTTTCCATGCTGGATATCTTGTTGATTCTGTGTCTCTAAGATGGAGATTAGACATAAGACTAAACATATTTCCAAAAGCCTAAATACATATTGGATTAATCAATGAAGTCACAGCATGCAGATTCTGGGGTTGAGTAACAGAATCATACTGGCTTCAAGATGTAGAGCAGAAAGCTATGGGTAAGGATAACTATTCTATATCAACACTGGGACCATGATTGTTCATAATTTATTTTATAAGATTGATTCACACTTGCGGAAAACAAGTTTGAACTTTGCAAATAACACCAGGGTGCTACACGACGGGCGGCACGATGGCGCAGCGGTAGAGTTGCTGTCTTACAACGCTTGCAGCGTCAGAGACCCAGGTTCGATCCCGACCACGGGTGCTGCCTGTACAGAGTTTGGACGTTCTCCCCGTGACCTGCGTGGGTTTTCTCCGAGATCTTCGGTTTCTTCCCACACTCCAAGGACGTACAGGTTTGTAGGTTAATTGGCTTGTTGTAAATGTACCTTGTCCCTAGTGTGTGTAGGATAGTGTTAATGTGCGGGGATCGGTGGTCGGCACAGACCCGGTGGGCCGAAGGGCCTTTTTCCACACTGTATCTCTAAACTAAACTAAAGTAAACCAATCTGAAGACGGGTCACAAACTGAAATGCCAACTGACCATTTCCCTCCACAGATGCTGCCCGACCTGCTGAGTTCCTCCAGTGTGTGTAGGAAGGAACAGTAGATGCTGGTTTAAATCGAAGATAGACTCAAAAAGCTGGAGTAACAGGCAGCATCTCTGGAGTAAAAGAATACTGTAGGTGACGTTTCGGGTGGAGACTCTTCTTCTTTGTTTTAGCGCAAGATTACAGCATCGGCAATCTCAAGTATCTCCATTTTGTTTTGTTTGTCCAAGAGCATTTCTTGTCCATTGGAATAAAATTAAATGGAATCTCTATATGGAAGACTGCTTTAGTTGAAGAGATAGCTCACCACCAGTTTCAAGGGCAACTCGAGATGGGCATTAAATGGTAGCATGGAGAAAATATTAAAATCTTCTGTCTTTTATAACTGAGTAATTGATGCAATATAGCAATTGTGTTCTGCTTCTCTATATACGGTAACCTGCAGAATAGCCATTTGATCAAAGCATGGGAGAGTAGCTGAATACCATTCAAACACCTGAAACCAGGAGAACATGGGGAAAATGTTGCCAACATGACGGTCAGATGTGGTTGTACTCTTGTCACATTTTACCTTGTGTGCAGTGTTAGCCAAAGATATGTAAACAGTAAAGCATGGGCATGAAGGAATGCAAACAGCGGCCGTTCTGTGTTAACTGGCTGCAGTTGAATGAACAATGCAGAGAAACAAGATGACACTGCTGCAAAGAGAAGTCGGCAGCACAAGTTGGCAGAGGAAGAAAGATCGGACAGCTGATCATCATGGGCCACATAAAGATGGAGTGAAACTTCTCAAGTCAAATTTACGACAGACAAGGGCGGCACGGTGGCGGAGCGGTAGAGTTGGTGCCTTACAGCACTTACAGCGCCAGAGACCCTGGTTCGATCCTGACTACAGGTGCCGTCTGTACGGAGTTTGTACATTCTCCCCGTGACCGCGTGGGTTTTCTCTGAGATCTTCGGTTTCCTCCCACACTCCAAAGACGTACAGATTTGTAGGCTAATTGGCTTAGTATAAATGTGAAATTATCCCTAGTGTGTGTACGATAGTGTTAATATGCGGAGATCGCTGGTCGGTGCGGACTCAGTGGGCCGAAGGGCCTGTTTCCCTGCTGTATCTCTAAAACTAAACTGAACTAAGACTAACAAATTTAAGTTACAATGATGGGTGCACGCAAAATCAATGACATTCCTGCTTTAGGCTTTGTCTGTAGTTTCCTGCCATCACATTAGCACGATCTACATCCATATTTACTAATTATTAGCCCTCTCTATTGTTTACCAAACAACAGACGCTAAAAGCCATCCAGGCAGCCTAGGATGCTTTGTGTAAAATAACGAGGAGTGGGGGAGGGATAGAAGTGTGAGGGGAATGATGCTCAACTCCTGACCTCTGAACCGCAACCCGTACCTCTGAACCACTCAGACACCTGAGCTTCTTAGCAAAATACAGCTGCAGTACAATCAAATGGGCAAAACATTGTAATCTTCAATGTTGCCTTTGGATGTCAGTAAAGCTGTCCAAATATAATATGAACATGAAATGTGAGTCAGTGCACCAATTGTAGTTGGCTGTATTGGATTTGGGCCCACATATGCAGCGATGATTCTAGTAGTTGTGATTTTGAACTTCTATTTAACCAAGAGAAATAAAGCAGATCTAAGGGCGGCACGGTGGTGCAGCTGGTAGAGGTGGTCTCACCGTGCCAGAGACCCAGGTTCGATCCTGACCTTGGGTGCTGTCAGTGTGGAGTTTGCAAGTTCTTCCAGTTTCCTCTGGGTGCTCCGGTTGCCTCCCACGTCCCAAAGACGTGCAGATTTGTGGGTTAATTGGCCTCTGTAAAAATTGCACCGAATGTGTCGGGAGTGGATGAGAAAGTTGGATCACATAAAACTGGAGTGAACGGGTGATCGATGGACAGCGTGGACTCGGTGGGCCAAAGGGAATGTTCCCATGCTGTATCTCTGAACTATGCCAAACCAAACCTAACCGTTAGTGCCAATTCAGTGCTCGGTGCAGAAGATTGAGGTGAGAATTGATAAGTTTTACATAGTACATGGAACACTATAGCAAAGGAACAGGCCCTTCAGCCCACAATGTCTGTGCCGTACATAATGTCAAGATAAACAAGGCACATTTATGCGCCTATTTGAAAGCCTCTTCAATACCACTATTGTATCCTCCTCCAACACAACACCTTCCAGCAGCCCACCAATCTTTGTGTTAAAAAGTTGCCCAAACATCTCCTTTAAACTTTAACCCCTTCAACTTGAAGCTTTACATTTCCATCCTGGGAAAAACTTCTAAATGCCAACCCTATCGATGCCTCTCAAAATTGTATACACATCTATCAGCATCCGATGCTCCAGAGAAGCACCAATGCTCCAACCTCTACGTATAGCTAATACACTCTAATCCAGGCATCGTTCACATTTTCACCCGACAAACAGCTAACAATGGCCTGTTTCCTTTATCATCGTTACTATTTTGCATTATCTGTCATTCATTGTTCTTTGTCTCTCCACATCACCGTCTATATCTTTCGTTTCCCTTATCCCTAACCAGTCTGAAGAAGGGTCTCGACCCGAAACGTCTCCCATTCCTTCTCTCCAAAGATGCTGCCTGACCCGCTGAGTTACTCCAGCATGTTGTGTCTATCTTCGATTTAAACCAGCATCTGCAGTTCCTTCCTTCAGACTTCCTTCACCATCCTTCAGAGGCACCCGAGGCAACTTCAGTGAGAGTCTGGCAAGCATTGCTTCACCCGTTTGTTCTCAAGTGCACTTCTTATTTCATTCACTTCGGAAAGATGAAAATCGGAGTGAGCCTTGCCATGGTTTGACATAAGAGATGCCACTTCCAAACAGAGGAAGGGAAGATACTTGTACACAGTGGTGTAAGCAATGCTGGATATGTAGGAGGGAACTGCAGATGCTGGTTTACACCAGAAGATAGACACAAAATGCTGGAGTAACTCAGTGGGACCGGCAGCATCTCTGGAGAGAAGGAATTCTGGATAGTCTGTATCTCGGCTGCTGAGGGAAGGTCACAATGGAGGAGTTGAAAACTGCAAAAATCACAAGCCCTGCTCAAACAAAAAGAGTGCAGTTGCAGGCCAGCCAGATTAATGTAGGAAAGCTATTAGACGCAATAATCCAAGGCAAAATCAATTGTCTCTTTGAAAACTGTGGCCTAATAAATGACAAGTAGTTCAATAAAAAATCCCATTTAATGAAATTGAGTCATTTCTTTGCAATAGTAGTGGATCGAGTTGGCAAATCAGAATGATTGATGTTTTTGTATATTGACATTCAAAAGACATTTGATAAAGTGCTACATAATAGACCTGTTATCGTAGCTCATGGGAGTGAAGGGGCCGTAACCAAATGAATAGCTGTTCTTCAGACTAAGCAAAGTACACTGTGGTGTACTCCAGGACTTGGTGTTCTTTTTGACATATGCTATTCACCTGGAGTTTGGTGTGTGAACTATAATTACAAAATTGACAAATTACTTAAAACCTGGTAATAAAAATAAGAACGATAATCATTGATTTCAGGAGTGCAAAGATGTTTAAGTTTAGTTTAGAGATACAGTGTGGGAACAGTCCCTTCGGCCCACCCGAGGCAGCACAGACCAGTGATCCCCGCACATTAACACTACCCTACACACACTCCAGCATTTTGCTATTGCTGTTGGACAATTTTTACACTTACGCCAAGTCAATGAACCGACAAAACCTGTACGTCTTTGGAGTGTGGGAGGAAACCGAAGATCTAGGAGAAAGCCCGCGCGGGTCACGGGAAGAAAGTACAAACTCTGTACAGACAGCACCCGAGGTCAGGATCGAACCCGGGTCTCTGGAGCTGTAAGGCAGCAACTCTACCGCTGCGCCACCCTGCCGCCCTCAGGTCGGCTGACAAAATGGCATAACATGACAAAAGGCAATTTAAAGCTGAGAAGTGAAAAAATATATATATTTTGTAGGAGGTAAGAGGAAATACGATATAAAGCAAATGACAGAATGGAGCGGCTGGGCTTGTACACGCTGGAATTTAGAAGGATGAGAGGGAACCTTATTGAAACAAATAAGATTATTAAGGGTTTGGACATGCAAGAGGCAGGAAACATGTTCCCGATGTTGGGGGAGTCCAGAACCAGGGGTCACAGTTTAAGAATAAGGCGTAAGCCATTTAGGACGGAGATGAAGAAAAACTTTTTCACACAGAGCGTTGTGAATCTGTGGAATTCCCTGCCTCTAGAGAGGGCGGTGGAGGCCGGTTCTCTGGATGCTTTCAAGAGAGGCTAGATAGGGCTCTTAAAGATAGCGGAGTCAGGAGATATGGGGAGATAGCAGGAACGGGGTACTGATTGTGGATGATCAGCCATGATCATATTGAATGGCTGTGCTAGCTCAAGGGGCCGAATGGCCTACTCCTGCACCTATTGTCTATTGTCTTTTGTCCATTGACACGTTATTAAAGGAGGCAGAGGGAGCTGTGTGTGCATTTTTGAAGGAAGCTAAATACTGAAAAATCGATAAGTACACTTGAAGGCCTTGTAAAACTGAATATACCTTTACAAAATAAATAGGTAAAATAAAAAAAATATGGTGATAGAAGAACAGAATCATTCAAAATATAATGAGAAGCGGCTGATGCAATCTACAAGCTGGGCAGGGTTCCATGTTGTCAGCCTGACTTTTAACCATATTAGTTGATATCGCCAGTGAAGAAAAATACTTGAATCTCTACCAGAAAATTGTTTGAATTGGTGCATGATTTTCCTTAAAAAAAAAGCACATATTTCTTCTACTCTCGTTGCCACCAAACACAGTCAACGCACAAAATTACGCAATAATAATAACTGCGAAGAATTACAGGGTGAGAGATCCTAGACATGAGCGAAGTGCCAAAAGACTGGAAGGTGGCTAATGTTGTGACTCGATTTAAGAAGGGCTGCAAGGAAGAGCCCTGAGAACTATAGGCCAGTGAGCCTAACATCTGTGGTAGGTAAGTTACTGAGGGATAAGATGTATAAGCATTTGGTTAGACAGAGAGATGTGTCGGAAGGAACTGCAGATGCTGGTTTACACTGAAAGTAGACACAAAATGTTCGAGTAACTCAGCAGGACAGGCAGTATCTCTGGAGAGAAGAAACTCCAATTCATTCTCTCCAGAGATGCTGCTTGTACCGCTGAGTTATGCCAGCATTTTGTGTCTATCTTCGGGATAATTAAGGATTGACAGCATGGTTTTGTCGGCAGGAGATCGTGTTTCATGAATCTGATTGGGGTTTTTGAAGAAGAAGCCAAAAAAGGTTGATGAGGGCAATGTTGTGGACATTGTCTCTGTGGACTTCAGCAAAGGCATTTGATAAGATTCCACATGCTCTGAAGATTAGATTGCATGGGATCCAGGAAGGACTTGATAACTAGATTGGCTTTATGGAAGTGAGCAGATGGTGATGGTGTAAGGTTGTTTATCGGACTGGAGACTTGCGGTGCACCTCAGTGATTGGTGCCGGGCCCATTGTTATTGGTTTATATCAACAATTTGGATGAGAATGTAGAAGGAATGATTAGGAAGTTTGCAGATGGCATGAATGTGGACTATCGTAGATAGCAAAGATGGTTTTCAAAGGTTACAGCAGGATCTTGAGCAGTTGGGCAAGTGAGCTGAGGAATGGTAAATGTAGCTTAAAGCAATAGTGAAAAGTGGAAGTTTGGGGACGTCAAACCAAGCCAGGACCTTCACAGTTAATGGCATGGCCTTGGGGAGTATGGTAGAATAGACAGATCTAAGATTGCAGATACATAGTTCCTTTAAAGTGGCATCACAGGTGGATAGAGTGGTGAAGAAGGCTTTTGGTGCATTCAGCCTACATCGGTCAGAGTTTTAAGTATAGAAGTTGGGATGTTATGGTACACATAAAATGCTGGAGTAACTCAGTGGGACAGGCAGCATCTCTGGAGAGAAGGAATGGGTGACGTTTCGGGTCGTGACCCTTCTTCAGACTGAATGTTATGGTACAGTTGGACAAGGCGTTGGTGAGGTGCATTTGAAGTATTTTGTTCGGTTTTGGTCACCCTGCTATAGGAGAGATGTTATTTAGCTGGAAAGAGTGCAGAGAAGATTTACAAGGGGTTGCCAGGACTTGAGGGTGTGAGATGTTGGGCAGGCTAGGACTGTATTCCTTGGTGAACAGGAGGATGAGGAGTGATCTTATAAAGATGAATCAAATTGTGAGGGGAATAGATAGGGTGAATACAGAGTCCTTTACGCAGAGTGGAGGAATCAAGAACCAGAGGACATAGGTTCAAAGTGCAAAGGGAAAGATTTAATATGAATCTAAGGGGAAACATTTTCCACAGAGGTCCGTATATAGAACAATGTATTAGGGGAGGTGGTTGAGGCAGGTACAATCACAACGTTTAAAAAGTCATTTGGAGAATGGTTCAAGGATCCCTTTGGAGAATGGTTCAAGGATCAAGGAAGTCAAGTTTAAAGATTTACTGAAGAGACAAGAGTGAAATGGAAAATAAATGTTTATTTTAATCAAAGTGTAAATATGATCCAGAACTCATTGCATTTGAGAGTGTTTTGCAAAGAGAATCAATTGTTGGCTTGAACAGAGAATTGGAAAGTAGTTTGAGAGGGAATAATGTGCAGAGCTATGGTGAAAAAACTGGAGAATGAGACCATTGGGATTGCTCTTTCAGGAGCTGGCATTGAGTTTGTGGGCTGAATGCTCTCCTGTGTCACAACAATTCTGTGCTTTGTTGATTCTATTGGTGGTTATGTTTACAGTTAAACATTATATCTGTTAATATGGGCGGCACGGTGGCACAGCGGTAGATTTGCTGCCTTGCAGCGCTTGCAGCACCGGAGATCCTGGGTTCGATCCCGACTATGGGTGCTGTCTGTACGGAGTTTGTACGTTCTCCCCGTGACCTGCGTAAATTTTCTCCGAGATCTTCGGTTTCCTCCCACACTCCAAATATGTACAAATTTGTAGGTTAATTGGTTTGGTAAATGTAAAAAAAATGTCCCTAGTATGTGTAGGATAGTGTTGATGTATGCAAATTGCTGGTCAGCACGGACCTGGTGGGCCGAAGAGCCTGTTTCCGCGTTGTTTCTCTAAACTAAACTAAACTAAACTAAGCGAAAGAAGCAAATACAAGGACTGTGTTCAAATGCAAAGCCATAGGATATCTTGGTAAAGAGTTGCTTGTTATCATGAGGAGAAACAGTAGTTACATAGTTTGTGTTCAATATCAATTATTCAATATTTATCCCTTAAATGGCTAACTAGTTGATGCAGTTATCTATAATTAGTCTATGAGTATGATTAGACAAATAGCTGACTTCAGCCAGACCAATGGTGTGCTACCAAAATGCTATCATAATCTCTCCTGCTCCACCTGGTTCAAACACCCTGACCATTGCTACAGAATCATCAAAGATCCCAACACTATCTTCATCGTGTATGCCCTTCACTACCAAATGGAGCAGCAAGGAGATCACTGAGGGTTGTCATGAAATCAGTGAAGAAACAACATTCATCACAATTAACCAGGAGACATGCATGATCAATATTATTCTGTAGTTTTAGCATTAAAGTGCAGAATAATATCACAATCCACAGTAATTTATCCTTCTGCTGAGTTATGAATGCACCAAAGATTCAGAATATGCAATTTGGCGAGACCAAGAGCAGGCTTGGCGAAGATGTTTCGCTGAACACCTTCGCTCAGTCTGCCTGGGCCTACACGATCTCCTGGTTGCTAAACACTTTAACTCCCCCTCCCATTCCAACACTGACCTTTCTGTCCTGGGCCTCCTCCACTGTTAGAGTGAGGCCCAATGCAAATTGGAGGAACAGCTCCTCATACTGTATTTCGCTTGGGCAGCTTGCACCCTCGTGGTATGAATATTGATTTCTCAAACTTCAAGTAACCCTTGCTTTCCCTCTCTCTCCATCCCTCCCCTATTCTAGTTCTCTGACTAGTATCACTGCCCTCCTGATTAAGTTTTACTGTTTGTATGCCTCGTTGTCACCTTCCCCTCAGTCAACAATGACCCATTCATCATTTCCCTTGACATCGTCCCCTTTGATCTATCATTTTCACACCTTACCCTTCCATATCTCCCTCTCCCCTGACTCTCAGTCTGAAGAAGGGTCTCGAGCTGAAACATCACCCATTCCTTCTCTCTGGAGATGATGCCCGTCCCGCTGAGTTACTCCAGCATTTTGTGTCTAACTTCAGTGTGAACTAACATCTGCAGTTCCTTCCTACACATTCAGAATATAATTTTTGCACTACTTCAGCCAAATCTGTCGGGGAGAGTGGAAATGAGGCAGTTGAGACCAAAACAAAATGAGCCACTGAGAGAAACATTTCAAACAAATGACACAGTTTGTATGCTTTTACATCAATTTACAAATCTGAGATTGGCAAAGGGATGTTGATGTAATTGTTGAGGTATGCAGTGCAAACAAATATCTTCCAGAAAAAGGAGATAAAATCAGAAGCATACAAGTAATGTTTTTATTCCTGCAAGAGAACATGGGAACAAGGGAATGTAGTCTAGCAGTTAACTCAGTGGTGTCCATGGAAGAAGCAACACAAGATTCTACTAAATTGTATTAAGAAGTGATATGTTCTTCAGGTCAATATAAGAGGAATAGATCTGGTAGATGCACAGAATCTTTTGCCCAGAGTAGGGGAATCGAAGACCAGAGGACATAGGTTCATGGTGAAGGGGCAAAGATTTAATAGGAATCTGAGGGGTAACTTTTTCACACAAAGCTTGGTGGGTGCATGGAACAAGTTGCCAGAGGAGGTAGTTGAGGCAGGGACTATCCCAATGTTTAAGAAACAGACAGGTACATGGATAGGACAAGTTTGGAGGGATATGGACCAAAAGCAGGCAGGTGGGCCTAGTGTAGCTCGGACATGTTGGCCGGTGTGGGCAAGTTGGGCCGAAGGGCCTGTTTCCGCACTGTATTGCTCTATGACGCTATGACTCTAATAAGTGCTTTCAATACCAATACAAGACAAGCTAAATAGACAAGTTACAGAAACACAAGAAATTGCAGATACTGGGATCTTGAGCAAAAACCAAAGTGTCAGAGGAACTCTGGATATCAAGCAGCATCATCGGTCAGTCTGAAGACAGCCCCAACCCATTATGACAACTTTCCTTTTTCTCCACATATGCTGCCTGACCAGCCGCGTTGATCTAGCACTTTGATTTAGACAAGGTACAGAGTAGCTAGCTGAGTGGATGGCAACTTGGCAGATGGAACACTGAGTGGAAAATTGTCAGCTTATCGACTTTGATAGAAAATAGAAAAATGTTGGGCATTTTTCAAATTGTAAAACTTTGTGAAATGATGATGAATACAGGGATTTGATGTCCTTGTCCACAAGTCACTGAAAGCTTGCATGTAGGTACAGCAGGCACTTAAGAAGGCAAATCGTGTGTTGGCTTTTATTTCAGATTCAGATTCAGATTCAGAAAACTTTATTGTCTGTCGTAACAGAAAATCTTCTTTGGCGTGGCTCAACATACAAACAGGACAATGTACTGATAAGCAGTCATACAACACAGATTTCTGCGAGCACACACCGTGTGTATAGATCTTAAAAGCAAGTATAAGGATTAAAAACTGTAGAAATAGACAAAATGAAAGTTGTGGATATGTGTAAAGTGACAGTGCGTCAGGGTTAATTTGTCCATTGTTCATTTTTTATTTAAGCTGTTTATGGCAATGGGTATGAATGAGTTTTTGTGGATGTTTTTCTTAGATAGGGGGACTTTATATCGGCGGCCTGATGGCAGAAGTTGGAAGGACTTGTGCAGGGGGTGGGTGGGATCCTGTGTAATGAGGTTGGCTTTCCTTTTAACTGCCTGGGTGTGAAGTACTGATAATTGATTTTGAGTTTTGCCAGTTATTTTGCTTGCTTGATTGATGATCCCGGAAAGCTTTGATTTGTCTTTGACAGAGGTGAGGGTGAACCAGGATGTGATGTTAAAGGTGAGTACAGATTCTATAAGTGATTTTTGTCGGTTTCAAGTGGATTTGGGTACAAGAGTAGAGATATCAGACTATAAGCACACCTTGACTTATGTAAAAAGAGGCTTTACGTAAACTCACACTTATGTATGCAATTATTTAAGCCCACTGCTGCCCACGTGGTCTCCGCGCTGGAGCTCCCCCATGGTCTCCACCAGAGCTCCCCGTGGTCTCCACATCGGAGCTCCCACATGGTCTCCATTTCAGAAGGTACACAAATTTCAGAGCTCCCCGTGGTCTCCACATCGGAGCTCCCCGTGGTCTCCACATCGGAGCTCCCCCATGGTCTCCACGTTGGAGCTCCCCCATGGTCTCCACATTAGAGCTCCCCCATTGTCTCCACGTCGGAGCTCCTCCATGGTCTCCACATCAAATAGCAATATTGCACATGCACAGTTGCACTTCCATTTCCGTGTTACATAACATCCAATTTACACAAGGGTCCGTCCCTTACATAAGTCAGGGAACAGCTATATAATTGTATAGGGCCTTGAGGAGACAGGGCTTCGAGTATTGTGCTCGGATTTGGTATCCTTATCTAAAAATACTGTAGAGACAGTACAATGAAATTCGACATCCCAATGTATGGGAACCAGAGCCACAGAACAACGATTTTTCTCTCATTAATGAAATCTGGGCTATGGTGAATTGCTTCATGGTGAACGGCTATAGAAGTGTGAAAACGCACACCTCCAGGTTCAGGGACAGTTTCTTCCCAGCTTTTATCAGGCAACTGAATCATCCTACCACAACCAGAGAGCAGTGCTGAACTACTATCTACCTCATTGGTGACCCTCGGACTATCATTGATCGGACTACACTGGCTTTACCTTGCACTAAACGTAATTCCCTTATCATGTATCTGTACACTGTGAATGGCTAAATTGTAATCATGTATTGTCTTTCTGCTGACTGGATAGCACACAACAAAACTCTTCCACTGTACCAGAATAAACCGGTCCCTGTCAGAATGGCAGGCAGTGGCGAGTGGAATGCCCCAAGGCTCGGTGCTGGGGCCGCAACTATTTACAATATATATTAATGATTTAGATGATGGGATTAAAAGTAATACTAGCAAATTTGTAGATGACACAAAGCTGGGTGGCAGTGTGAACTGCGAAGAGGATGCGAGGAGGTTGAGTGAGTGGGCAGATGCATGGCAGATGCAGTATAATGTAAATAAATGTGAGGTTATCCACTTTGACGGCAAGAACAAGGAGGCAGATTATTATCTCAATGGTAGACACAAAATGCAGGAGTAACTCAGCGGTGAGGCAGCATCTATGAAGAGAAGGAATGGGCGACGTTTCAGGTCGAGACCCTTCTTATCTCAATGGTGTCAGATTAGGAAAAAGGGAAGTGCAACAAGACCTGGGAGACCTTGTGCACCAGTCACTGAATGTAAACACGCAGGTACAGCAGGTAGTGAAGAAAGCTAATGGTATGTTGGACTTCATAATGAGAGGATTTGAGTATAGGAGTAAAGAGGTCCTTCTGCAGTTGTACAGGGCCCTGGTGAGACCACATCTGGAGTATTGTGTGCAGTTTTGGTCTCCTAATTTGAGGAAGGACATCCTTGCTATTGAGGGAGTGCAGCATTGGTTCACAAGATTAATCCCCGAGATGCTGGGACTGTCATATGAGGAAATATTGGAAAGACTGGGCTTATATTCACTGGAATTTAGAAGGGTGAGAGGGAATCTTATAGAAAAATATAAAATTATAAAAGGACTGGACAAGCTAGATGCAGGAAAATTGTTCCCAATGTTGGTGGAGTCCAGAACCAGCGGCCACTGTCTCAGAATAAAGGGGAGGCCATTTAAAACTGAGATGAGAAAACAACTTTTTCACCCAGAGCATTGTGATTTTGTGGAATTCTCTGCCACAGAAGGCAGTGGAGGCCAATTCACTGGGTGAATTTAAAAGAGAGTTAGATAGAGTTCTAGGGGCTAGCGGAATCAAGGGATATGGGGAGAAGGCAGGCACGGGTTACTGATTGTGGATGATCAGCCATGATCACAATGAATGGCTGAAGGGCCAAATGGCCTCCACCTGCACCTATTTTTTATGTTTCTATGGTACACGTGGCAATAAACTAAACTCAAAACGAAACCGAACAGAACTAAACTGAACTGAACTGCTTTATTTGAAAAGATTTCATGGTGAACATTTCGACATCAGAGAGTGTGGTAGAACAAAGGGATACATCATTCCCTGAGAGCAGCAGATGTCCCCATTTTAAAATGACCCTAATTTAGACATGACATTTACTCCTGCCTATTGACGGTAAACTGCCATCACATTTGTGCCGAGTGATGGACAAAGCTCCTTGATACTTTTCACAGTCATTTCTATTTTGACCTTGCAAGCCAAGTCAATTTCAAGACTGCATCCTTCACAACTTTGAGTAAATTTGTGGATTTTAGATTGTTAGTTTAGTTTAGAGATACAGCGCGGAAACAGGCCCTTCGGTCCACCGAGCACCCGACCAGCGATCCCCGCACATTAACACTATCCTACACACTAGCGACAATTTTACATTTATACCGAGCCAGTACACCTACAAAACTGTACGTTTTACGAGTGCGGGGGGAAACAGAAGATCTCGGAGAAAATCCACACAGGAGAATGTACAAACTCCATACAGACAAGCGTCCGTAGTCAGGATTATACCTGGGTCTCTGGCGCTGTAAGGCAGTAGCTCTATGTCACCATGCCACCCTTTAATGAAGGCCATATAAGATTATTTAAGAGAAGTAAATATATATCCTAAAAACATTCAGATTAAATATTTGTCAATAAAAATCTCTGACAAATTTCCCTGCTGTTTGATTCTTCAAGCTGAACTTGTAACCCTTTGCTATAGCAAAAGACTACTGATTAAAATAAACCAATTTCTGCATTGCATCGTTGAATTACTTCCAATGAGGGGGTAGAAACCTACGGAATAGCGAAAGGCCAGGAGAGAGTGAATGTGGAGAGGATGCTTCTGCTAGTGGGAGAGCCTAGGAGCAGAGGCCATAGCCTCAGTATAAAAGGACGTCCCTTTAGAAAGGAGATAAGGAGGAATTTATTTGGCAAATCTGTGGAATTAATTGGCACAGAAGGCTGTGGAGGCCAAGTCAATGGATATTTTTAAGGCAGAGATTGACAGATTTTTGATTAGTATGGTTATCAGGGGTTATGGGGAGAAGGCAGGAGAATGGGATTGAGAGGGATAGATAGATCAGCCATGATTGAATGACGGAGTGCACTTGATAGGCCGAATGGCCTAAATCTGCTCCTAAAACTTATGAACCTATGAACTTATGATCTGTGGGAATACCAGTATAGGAAAATGTCATAGGTCGTGTAGTGCTTGGGGAGATACCAGGAATTCCACGAAGGAGATATGACCATTATTGCATTCAAACAATGGCTAAAGCATATTGTGCCATTTGCACATGTATTCATATTTGCACAGAAATATATCCCACAGCGCAGCACAGTTGAGCAGCCAAGAGAGTTGCTGCCTCGTGGGATCAGTGACCCTGGTTCAATCCTGACTGTCTGTGGAGTTTGCATTGAAGATATACACAAAATGCTGGAGTAACTCAGCGGGACAGGCAGCATTTCTGGGGAGAAGATATGGGTGATGTCTCGGGTAGAGACCTTTCTTCAGTCTGAGAATCAGGGGAGAGGGAGACACGGAGTTAAGGAAGGGTAAGGAGTAAAAATGAGACATCAAAAGAGATGAGGTTCAAGGAAAATGTAGAATAGATTATTGTTAGCAAACAGATATACTATATAATCGGGGACAGTCAGACTGGGGAGAACTAGGAAGGGGAGGGATGGAGAGAGAGGGAACGCAATGAAGTTAGAGAAGTCAATATTCATACCACTGGGTAAGTTTGCACATTCCCTCCATAACCATGTAGTTTGCTCCATATGTTCATTTCCTCCTGGACCTCTGTGCATTGGCAGTTTATTTGGCCAATATAAATTGCCCCTAATATGAAGTTGAGTGGCAGAATCTAGGGGAGTTGATGAGTAAAATGGGGGAGATTAAACCTAATTTGTGTAGGATTCATGTAAGTGGGTCCTGGTTCTGTGTTGTATGACACTCTGACTATATCTAGTGAAATAAATACATTGGTTAACTTGCACCAACCAGAAAGCACGTAAAAAATTATTTCATTATCGATATAATAGCTGGAATCTCTCAAAAACATTAAGCCAGTACTTGGCAAACATTGATTGCAACCATGTGTTTTCTTCAGAGTCAACTCTTACTGGTTGTGTGTGCTCAGTTATGAAATTTTGTGGTTCCAAACCTGCAATAAATTAGTTTTGAAATATCTGCAGTGTAATAGCATTATAAACTTTACAATCCCTCTGCCAATTTAGTGAGAAGTTGTCTTCATTGCTTTTGTGATTTAATTCATGCAGCCATTTTTAAATATATGAAAACAAGTGATGTTATTCTTAACCAAATGGAATGCTTTCTCCCCCCCACCCCCGTGACAATGTCTACAACAACCTACCACCTAGTCGACGTCAAGCTACCGACAATCGGCGACCCGTTAGGACGTCCACCTACGACCACACAGGCAACAACCAAAGTCAACCTATGACCACCCGTGACAAGCTACGACAAGCTACGACCTTGTCGGCGACAACTGAAGACATCTGAAGACAATTCAGTCACAAGTACCTGTTGCCGGTTGATGTAGGTTGAAGTAGGTAGTCGCCAATGAAATTCACCAAAGTCAGCACCCGGCGATAACCAACAACAACTGCCGACAACCTGCCTCATCCTGGTGACAACCGGCGACGGCACCTACGACAGGGGAGGACAAGCTGCGACAAGCTCACAGTCGCCGAAAAGTTTCGAACATTTCAAAATCTAGTGATGACCAGAAAAACGTTACGACTCTTTAGGCGACTTGAGGAGACTACTCATGACCATACAGGCAACACCCCGGCAACCATGTGGCGACAGCCTAATCGCTTGTAGTCGCCGAAAAAATCGCCTAAGTGGGACAGGGGCTTGAGTTTCTGGTTTTTGGAAAGCAGAGCAAGGAGCTTCCAGCTGCAAATTGTTGCTTCATCTACATCTTTTAATTTAAAAGTTTTTGCTTGAACTGAAAACACGTTATCGATTTGCATGTGAGCGTTTGGCGATACTGGGCCTGTTCTCAATGGAGTTTAGAAGAATAAAGGGGGACCTCATTGAAACTTACTGAATAGTGAAAGGTTTGGATAGAGTGGATGTGGAGATGATGTTTCCACTAGTGGGAAAGTCCAGGACTAGAGGTCATAGCCTCAGAATCCTTTAGGAAGGAGATGAGGAGGAATTTCTTCAGTCAGAGGATGGTGAATCTGTGGAATTATTGGCCACAGAAGGCTGTGGAGGCGAAGTCAATGGATATTTCTAAGGCAGAGATGGATAGATTCTTGATTAGTATGGGTGTCAGGGGTTATGGGGAGAATGAAGGAGATTGCGGTTAGGAGGGAGAGATAGATCAGCCATGATTGAATGGTAGAGTAGATTTGATGGGCCAAATGGCCTAATTCTGCTCCTATCACTTATGGCCTTATGACCGTATGACCAATTAGACAAGTCAATGATCGAGACAAATTCTGCAATTGGGAATAAAGCCTGGTAGAAGATCAACACCTGGAAGGAAGTAGTCTGATACAGCATCTACCTGTTCACCCATTAAAGGACAAAGGTATTACGTTTCCAATACGCAGAACATCAGTTATGTAAAAAAAACAATGAAGTCTCTCGGGAAATGATCTAATTCACTGGACCACGAGCAGCCACCATATCCTCGTGCCTTTAATTTGAATGTTGACTTTAAATCCAATCCCCAGCTGTTTCCAATGGGAGATTCTTTTTGGCTGAACAATAGCAGTACAATTCAGATTGCAGTTAAGGATTCTCTAATCCCAGTGTAAAACTGTCATACTGCACCCACTTTCTTGCACCTCTCAGCCATTACTTTCACCCACTGGCTAGAATCCACAGTTGGACTTTTATCCCACATGTATCTCATATAACTACAGAGAAAAGACGCATGCTCCTATGACCCCTGGTTTCCACTGGTCTTAAACACAACTGTTCACAGCATAGCTTGCTGGTTCTTGTGTCTTCGTCAGTTTGATACTCCATTGCCTCTTTCAAATATGTTGGCTTCAGTTTTTCTTATGTTTACCACTAATTACATTGGCTACAATTACATAGGATCTGGTGAGACCACAGTTGGAGTACTTTGTCCAGTTTTTGTCTCTCTACCTAAAAAAGATTGTATTTGTTACAGGTGGAATGGAGGGAAGATTGAAGGGCCTGTCCCACTTTCACGACCTAATTCACGACCTCTGCCGAGTTTGCCCTTGACTCATACTCGCAGCATGGTCGTCACGAGGTCGTAGGAGGTCATAGGAGGTCGTAGGTTGGTCGTTGGAGGTTATGATGCTAGTCGTAGGTACTCGTGGCATCAAGTAGGTCAGGGCGTTTTTCTAGCATGATGAAAAATGTCCACGTGTAAAAAAGGTTGTGAATTAGGTCGTGAAAGTGGGACAGGCCCTTGACCAGATTCAATCCTGGGTTGGCAGGCCTGTCATGTGATGAGAGACACTGTGGAACAGCCGTCCTATCTCTGGGTTTACCTTTAATTGAAAGAATGATGCTGTCCAGAATTAAATTGAATTCAAAACTACAGCATGGAAATAGATCCTTCAGACCACCAAGTCCACGTCGACCATCGATCACCCGCACATATTAGTTCTGTTATATCCCACTTTCTCATCCACTACCTACATATGAGGGGCAATTTACAGAGGCCAATTATCCCACAAACCTACGCATCTATGGGATGTGTGAGGAAACCCATTCGATCACAAGGAGAACGTGTAAACTCCGCACAGGCAGCACCTAAGGTCAGGATTGAACCCAGGTTTCTGGAGTTGTCTGGCAGCCATTCTACAGCTGTGGCACCGTGTCTTAATGCTAAGTTTCAAATTTAGCTTTTTTACTCCGCACACACAAACGCCATGTCTTTGGCCGTGGAATAGGAACAGTTAAATTTGACCAAAGCTGCTTGCACAGATGGCATTTGGTTATTGTGATAAATTAAGCAGGCACAAACATGTCGGAACTGGGAAGAATTTCTGTTCAGCAACCTTTGGATTGTGTGCATGAAATCCTGGTGATAGCTGCTTTCAGGACGTGAAATAGGCAACACAGCCAAATATGTTACTCTGATTATGATGTCTTTCATTGACTGCTTAACAGTAATTAACACATGGAACACTAAACCACCACAAGAACCTGCTGAGGCAAATCTCAATTAAGGAGCAGCCAAATAAGCGCATGTAGACAATAGACAATAGACAATAGGTGCAGGAGTAGGGATTTGGCCCTTCGAACCAGCACCGCCATTCAATGTTATCGTGGCTGATCATCCACAATCAGTACCCCATTCCTGCCTTCTCCCCATATCCCCTTGATTCCGCTAGAGTTCTATCTAACTCTCTCTTGAATGCATCTATTGAATTGGCCTCCACTGCCTTCTGACGCACAGAATTCCACAAATTCACAACTCTCTGTGTGAAAAAGTTGTCCTCATCTCTGTTCTAAATGGTCTACCCCTTATTCTTAAACTGTGGCCCCTGGTTCTGGACTCCCCCAACATCGGGAACATGTTTCCTGCGTCTAGCGTGTCCAATCCCTTAATAGTTTTATATGTTTTCATAAGATACCCTCTCATCCTTCTAAATTTCAGCTGCAGGCACCAGGGGCAAGAGCTTTATCCCAATCTTCCAGTTGGGAAGGGTTATTACAAACTTGAGACAAGCCAGACATAAAAAGGTATGAAGAGAATCAATAAGGAAATGTCAAATTACTCCAATTGTGGAAGAATCAAACTGCAGTGCCTTCATTTGTCTGTTGTTCAGTGAAAACCATTTGTCAAGCTCCAATGGAAATGTGGAGTCCCTGTGGTACACAATCTCAACTACAGCCGATGTTACCATGGCCACCATTAGCTTCCACCCAGTGGCTGAACGGGCAGGAAGGCAGCTCATAAGCTGTACTAGCCTGCTGTAAATTATATATGAACAAAGCAACCATGCTTGGATTTTCCTCGTTTCAACAGAAATTATTCATCCAATTCACAAACAAACAGATTGCACCTTTGAGTCTTGGTTTAGATTAGTTTAGAGACACAGCAGGGAAATAGGCCCTTCGGCCCACCGAGTCCATGCTGACCAGCGATCCCCGCACATTAACACTATCCTACACACACACTAGGGACAATCTACAATTATACCGAGCCAATTGACCTACAAACCTGTACGTCTTTGGAGTGCGGGAAGAAACCGGAGATCCCGGAGAAAACCCACGCAGGTCACGGGGAGAACGAGCAAACTCCGTGCAGACAGCACCCATAGTCAGGATCGAACCCGGGTCTCTGGCGCTGTGAGGCAGCAACTCTACCGCTGTAAGGCAGCAACTCTACCGCTGTGAGGCAGCAACTCTACCGCTGTAAGGCAGCAACTCTACCGCTGTGAGGCAGCAACTCTACTGCTGCATCACCGTGCCACTCCTGTTG
This sequence comes from Malacoraja senta, assembly GCA_038087875.1. Taxonomy (NCBI): domain Eukaryota; kingdom Metazoa; phylum Chordata; class Chondrichthyes; order Rajiformes; family Rajidae; genus Malacoraja; species Malacoraja senta. The sequence goes on along the minus strand of JAXLNO010002286.1, from coordinate 129,646 downwards.
AATACAATTGGATTTATCGGCCATCACGACACAATTGTACATTGTTCTGTATCTTAATTGACCTCAAAAGTGTAGATATTTAAAGTACTTCTCTCTCAGGAGATATTCACAATAAAGAGATATTGATTTGGACAGTAATGAGGATTTGGCCGGATGAGGGCTGAAATATCAACTGAGCCAGGATCAAAACAAAAGTATTGTGCCTCCCTCAGACATTCAATCCCATTTAACTTAATTGAACTGAATAAAAGGTCTGTCTTATAACGGTCTCAAGAACCCATTTTCTTACGACCCCATCTCAAGTTGAACTTTGCCCTTGCCCACAGATTTGCACCATAACTCTAATGGCCATGGAAAATAAACACAACACCCACCCCATGTGCTCTACAAATCAATCAAACATCCTTATATGTAGGAAAGAACTGCAGGTGCTGGTTTACACTGAAGATAGACACAAAATGCTGGAGCAACTCAGCAGAACAAGCAGTATCTCTGGAGAAAAGGAATGGGTGATGCTTTGGATACATTTCCTTGATAATTGTCTGCTCTGATCTATCCTTTTCATCCTGCTCTCTTCCTCTCCCTCTCCCTCTCCCTCTCCCTCTCCCTTTCTCCTTTTCTCCCTCTCCCTCTCCCTCTTTCTCCCTTTCTCTTTCTCTCTTTTTCTCTTTTTCTCTTTTTTCTCTTTCTCTCTTTTTTCTCTTTCTTTCTTTTTCTCTTTCTCTCTTTTTCTCTTTCTCTCTTATCTTCCGTTCACCTACACCTAAAGCCAGAGGTTAATATTGATCCCATGGTGTGTGGTTTCTGCATCAGTTCCCAGCAATGCAAGATGAGGTACATCAAAGAGCCAGTTTGCTATCTAGTTTTGGCTCCAGTTTAACTCGGTCGATCTGGGATGTATCTCAGATTCCCATCAGTGGACGCACGGCGCAAACCTGTTTATCAGGCAATGATCTAGAAGGGACCCACCAATGAGTCTTAATAACTGTGTTCCATTCCCCTTGCTTTCTCTGTGTTCAGTGTGTTGTCCTATCTATGTTCAGTGCCTGGGCCTCTCTGTGTTCAGTGCTTATCCCTGTCTGTGTTCAGTGCCTGGGCCTCTTTGTGTTCAGTATTGTCCCGAGTGTGTGTAGGATAGTGTTAATGTGCAGGGAGCACCATTAGGTTTGAATTCGGTGGGCCAAAGGGCCTGTTTCTGCGCTGTATCTCTAAACTAAACTAAAGTAAAACCAAACGGTGCTATATCTAACCTGGCATGAGATCTGGGAGACAATTGCTGTAGTCTATATCCCTCATAAACCCTTCATTCCAAGAGGCAATTCCCCAGTATATCCTTGGTTCAAAGAGACAATTCCATAGCAATTGACTCCAAAAGAGAATACACAATTTATATTATGCTGGCTCTGAGGGACATTTCCCCAGCATATATTCTGGCAATGTCCCACGTGTTAAAGAGCTAAATACGTTCTCTTCAGAACCACTGGTGCTTAGCAACATGACCTGACCTGTTACCACAGTGCTAGCCAGCCCATGAGTTTGGCAATAATCCCCTCATCAATCAATAGGCAGGCCAACCCCACCTTTCCAGAGATTTACCTAAATTCCCCATTTCCTCTCGTATTCAAGACTTTTGTCACCTTTGCTTCCTTTAGCTGTATATATTTTTTAATTTTATTTTATTTTAGTTTATTGTCACATGTACAGTGAAAAGCTTTTGTTGCATGCGATCCAGTCAGCAGAAAGACAATACGTGATTACAATCGAGCCATTTACAGTGTACATGATAAGGGAATAACATACAGGGCAAGGTAAAGCCAGCAAAGTCTGATCAAGGATAGTCTGAGGGTCATCCTGATAAGGGAATAAAGTTTAGTGAAGAGGATCATAGTTAAGGTAAGAGATGATGCTGTAGGAATAGAGAATTAAGAGAGTGGGCCGATTGTAATGTGTGTTCGCAATTAATCCCCTGGGTTGGGTGCCATCTTGAAAGAAATATTTTATATGGACAAAGGCATCTTCTCCCTTTCAGGAAGGACAATCAAACCCCAAACACAGAATTGAGGGAAAAGTGTGGTTTAAGAAAGGATGTCACCTCAGCTGAAAATTCTATTCCTTTGCTCCTGGCAAATTTTGTTGATAATTATCACAGCTGAAGCTGTGTAACAAGTTTCAGACATGCCTCCATTTTGTAGCTGGCAAGCTGAGGCAAATCAGGCTGATGCATAATTCAAACAAGACTGATTTTGTTGAAATTAAGAAGTAAAACCAGAAACTGCTGCAAGTTCACTGCAACTTCAGGAAGTACTGACAAAGAGAAGAAAATACAGGTTACATTCAGATCTGTGACCTTCCCTTTGTTTTGAAGGGTCACCAATGTTAGGTTTATTTTAAATTCCAGAGAAGCTGCTGAACATGCTGAGTATATCTGACATTTTCTGTTTTTCCTGCAACTGCTTTTACAGTATATCAGAGAAACTAAGAACCGCTCGACATGTTAAAATATTGTGATTGCCTTTGGTGTGTTAATTTGAGGCTATTGTGACCAGTATTGCTGTTCTATTTTACTTGCTGGCTATCCTGTGTGAACAATGAATGCACTAGACACTTCCCAATTAAACCAGTTTAGTGCATGCTGATTTTAATAGACTGTTTGTCTGCCTTTCTGTGAAATGACAACCTTATAATAGTACCACTGGTACTAGGAATTTCTGCTCAGTTATTTCTGCTTGCGTTCTGACTTTGTTGTAACTTTCTTTAAAAGGAGGAAGTGGCAATAAAACAGGAACTGCTATGGTCACCAGATAACATTTTTATGCAGCTTTGGATAGTGAAAGCCCTGTCCCACGATACGAGTTCAATCCAAGAGCTCTCCCGAGTTTGCCCTGATTCGAACTCGGAGATTTACGATAATGGCCACTCGTCGGTACTCGGGGCTCTCGTGGACATTTTTCAACGTGTTGAAAAATCTTGACGAGTCTTCCCGTGCTTACCTGCCGTTAGCGAGTCTTCCTGAGTACTTGCCGTTAGCGTTACAAGCCGCTAAGAGAGGTCCCCGAGCTCCGACGTACCCGCTACGTTCATTCTCCATGCTTACCACGAGTTTGAATTTTTTAAAACTCAGGAGAGCTCTTGGAATGAACTTGTACAGTGGGACAGGGCTTTTACAACATATGTCTAAACATCTAAACCAACATGTAGAGGAACCAACGCAAGAGCAGGCTATTCTAGACTGGGTATTGAGTAATGAGGAAGGGTTAGTTAGCAGTCTTGTTGTGCGTGGCCCCTTGGGCAAGAGTGACCATAATATGGTTGAGTTCTTCATTAGGATGGCGAGTGACATTGTTAATTCAGAAACAAGGGTTCTGAACTTAAAGAAAGGTAACTTTGAGGGTATGAGACGTGAATTGGCCAAGATTGACTGGCAATTGATTCTTAAAGGGTTGACGGTGGATATGCAATGGAAGGCATTTAAAGACTGCATGGATGAACTACAACAATTGTTCATCCCAGTTTGGCAAAAGAATAAATCAGGGAAGGTAGTGCATCCGTGGATAACAAGGGAAATCAGGGATAGTATCAAAACAAAAGATGAAGCGTACAAATTAGCCAGAAAAAGCAGTCTACCACAGGACGGAGAAATTCAGTCCAGCAGAGGAGGACAAAGGGCTTAATTAGGAAAGGGAAAATAGATTATGAAAGAAAACTGGCAGGGAACATAAAAACTGACTGCAAAAGTTTTTATAGATATGTGAAGTGAAAAAGATTAGTTAAAACAAATGTAGGTTCCTTGCAGTCAGAAACAGGTGAATTGATCATGGGGAACAAGGACATGGCAGACCAATTGAATAACTACTTTGGTTCTGTCTTCACTAAGGAAGACATAAATAATCTGCCGGAAATAGCAGGGGACCGCGGGTCAAATGAGATGGAGGAACTGAGTGAAATCCAGGTTAGCTGGGAAGTGGTGTTAGGTAAATTGAATGGATTAAAGGCCGATAAATCCCCGGGGCCAGATAAGTTGCATCCCAGAGTACTTAAGGAAGTAGCCCCAGAAATAGTGGATGCATTAGTGATAATTTTTCAAAACTCCTTAGATTCTGGAGTAGTTCCTGAGGATTGGAGGGTAGCTAATGTAACCCCACTTTTTAAAAAAGGAGGGAGAGAGAAAACAGGGAATTACAGACCAGTTAGTCTAACGTCGGTAGTGGGGAAACTGCTAGAGTCAGTTATTAAAGATGGGATAGCAGCACATTTGGAAAGTGGTGAAATCATTGGACAAAGTCAGCATGGATTTACGAAAGGTAAATTATGTCTGACGAATCTTATAGAATTTTTCGAGGATGTAACTAGTAGAGTGGATAAGGGAGAACCAGTGGATGTGTTATATCTGGACTTTCAGAAGGCTTTCGACAAGGTCCCACATAAGAGATTAGTATTCAAACTTAAAGCACACGGTATTGGGGGTTCAGTATTGATATGGATAAAGAACTGGCTGGCAAACAGGAAGCAAAGAGTAGGAGTAAACGGGTCCTTTTCAGAATGGCAGGCAGTGACTAGTGGGGTACCGCAAGGCTCAGTGCTGGGACCCCAGCTATTTACAATATATATTAATGATTTGGACGAGGGAATTGAATGCAACATCTCCAAGTTTGCAGATGACATGAAGCTGGGGGGCAGTGTTAGCTGTGAGGAGGATGCTAGGAGGCTGCAAGGTGACTTGGATAGGCTGGGTGAGTGGGCAAATGCATGGCAGATGCAGTATAATGTGGATAAATGTGAGGTTATCCACTTTGGTGGCAAAAACAGGAAAGTAGACTATTATCTGAATGATGGCCGATTAGGAAAAGGGGAGATGCAACGAGATCTGGGTGTCATGGTACACCAGTCATTGAAAGTAGGCATGCAGGTGCAGCAGGCAGCGAAGAAAGCGAATGGTAGGTTAGCATTCATAGCAAAAGGATTTGAGTATAGGAGCAGGGAGGTTCTACTGCAGTTGTACAGGGTCTTGGTGAGACCACACCTGGAGTATTGCGTACAGTTTTGGTCTCCAAATCTGAGGAAAGACATTCTTGCCATAGAGGGAGTACAGAGAAGGTTCACCAGACTGATTCCTGGGATGTCAGGACTTTCATATGAAGAAAGACTGGACAGACTCGGCTTGTACTCGCTAGAATTTAGAAGATTGAGGGGGGATCATAGAAACGTACAAAATTCTTAAGGGGTTGGACAGACTAGATGCAGGAAGATTGTTCCCGATGTTGGGGAAGTCCAGGACAAGGGGTCACAGTTTAAGGATAAAGGGGAAATCTTTTAGGACCGAGATGAGGAAAACATTTTTCACACAGAGAGTGGTGAATCTCTGAAATTCTCTGCCACAGAAGGTAGTTGAGGCCAGTTCATTGGCTATATTTAAGAGGGAGTTAGATGTGGCCCTTGTGGCTAAAGGGATCAGGGGGTATGGAGAGAAGGCAGGCACGGGATACTGAGTTGGATGATCAGCCATGAATGGCCTACTCCTGCACCTATTTTCTATGTTTCTATGTTTCTATGTACTTTGTATTTGTTTCGGCGACCTTGTTCTGCATTGGGACCAGGACTCATGTCTGTGAGTGGATGGTGGGCCACATCTATCGCCATAGTTTGACACTTGGTGTTGTTTTTCGCGTTAGTTTTCAAGTGTTTTTCAATTAATTTTCTGCAGTTCCCAGGTCCCTCGCGTGCTCCGGGACTGGCTGCAGTTCCCAGGTCGGCTCGCCTGTCCCGGGACTAGGTCGCCTGAGTGCCCCGGGTCTAGCTGCAGCTCCCAGATCAGCTCGCGTCCCTGGGACTGGCTGCAGTTCCCAGGTCGCGAAAACTAATCGGAAAAAAATACGCCTGAGGGCCGGATGATTCGGGGTTACGGGCCGCATCAGGCCCGTGTGCCATAGGTTGCCCTGGTTTAAATAAAGCTGTGTTGGCGTACCCAAAGGAGCAAAGAGAAAAAGTAGGTAGCATTAAAGGCCTGTCTCACGAGTCTGCGGTCATTGGCGGCGAAACGGGAAGAATCTGCCGCCATAGACCGCGCACGGCCATAGACCCGGGGCCGTGCGGCGGTGTTCCCAACACCGCACGGTGCTAAAATAAAATCGACAATGTCGAAAACTATATACTCACCGCACAACCTCCACCAGTGATGCACGAGTGCGGCACGGCCGCCCGCACGGGCCGCCGCCAGTGTGGCTCGAGCGCCGTGCGTCAAACCTCCACTGCCACAGCCTCCGCCAGTGAGGCACGTGCCGCCGCCAGTGAGGCACGTGTGCTGCATGGCCGCAGGCACAGCCACCGCTACAGCGCCGCGATCAGGATGGCCGCCGCCACAGCCGCGGCTAGTGAGTCACGTGCGGGGGGCCGACGTCATTGCAGTCGGCCCGCCCTTTTTTTTACTTACCGCAAGCACGTGGGACCCGCCGTGTTTGAATTAATTCGGCCCCCGCGCAGCATCCGTGCGGCGCTCCGGTGGATAGGCTCGACGCTCTCGCCGTTGCCGCGCGGCCCCCGCTACCGGCGACGCCGCGCTTCACCGCCGATGACCGCAAACAGGTAAGACAGAGCCTTTAGTTCACTTCAGTGCTTCATTTTGACTAAAGATAGACACAAAAAGCTGGAGTAACTCAGCGGGTCAGGCAGCATCTCTGGAAAAAAGGAATAGGTGACGTTTCTGGTCGAGACCTTCATTTGTTTAAACTTCGTGTGAACAAGCTGTGTTAGTGGTGCACAGACGATGTAGCAAAGAATATTATGGTACTGAGTTTGCGACATACAAGCACTTTTAGTTTAGTTTAGTTTAGTTTAGTTTAGAGATACAGCGCGGAAGCAGGCCCTTCGGCCCACTGAGTCCGCGCCGACCAGCGAACACCCGCACATTAACACTATCCTACACACACTAGGGGCAATTTTGCATTTACACCAAGCCAATCAACCTACAAACCTGTACGTCTTTGGAGCGTGGGAGTAAACCGAAGATCTCAGAGAAAACCCACGCAGGTCACGGGGAGAACGTACAAACACCGTACCGATAGCAACCGTGGTCAGGATCGTACCCGGTTGTAAGGCAGTAGCTCTACCGCTCACCACCGTGCCGCCCTATTCTTGCTCTATATCGTTATATCGTAATCTGGGCAGTAAAGCTTATAAGTCAGGCTTAAGTCACTGTCACAGTCCTGGCTAAATATTGCCAAATAAACCCAGCAAGAAATGGCAGACCCTTTTCCACTCTGGTCACCTGAAGAAAACTAATTGAATGAATGCGTGCCAACATCACCAAGGCTGCAATCACTTTGAAAGATCAATTCCCATGTGGCAGATGCAATGCAGAACATGTCAGTGCCTGACACTCAGCTGCTGGACTCATTTACAGAATGCAAATGCTGTTGGTGACGAAAGTGTGCAAACATATCTGTAGACAGAAATGCACTTTGTTGATCTTATCTGAAAGATATCTTCATTTACCTTGAGGGAGAGAAAAACTGCATAGCCTTTGGTCAAAAGGTTAAATGGTTTGGACAGAGTACTTTTACTGCCCAAATTACAATATTTAAAAAAAGAGGAAGAATAGGTCATATGATTCTTTAGATACAGATACAGACACAGAAACAGGCCCTTCAGCCCATTGAGTCCACGCTGACCAGCGATCACCCGTACACCAACATTATCCTACACACTAGGGACAATTTACAATTTTACCGAAGCCAATTAACCTTCAAACCTGCACGTCTTTGGAGTGTGGGAGGAAACAGGAGTTCCCGTAGAAAATCCATGCGGTCCAGGGGAGAAAGTACAAACTCCGTGCGGGCAGCACCCGTAGTCAGGATCGAACCTGGGTCTCTGGTGCCAACTTTATCACTGTGTCACCAAAAGTTTCATTCAACCTTCCCTGCCATTCATTAAGGTTATGGTTATCTGTGGCTCCACCTCCATTTTTCCATCCTAGTCCCATATTCCGCAATATTCTTCTTATTGCCCCAAAATATATCCATCTCACTCAATGTACAATGTCAATGATCTTTGAATGTCTGTACCTGAAAGGTCAAATGCTCTTTTTTCTCCCATATTTTCTTCTGCTCTTAAATGTTTATGTTGCACTTTCATCTTTCACCACTGAGAGAAACATCTTTCATGTCATTGCAAAACAGAAGTCAACATTCAAATGGGTATGGTATTAGTTTCTGTTCAACATGGATCTCTAATCATTCCAGCCCAACTGTCTTTGTCAAGCATGTATAAGATTTGTGAGAGTGTCAATCTGTCACGATTTAGTTTAGTTTTTGTTTAGTTTTGAAATACAGAGTGGAAACAGTCCCTTCGGCCCACCGAGTCCGCACCAACCAGCGATCCCCACACATTAACACTCCCCTACACACACACTAGGGACAATTTACAATTATACCAAGCCAATTAACCAACAAACGTGTACGTCTGGAGTGTGGGAGGAAACCAGAGCTCCTGGAGAAAATCCACGCAGGTCACGGGGAGAACGTACAAACTCTGTACAGACAGCACCCCTAGTCATGATTAAACTTGGGTCTCTGGCACTGTAAAGCAGCAACTCTACTGCTGCGGCACGGTTTATTGAATTTATTGAGAATATTTATCTTATTTATTCTCAAGATATGTCTTTTGCCTTTTCATCACTACTCTCAGAAGATACAGCCAGTTGTCTTAACCAGTCAGTGGTTGGAAGGTGAAGCACTGGCAATAATTTCTGATGTCGATGGTGCAGTCCTCAGTTTAAAGATACAGCATGGCAACAGGCTCTTCAGCCCGCTGTGTCCACACCGACCATTCATCACCTGTTCACACGAGGTCTATGTTATTGACCTTTTGCGGCCATCCCTAAACACTAAGGGCAATTTGCGAAGGCCAATTAATCTACAACTGGGATGTGTGATGAAACCAGAGCATCGGAGGAAACGCTTGCGATCACAGGGAGAATGTGCAAACTCCTCATAGACAGTGCCAGAGGTCAAGATCGAAACCGGGTATCTGGTGGTGTGAGGCAGCAGCTCTACCAGCTGCACCACTGTGGTCTCTTGGTGATCTCATGATTGGTAAAAATAGGCAGATGTTGAGTAGGCTGGGACTCTATTCCTTGGAGCGCAGGAGGATGAGGGGTGATCGTATTGTATAAAATTATGAGAGGAATTGATTGGGTAGATGCACAGAGTCTCTTGCCCAGAGGAGGTGAATGGAGGACCAGAGGACATTGGTTTAAGGTGAGGGAGAAAAGATTTAATAGGAATCTGATGGGTAACTTTTTCATACAAAGGGTGGTGGATGTATGGACAAGCTGCCAGAGGAGGTAGTTGAGGCAAAGACTATCCCAACATTTAAAAATAAGTTAGACAGGTACATGGATAGAACAGGTTTGGAGGGATATGGACCAAATGTGGGTAGGTGGAACTAGTGTAGCTGGGACATGTTGGCCGGTGTGGGCAAGTTGGGCTGAAGGGCCTGTTTCCACACTCTATCACTCTAAGTGTGGGTATGGGGTTCCATCAGAAAAGGTTCATACTTTTCTTGTGAAGTGTAGAGAACCTGTCTTCTCTTCCTTGCAGAACAAGGAAAATAAAATACCTGCCTAGATCTCTGAAAGCATTGTCCACATTCTTCCCCTGACAAGAATGTTTTTTGCAGCTTTCTGCTCAGTTTAGTGTAGTTCAGAGATACAGCATGGATACAGCCCACTGAGTCCGCGCCGACCAGCGATCCCCGCACACTATCCTACACACACTAGGGACAATTTACATTGACACCAAGCCAATTAACCTACAAACCTGTACGCTTTGGAATGTGGGAGGAAACCGAAGATCTTGGAGAAAACCCACGCAGATCATGGTGAGACAATAGATGCAGGAGTAGGCCATTCGGCCCTTCGAGCCAGCACCGCCATTCAATATGATCATGGCTGATCATCCCCAATCAGTACCCCGTTCCTGCCTTCTCGCCATATCCCCTGACTCCGCTATCTTTAAGAGCCCTATCTAACTCTCTCTTGAAAGCATCCAGAGAATTGGCCTCCACAGACTTCTGAGGCAGAGAATTCCATAGATTCACAACCCTCTGTGTAAAAAAGTTTTTCCTCATCTACGTTCTAAATGGCCTACCCCTTATTCTTAAACTGGTTCTGGACTCCCCCAACATCGGGAACATGTTTCCTGCCTCCAGCAGAACGCACAAACCATACAGACAGCACCTGTAGTCAGGGTAAAAACCAGGTCTCTGGCGCTGTAAGGTAATAGGTTTACCACTGCTCCACCGTGCTGCCCACGATGTCAGTCAAGTTATAATCATGCTCAAGCTCTGAACGAGGATACTACAATTCTTCAATCTGACACCACCTCCTGCTGAGAGGTAGATTGATTCAGAAAGGAGCTTTCTCCAGGGGCTATTGTCACTCTGTTGGGATGATGTCTTCAAGGCAAATCCTGCCAGTGATCTCCATTCCTCGCTCGAATGCTAACCGCTTGATCTCAAAGTGGAACAAACAAATGCAGGGAAGGTTGTGTGTTGAAGCAAAGGCTGGTGCAGCATTTGGTGCATCGACTGTGTGGGTCAGGAAATGACTCATCCTCCCAGCACCCATTTCAAGAGTCTGAAGAAGGGTCTCGACCCGAAACGCCAGCTATTCCTTTCCTCCAGAGATGCTGTCTGACCTGCTGAGTTACTGCAGCTTTTTGTGTCTACCTCCGGTTTAAACCAGCGTTCCTTCCTACACACTCCGCATAACCTGACCACCCCACGAGCTTACTAAGATGTACCCTGGGTCAAGGGCATTACTGCTTGAGCAACAGGTGGTGTGGCACCAACTGCCTGAGACAACAACCTCTCTATTGGCTGCTCCACCCATTCCTGTGGTTTCCTGTTTTCAACCTTTGCTTCCCTTTATTTCCATCACAACCTGTGTGAGGCTTGGGACTTGTTACCAACAGGTACCTCATGCATTTGTCTTCCTTCCAGTCTTTGAAACCTCTTGTACTCTCACTGCCTGGCTGCCAAATGCAACAGCATGAGTACCTGCAATTCTCAATGAAGCAGCATGTTACATGTTGCAAATTACCACTGAATCGGTGCTGAAGGGATAATGCTGACTTTTTTCATTGCATTCTGTGACAACTTCTGCAGCTCTATCGAGGGGGAAATATTTTTGCAACGTTTTGTTTGCTTTGGAATATGCTGCATAACGCAGCATGAGAAGAGATTCAATGATAACCTGGGGAAGAATTTGATGAGGAAAAGCAGAGGATTAATTAAAAGGCCGGGTTAGAGTGGATGTAGAGAGGATGTTTCCACTGGCGGGAGAGTCTAGGACCAGAGGCCACAGCCTCAGAATTAAAGGACGTTCCTTCAGGAAGGAATCGGGAGGAATTTCTTTAGAGGGTGGTAAATCTGCGGAATTCATTGTCTCAGAAGGCTGTGGAGGTCATCAGTTGATATTTTTAAGGCAGAGAGAGATAGATTTTACTTCGGAGTCACGTGAGTGACTACGTGAAGAACCCCGTCAGGGCGCATGCGCGTCATTACGTCGGACGCATTGGTGCGAACGGCAGCGGGAGCTCAGAGCTCCTGCTGCAACGTGAGTAATTACAGCTCCACCAAAGTCGGGGAGACTTTGGAGGAGTTAGAGAAAAGTAAAGACATTGTTTCTGTGTGTTTTTTCCCACATACAGGAACAAGGAAAAGGTGCAGGCTGCTGCCGACAAGGAGAGAGAGAGCTGCGGGACGCAGTCTCTGAAAGGCAGCCTGTCACCTCGGGGGAGTCGCAAGCCGGTAGCGGTGCGGTGACAGACTTGGCAAAGTGCCCAGCCGGGTACACAGCCAACGCCAGTCGGGCGGTCGGCATAAGCCAAGTCTGTCAGGGCTATAGACTCCGCAGAATGGGGCCACGAGAGTCCCGTCGGGGATAGGATACCGTTCCCCAGCGGTTATCCAAAAGGAGCAGCTCATACAGGGGCTGCTCCACAGAGACGCTCCAGGAGGAGTAGTGCAGGTGGGAAGCCATAGGTAAGGCTCCGCTGGCAGTGCCTAGGAGAGGTCTGCTTCATAAAGCCACACTCTAGGAGGAGTAGTGCAGGCGGGAAGCCTTAGGGAAGGCTCCGCTGGCAGTGCCTTGGAGAGGCCTGCTTCATAAAGCCCTACTCCAGGAGGAGTTGTGCAGGCGGGAGGCCGTGGGGACGGCTCCGCTGGCAGTGTCTAGTAGAGGCCTGCTTGAAAGCACCCTCTTTGCAAGAGGTGAGTGCAGAAGGGCAGATACGCTCTGACCCTGAGTCCGACGACTTCCAAAGGGAGGGCAGGCAGCTGTCAGAGCTGACACCGTGTGCAGCACGGTTTGCCATGTCGTTGGACACTGGTGAGCCTCTGGGTGAGGAACTTGCCACCAGCATAAATTACCAAGTCTCACATCAGCTACAGGAGCAGACAATGGATGAGACAGTAACGAAGTATGAAGCCCCAATCAACTGTGGACTGTTAAAAGTTCCTGTTGGGAACAGGAAGATTTGGGGCAAGATGGGCATACTAATGAAAGCCCAGGAGCATGTGAAGCTCCAGCATATTTTTAAAGTTGCTGGCATCTGGTATAACGAGCTTTGCCAGGATGGTGGATGGAGAGGCCATGACAAATTACAACAAAAGGCGCTATTGTGGAGTGCCCACTTTGAGATCAACTGCCTCCGCAAGATGCCATTAGACCAACCATCAATGCTAAATATGCTTCACTCTGCCAGCCTGGCACAGTGCAACCGGCACAGCTGTTTGGCGAGGATTTCGCACAGCAGGTGAAGGAGCTGGAGGAGGAGGCTAAGACGGCAGCCACATATTCACCAAAGCGGAAGTATCCCTATAAGGGAGTAGACTGGTCCGGGCAAGGGACGAGTCCAGCTACGATGCAGCGCAGTTGGCGTTCGGCTGTAGCACCGCCACGGAGGTGAGATATCCAGCTCAAGGCCGGGGAAGAATGCCAGGTGGTAAGGAGGTAAGAGGGTCTGGTTCTCATGTAGACAGTTCTAATGTGATACAATTAAATGTTTACCTCAGATATGTTTATACTGAAGGTTATTCAAGGGCATCAAATAAAGCTTAATGCAAATTCTGATTTACCCATGCAACATGTTCCAAAAAAGGAGTTTGACTTCAGTATCACTGAACAATTGGAAGTTCAGCTGGAACTTGCAAGCTTATGTAATAAAGGTGTAATTGCTAAGGCAGTTTACCAAAGCCATCAGTTTGTGTCCAATATCTTTCCCAGACCAAAGAAGGATGGGGGGATGCAGAATTATACAGACCTGAATAGTCTTAACCCTTTTGTACGGTATAGACATTTTAAGATGGAAACGTTTGTGAAGGAGATCTTAAAGATGCGGATTCAGTGTCTGTTCATTTGCAGGATAGAAGATTTAAAATTCAGCTGGATGGGGCAATTATGCCAATACAATCCACTGCCTAATGGTTTCTCTTCAGCTCCGAGAGGGATTACAAAGTTGTTAAAACCTATTCTAGGCATGATGAGAAGTCAAGGTCATGTGTTCATGGCTTAACTAGATAATATCTTGATTGTAGGACAATCAAAGGAAACAGCTGAAGCATCAGTGGCAGTTGGTAAAAACCATTTTAAATTGGGTTTTATAAGCTATCCAGAGAAATCTAAAATTATACCTGTGACACAAATTGACTAGTTGGGTTCACAATGTACTTAATCAACATCATTGTGACCTTGCCCAGGCAAAAAAGGGTAGAGCTAATTAAGAGCTATATCAAGTTAATTGCTAACACACAGCCTTCAATTAGCCAGGTGACAAGTCTGCTGTGGTAATGGCTGGCAGCATTTCCAGCAGTTCAATATGGCCACTTTATTATCTACAATTACAAAGGTCAAAGGAACAAGCATTGAGGATACATTGGGGTCATTATAATAGACCTATGCTTCTATCAATAGAGGCTGTTGCTGATGTACAATGGTGGATTCAGCATGTGTCCACTAGTAGTTCCAAAGTGTTATTGGACCAAGCTTCCATGATTTGCAGACAGATGTCAGAGCACTTGGGTAGGGTGCTACTGATACAAGATCCAGCGGTGGAGACAGATGAACATTGCTTCTGCAAACATGGGGAATTAACCAAGAGTATTTTATGGACTCAAGGCTTATGGCACTAACTAAACTAGTTTGCATGTGCAGTGCAAAATAGACAACACTACAGCAGTTGCTGATATGAATCACATGGGTGGAATCAAATTGTTATCATGTGACAGGTTGGCAAATACAATTGGACCTGGAGTAGGGATAGAGAGATTTGGATTGGAGCTATCTATCTCCCAGGGAAACTTAATGTAGTACCAGATGGCAGCTCACGAAAATTCCATCATAACACAGAGTGGATGTGGAACCAGGATGTGTTCAAGAACATAGTACTTCTATATGGAAGGCCAAAATATGTTTCATAGGCACCAGATCCAGGGGCACTGACAATTGATGCTTTTTCACTAAATTGGGATGATATGTTTGTGTACATTTTCCCACCATTCTGCCTCATAGGTCGGTGTTTGAGAAAATCAAGCAGGATGCCGCTTCAGGGGTTTTGGTGATACCAAATTGCCTGATTCAACCATGGGTTCCTATGATGTTACAGATAGCGATCCAACCTCTTTTTGCTGATTCCAAACAGTAGGAATTTGCTGGAGCATCCAGTAACGCATTAAGTTCATCCGTTATGTGATGGTATGGATCTGTTAATTTGCAGGTTTTAAGAATGCCTTACATTGGTCGAGGACTTTCTAGGCCAACGGTGGATATACTCACTGCAGCCTGCAGAAACAGTACTCAAAAACAGTATATGACTTATGGAAAAAAAAAAGAAAAAAAAAAAAATGGGAACAATATTGTGTTCAAAAGAATATTCAATATGATACTGTAGTTATTGAAAATGTGTTAGAGTTTATCTACACTTTATTATGATGAGGGTCTTAGCTATACTGCTATCAATACAGCTAGAAGTGCTTGGTCGGCATATCTTGTAATAGGTACACGGACACAAAGTATAGGTTCTCACCCTCTCATATCTAGGTTGATGAAAGGAATCTAATTCCAAACTGCCTAAGCCTAGGTATATGGTAATCTGCGAGGTAAGTGTTGTTCGTAACATACTTCGTCATTGGGTCCCTGTCACGTCTATAACTTTGTTAAAATTAACATGAAATTGGCTATGCTAATGGCATTGGTGACAGTACAGAGAGTGCAGACTTTCCAAAAACTTCAGTTCGAGAGAATGGAAGTGAATACAGAGAATGTTCTATTTTATATTTCTGACCTGCTCAAACAAAGCAGGCCAGGTGTGACAGGATTTAAGATTGTGTTCTCAGCATATCCTACAGCTCCATGTTTATGTGTAAGGACACATTTGTTACATTACATTGAAGCCACAAGGGCTTTAAGACAAGAAGAAACAGGATTATTTCTCAGTTACAAGAAGCCAACATAAAAGAGTGGCAGTTCAGACTATCTCAAGGTGGTTAAAGCAAGAGTTGGTTCAGGCAGGAATTAACATTTATGTGTTTACATCTCATTCCACTAGCGCAGTAGCAACATCCACAGCCAGGGCGATGGACGTTCCCATCGACCATATATTAAAAGCCGCAGGTTGGAAAAATGAACTTGTGTTTCAGCAATACTACCATCGGCCGATTGCCGATGGAGGGCTGTTTGCCGACTCAATATTGAGTGCTGTTGCTATTGTTTAAAGTCTGTTTTCAATACTGTTTCATTCTGTTTCGTTTGTTGCCCTACATTAAGAGGGTTTATTGGTTGTTTTATGACCAAAAATAAAACTGTTTTGTTTTTGCATGATATGCAATGTCATGTTTACAGCATTATTGATGATACTCAGAGTCAATCGATGCAGTGAGAAGCCGGGATTTTGATCTGCGGCATAAAAATCACAGAGCTTTAAAATCTTCACGTAGTCACTCACGTGACTCCGAAGTAAAATAGTAAGATTAAACGAGAACTTACCAGTTTGAAGTTTGATCTTTATTTTATGAGGAGTTACGTTGGTGATTACGTGCCCGCCACGCCCAACCCTCTCTCATAGAAAAAAGGTCATAATGGTAGTTCTCATGTTGATCATCTTAATATGTTACTTCAATTATGGTGTTGTCTGTGATTTCATACCGCTGCTTTGAAGATTGACGCGCATGCGCCCTGACGGGGATCTTCACGTAATCACCAACGTAACTCCTCATAAAATAAAGATCAAACTTCAAACTGGTAAGTTCTCATTTAATCTTACTATTCTTGATTAGTATGGATGTCAGGGATAATGGGGAGAAGTCAGGAGAATGGGGTTTGAGAGGGAGAGAAAGATCAGCCATGATTGAATGGCGGAGTAGACTTGATGGGCCGAATGACCTGATTCTGCTCCGATCACTAATGAACTTATGAACTTAGATGGCACTATTAAAGAGCCTAGACTGGCACACATGTGCCAGATGTGCTTCTGCACTCTGTATCACTGTATGATTCGAAAGCAGAAGGTTTGCAACATTGCTGATGTTCTGCGCCTTTTCTTTGTCTTTCTATCTTGCCCACTTAGAGTCTCAGAGTCATAGATGCCACCCCCCACCCCCCCTCCCCACTCCAGCCCCCACAATCGCTTCCAGGCCTGACCTACTGCCACCACCGCCGGCCTGCACAGCTTCCTCTTCCACATCCAGGCTACACCTGTCGTCCACACCACCGCCATCGCCGATCCTTACCCGCACTCCGGCCACCCACCAGGCGCGAGCAACGACTCCGCCAATCATCGCCTCCCCCCCCACCCCCCACCCCCCCCCCCCTCCAGCCACCAGCAGGTCGGGGCCGTCGACTCAACTGGATTCCAGGCCAAGATGGAATCCATCACTTTGATGAACAACAGCAGGGAGTTCATACCCACACCAGGGTGGGTCATACGTGGAAATCCTCTGTCCTTTCTCCCAGGACCCCCGAGTGGGATTGAACACATGCACAATTTACCTGTTAAATGAACACCCATTGCTGCAATGTTCAATAGGAACAATGTTTAATAATTACATCAATAGCCCTGATGTGCTTTTGAATGTCCTGAAGTGATTAGAGGCCCTATCGAAATGGAAATGCAAATTTTCTTTTAATGGTTTAGGCTTATCTAAGCATATGTAAACTGTATTGATGTGTTCAGGCACAATTCAATGTTTCATAAGGTCATAAGGTCATAATTTCATAAGTGATACGTGCAGAAATAGGCCATTCGGCCCATCATTTGGCCCATCGGCCCAAATAGCCATTCAGTCCATTCAATCATGGCTGATCTATCTCTCCCTCCTAACCCCATTCTCCTGCCTTCCCTCCATAAACCCTGACACCTGTACTAATCAAGAACCTATCCATCTCTGCCTTAAAAATGTCCATTGACTTGGCTTCCACAGCCTTCTGTGGCAAAGAATTATACAGATTCTCCACCCTCTGACTAAGAAATTCCTCCTCATCTCCTTCTGAAAGGAACGTCCTTTAATTTTGAGGCTGTGACCTCTAGTCCTAAACTCTCCCCAAGTGGAAACACTCCCCCACATCCAGTCTATCCAGGCCTTTCACTTATTGGACGTCACTTATGGGACTATTCATATTACCTTTCACTTGTCGTTTGGGCAGTGGGCAGGTGCTATAGACCTGCATGGGAAGGTAGACGCTCCCGCCCCCACGGGTCTCGGGCAGATGGGGCTCGTCAGCCTGGGAAGGCAGTCCATCTAGGAGAGGGAAAACTCTGATTTAAAACCTCCACTGCCTTGTGGCCATATCCAGTCATGGAAAAGGCTCCAGGAGTAAACCTCAAGAAAATCCGGAGTCGGAGCCCCTCAGGCAGTTCGTCGTTGTCCACAACCTCGCTCTGGCAGCTCCTGCGACGGCGCTGGTGCCAAACTGTAATGGCCCTGCTGTTCCTTTGGATCGATCAGCGACGTGGAGAGGGGGGACGTGCTGCATGGGCAACAGCCTGTCCTCCATATGACATCGCCCAGGCTTGCATCCGACCATACATCACCTACAAACTAGGATGCATCACCCATGGTCACTCATGACTGAAGGGGCCTACTGTCGTACTTATTTGAGATTTTGAAAGAGACTCAACCGTCCTCTTTCTCGCTGTCAGGGGTTATCAATCTGTATGGTTTGTGACCCTGCAAATGGTGTGACACTCTTAGGGAATCCAAGGCTATGTGAGGAATGCAGGTGTGTATTTTCAGTTTGAATGAAAGGCCCTTGGCCTGATAGGAACCTTCAGTGCAGACCGG
Organism: Malacoraja senta; assembly: GCA_038087875.1. NCBI lineage: Eukaryota > Metazoa > Chordata > Chondrichthyes > Rajiformes > Rajidae > Malacoraja > Malacoraja senta. The sequence continues at coordinate 111,313 of JAXLNO010002286.1, read as the reverse complement.
AAATTTGAGCTTAATGTCTCGGGCTGTGAATCGGTTCTTTATTCACTACAAGTATCCCTCGTGAGAAAGGAAATCATTGTTTAGCTGCATAAAACAATAAAATAGATTCTCTACTTGTGGCTTGCTGAGTTAAAGCCAAATAGTACAATCAAGTGTTATTTGAGAGCTCGTTAATCTTGAACCAACTATGGCATCTTTCCAGGATCAACAATTGAGTCTCAATTAAATTTCTCAACACAGAGGGTGTTCCAAAACATATATATTTGGAACGCTTTTCAAAAAAATGTTGGCGTTTTGAAGAGGTTTTATTATCACTTGATAGATTTCTTGTGGTTAATATCACTAATGGCCCTGTCTCACGGTGCGAGTCCACCCACGAGTCATCCCGAGTTTAAAACAAATCAAACTCGTGGTAATCACGTAGAATTAACGTAGCGGGAACGGCGGAACTTGTAACACTAACGGCAGGTACTCGGGAAACTTGTTAACTCGTAAGAATCTTTCAACATGATGAAAGATTTCCACAAGTCAAATTTACTTTTGAAGTAAAAATTTTAAACTTTTAAACTCGTTGTAAGAACGTAAGTAGCCCGTGAGTTTACCGTAGTGACTCGTGAGTCTACCGTGGGCACTTTAACTCAGCGGGACAGGCAGCATCTCTGGAGAGAAGGAATGGGTGACAGGATGACATTTGCAAAATTCTGCTGCGTCTTTGTGTTACTCCAGCACTGTGTGTTCACTTTTTGTCATCCAGCATCTGCCCTTTCTTGTGTATGACATTATTTGTATCCGTGGCAGTTGATTGTCGCTCCCTTCAGTTTCCCAGGGGGTCGGGTCGGGATGGGGGGGGGGGGGGGGGGGGAGATGTTGCCTAGTGACTATCTCATTTATCCAACGAGTTACGCTCTCTTTAAGGAGAAATGGACTAGGCGACTGCAGACTGCAGTCTGAAGAAGGGTCTCATCCCGAAATCTCGCCCATTCCTTTTCTCCAGAGATGCTGCCTGTCCCGCTGAGCTACCCAAGTTTTTTGAGCCTATCTTCGGTTTAAACCAGCATATGCAGTTCCTTCCTGCACCTCTCAAATCTGTGCCATTATTCAGTACTTCAATTTTTGTTTAATTTTACTAATTCTGGATAATATCGCCCCGTTCGTTGGTCGTACGCCTCTACCCCACCCCTGGTGCTTTAAGTGCATTTGTTTTTTCTTTTATCCCCGGGAGGAAAGAAAATCAAATCCAGGAGTTCATCTGGAGCAGTTCTCAGATATAACAGCGAATGAAGAGAAATTGGCGGGTTATTTAGAAATTAATCCTTAAAGAGAGCATAACTCATTGGATAAATGAGCACTAGGCAGCATCTCCCCCCTCCCCCCCCCCCCCCCCCATCCCAGGGGTGGGGTAGAGGCGTACGACCAACGAATGGGGCGATAAATGATAAATGAGATCGTCACTAGGCAGCATCTCCCCCCCCCCGTCCCGACCCGACCCCCTGGGAAACTGAAGGGAGCGACAATCAACTGCCACGGATACAAATAATGTCATACACAAGAAAGGGCAGATGCTGGTTGACAAAAAGTGAACACACGGTGCTGGCAGCAGAATTTTGGAAACTTCATCCCGTCACCCATTCCTTCTCTCCAGAGATGCTGCCTGTCCCGCTGAGTTAAAGTGCCCACGGTAGACTCACGAGTCACTACGGTAAACTCACGGGCTACTTACGTTCTTACAACGAGTTTAAAAGTTTAAAATGTTTACTTCAAGAGTAAATTTGACTCGTGGAAATCTTTCATCATGTTGAAAGATTTTCACGAGTTAACAAGTTTCCTGAGTACCTGCCGTTAGCGTTACGAGTTCCGACGTTCCCGCTAAGTTAATTCTACGTGACTACCACGAGTTTGATTTGTTTTAAACTCGGGATCACTCGTGGGTGAACTCGCACCGTGAGACAGGGGTTTTAGAAATGAGCCATGCAAAGTGTACAGAATTCTGCTGCTGAACTTTTACTATTAGTTTGAGGAATAATTACTTGGCAGCTTGTCTCTTCCCACAGATGCTGCCTGACCAGCTGGGTATTTCCAGCATTTGCTGTTTTCATTTTAGATTTCCAAATATCTCGATTTTTGAAGGAATCTACTCAAAAATTGATTAGATTATGTAGCCACTGGATATAAATGGGACTACTGTGGATAGGGCAAGCTGCTTTAAATACCTGGGAGACCACATGACAGAAGATCTGACATGGACAACACACACTGCCACACTGGTGAGTAAGGCAAGGCAGCGCCTTTACCATCTCAGACAGCTGAGGAAATTCAGAGTCTCTCTGAGGATCCTGCAGTGCTTCTACTCTGGGGTTGTAGAAAACATCTTGTCCGGCAACATCACAAACTGGTTTGGGAACTGCTCTGCCCAGGACAGGAAGGCTCTGCAGAGAATAGTGCGTTCGGCCAAACGCACTATGGGAACTACACTCGCCCCCCTGCAGGAACTATACACCAGGATGTGCAGATCCAGAGCCAGCAACATTATGGGGAACTCCTACCACCCCAGCAACGGACTGTTCCAGCTGCTACGGTCAGGCAAAAGCCTCTGCTGTCATGCTGTCGGATCTTGAAATAAAGCCAGCAAGATCTCGCTTTAGGTTTTGTACTGTCTGACTGGCTATGCAGCCATGATTCCCGCTTCCGTCAGGCATAATAATACAAACATATATTATGGACCGCACTTCACTCTTTTTTTCCAGACTTTTTTGCATTTCACAACTCTTGCTAAAGGCTCAGAATCAACAGTTTTCTCAGGGTCCCCCTATGAAGAGATATCACTATTTGCTTTATCTGTATGCTGTTCTTTCTCCACTAGGCTGTAGTTTTTCTCGGAGGTCGTCAGCGTTTTGGATGCGAACGCGATTGGTTCTTCCTTGCCGTTCGGCGCCGTCTGTGAGATTACTGCTCCAAGACCAGACGGCGATGCATCGGCGGCCAGCGAGATCGGCTTCGATAGGTCATAGTGGACCAAACGTGTCTTCTGGGTGAGCATCTCCTTCAACCCGGTGAATGCATGGTCACACTCGTTGGACCAGTGCCATTCAACGTCCTGTTTTTGCAGGTTGTTCACGCACTTGCTGACCATGTTGCAATCCGGGGTAGATGACAATGCCATAGTTGATCCATTGTAGATCAAGGCGTTCATGTCAAGCATGGATCCAGTCGATAGCGCACAGGGATGTACCTTCTTTACCAACGACGATCAGTGGCAACATCTGTGTCATAGCATTACAGGAAACGACGACAGTGCATTTGCCTTTCGTGGGAATGGGCTGTCATCCGTATACGAAAAGGCGGATGTTGGCCGGTTTCAGTTTCGGCGATCCGATCCTCTCCCAGATGTCCTGACTCACTAGCGACACAGCCACACCAGTGTCCACCTGGAACTGTAGATCTATGTTCGAGACCCGCAGCAAAATCCTCGTCTTGTCGGTGAATGTAGACACACCGAGCACTTCAATAGAAATGGTCTCCGCGATTTGGTCGACTGTGTTTTATGCTTTCTTGCCCTTTTGCATTTCCTACGGATTGACACACTGCCTGGAGATGACCTTTTCGGTAACAGGCATAACAAACGGACTTGATATACGGGCACTCACAGTGATGATGAGCAGTTGAGCTGCACCGGTAGCAGGTTTTCGATTCTCCCCCCACAGGGGGACGTCTCTTCTGAAACTGTCTCACTTTCTCCGGATTTGCTCTGGGCCGATCAACTGGTTTCTGGCGTTGCGGACGAGTCTGACGAACTGTATGCACCTCCTGAGGGAGCTTCGACGCTGTTTTGCCGGCCATTTTGTGCAGTTCTTTACTCAGCAGCTCGGCCATCTTAGCACACTGCAGCACATTCTTCAATGATGCGGCTGATTCCTTGAGAATCGCATGCTGGATGAATGCGTGCCTGCAGCCCATGACCAGTCTATCCCGCAACGCATTGTCTTGGCACTTTTCGTAGCATTGAGTTTTAAAATCACATGCCTTTGCCTTGGTGCGAAGTTCGGCAAGAAATTCGGTAATCGATTGCTCTTCCTGTTGCACCGTCCAGTAGAAATCAAGGCGAGCTGCGAGGAAATTTCCAAATGCAGCTGCAAAGCCGTTGTGATTTCAGCGTATGAGGCTTCAGTTACTTCTTCTGTAAGTAAATTTTGAAGCAGTGCAAAAGTTTCTGGAGACATTGATGAACACAAGAGACCCTTCTTCTTCAGGTCAGTCGTAATTGCCATACTTTCAAAATAAAACTCAGTGCGCATTAAATATGACGACCACCTTTCTCGCTGGGGATCGAAACGATCGAATTGCCGAGACATGTTAGTTTGAGTTCTGTTTTTTTTTAAATAAAAAAAATAGGCTCTTATCTGGGTCTTTGGACAAAATCCGAAGTATCCCACCCCTGACACCACTTTCGTGTCCATTTTCTAGATCTGCACAAAAACTTGAGAGTCTTCAAGGTACTCAATGCTGGCAGCAAGACAACTCAAAATGGCTGCGCACACAGTATCTGACTGCACACTCACACACTACAGACAGGATAAACTATATACAAACATCTGCCTTTGTCCTGTGCAGTGCCACCTGCTGCATGGGAGGAGCAACGGATCCTCCCACCCCACACAGTCCACCA
>JAXLNO010002286.1:89150-101650 GCA_038087875.1 Malacoraja senta | reverse complement strand
ATTTCCCGTGTGGAATGGAACCTCAAATATTTGCCGCCCAGGGGTGAGGTCAGAAGATGGAGTGACAACAAAGATCAATGGAAATTGGTTCTTGGTCCTCAAACAGTGGAAGGGCAAGGAGGGAAATAAGACCCAGCAGAATGCCTGAAGCTCAGAAAAATGCTAAAGGATATATTTTCTCCAATCTGCACCAGACATCCTTTGAATCATAAAGGATAGGTTTGCAAAACTCCTCATGATTGAAACATATATAGATGTGAGACGATGTACTTCACTGGGTTTCTGAAAGAGATGTTGGGCTTCTCCCCCATAAATATTCCTACTTGGAATGTTTTGCTGCCTTAACTGGCAGTAGTTGTCTGCTATTTTTTTAGCGAATGCAAAGTCCTTTAGCCAAGCAGTTGCCTCTTGATCTGCTGTATGAAGGGTGACAAGTCCTCCTTTAAGTCTTTTTTGAGGGCATGCTTCAATGATGTGTTGCATTGTTTGCTGCTCTCCACAAGCACACCGTGGGGTTGGGCTGCTGCCCCATTTGTGAAGGCTGGCCAAGCAGGGGCCATGTCCAGTCCTGAATCTATTCAGCGTCGTCCACTGCTTCCTTGGGAGATTGTCTGCTGCCTCTGCACCATATCACCAAATGCCCAACACTATCCAGTACCACATGGAAAAGACTGCTCCTGAGGAGCAGTAAAATGACATTTAACACTGCATGTTGCTTGATAATCCTAACTCAACACACCATGCCTATGGCAAGACACAAAAGATGGCCTTTGCTTCCTCTCTCAGCAATAGTGTCATATGGCACAGAAACAGGCCCTTCAGCTTGCCATGCCCATGCTAACCATTGTCCTTATCAAAGCTGCTTGCATTCAATCCATAGCCTTCTGTGCCTTGGCAATTTACGTGCTTGTCTAGATGCTACTTAATTACTGTAGAAATAAAGAAGTGTGGATGGTGGTAAATACACAAAAGGACACCAAGTCCTGGAGTAACTCAGCGGCTCAGGCAGCATCCCTGGAGAACATGGCTAGTTGACATTTCAGGTCGGGAACCTCCTTCAAACTCCGACCCGACCTGAAATGTCACCTATCCATGTCTCCAGAGATGCTGCCTGACCCACTGAGTTACTCCAGCATTTTGTGTCTTTCCTTGGTAAACCAGCATCTTCAGCCCCTTGTTTCTACACCATTCCTATACCTACACCTTTCTAGGGGAGTCCGTTGGTGTGCAAGCAAGACTAGGTTTCTAGGCTCTCAACAGTGTTTTGGTAGTTGTAGAGGGGATGTTGAGGTGCTCCAGTCCTCTCCCCATTGTGACCTTGATATCCAGATTGTCTCATTCAGCATCAAAGAAGTGGAAGGCTCACTTTCAGATCCATTACAAACCTCTTTACAGCAAGCAAAATACTTCATCCTCTCTTCCCATATCCCCATCCTATAATGTCTCACCCTCATCTCCCAATTCATTAAGCCCTGATAATATCCGGGTAAACATCTAGTTAGAAGCCCCCACTTGAAGAAAGCATATTACACAGCTATGCTTAGTCTCTGTATCCAAGTAATGGCATGATTTGTAATGCAGACAGAACCATCTGTAATGCATTGTGAGATTCAGCTACTGAATTGCCTTTATAAATATTGCTTCTCTGTATTTACCACAAAGAAAGATATGAAGACCAGGGAAAAGCAAATAGCAATGTATTTAGTGTAGGAAGGAACTGCAGATGCTGGTTTACACCAAAGATAGACACAAAATGCTGGAGGAACTCAGCGGGACAGGCAGCATCTCTGGAAAGAAGGAATGGGTGATGTTTCGGGTCAAGACCCTTCTTCAGACAGTCTTTAGGATAGTCCATATTCAGTGCTGATGACCATGAGGCAGTTGAAGAGGTGTTGAATGTCCAAAAGTGATGAAGGAAGATAAATGTCCTGGGCCTGAACAGATATATCCAAGAACACTTTGGGAAGCTCAAATTGCATGAGTCCTGGCTTTTAACATATGAGGAGCCTGAAGACTGAAGGCTACAAAGAAAATTCTGGGACCTATAGATCAATAAGCCAAACAGGAAAGTTACTGGGGAGGAGAGGATTCTGAGATATAAGGTATACATGCATTTGGAAAGATGGGTTGATTAGACATAATCAGCATGGTTTTGTGCATGGGAGCTTGTGTTTCAGGCATGTGCTTGAGTTTTTTGAAGTAACCAGGAAGATGGATACGTGTATGCCATAAACCTATGTAGACTTCAGCAAGGCATTTCATAAGTGTGGGAAGGAACTGCAGATGCTAGTTTAAACTGAAGATACCTAGACACAAAAAGCTGGAGTAACTCAGCGGGTCAGACAGCATCACTGGAGACAAGGAATAGATGATGTTTTGTGTCGAGACATTTCTTCAGACTGAGAGGGGAAAGGGAAACGAGAGATAAAGATGGCGATATAGAGAGATATAGAACAAATGAATGAAAGATATGCAAAAAAGTAACGATGATATAGGAAACAGGTCATTGTTAGCTGTGGGAAAGGTGAAAATGAGTTACAGACAATGGGACTCAACAAAGACTCATTGTCTGTAACTGTTAAGTCTCATTGTCTGTAACCCATTTTCACCTAGCCCACAGCTAACAATGGCCTGTTTCCTTTATCATCGGTACTTTTTTGCAGGCTTTTCATTTGGTAGGCTGCCCTGCACCTCTACAGAAGGAAGCAGAGGTTGGTAGCAGAAAGTTATTTTCCAGACTGAAGGTCTGTGACCATGAGTGTACTTCAGGAATTGATGCTCGCTGAACTAAGATCCTGCTAGAATTCTTGATAAACATCTTCACTGTCTACCATTAGTAAGTCCAAACTTACTAATCATGCCTTATACATTCTACATATAGACAACATTGAGATGTTATGTTACAGTTGTACAAGACATTGGTGAGGCCGCACATAGAGTATTATATTCAGCTTTGGTCATCATACTATAGGAAATATGGCATTAAGCTGGAAATGGTGTGTAGAAGATCTGTAAGAAGGTTGCTAGGACTTGAAGGTCCGAGCTACAGGATGAGGCTGAGCAGGCTAGAAATGTATTCCTTGGACTGTAGAAGGAAGGCTAAGGTATAATCTTAAAGTGGGGTGTAAAAACATGAGGGGAATAGATAGGGTTAACTGCACAGTCTTTTTCCCAGGGTAGGGGAATCGAGAACTAGAGGAGATAGGTGAGAGGGGAAAGATTTAATATTAACCTGGGGGGGCAACTATTTGACATATGGGTATATGAAACGAGCAGCCAGAGGAAATGGTTGACACAGGTACAATAATACAATTGGATACGCACATGGATAGGGAAGCTTTAGAGGGTTATGGGCTAAACAAAAGCAAATGATACAAACTTAGCGCATATTAAGATCAGGGACTGATGGCAATTGGCAGCTAAGTTGATGAAATGTTCCCATTTAGGGCAAAGGGTAATGATCCAGTCATCAATGTTTTGGGAAGAGAGGAGAGGAAGTCATATTTCCTACAATAGACAATAGACAATAGACAATAGACAATAGGTGCAGGAGTAGGCCATTCAGCCCTTCGAACCAGCACCACCATTCAATGTGATCATGGCTGATCATCCCCAATCAGTACCCCGTTCCTGCCTTCTCCCCATATCCCCTGACTCCGCTATCTTTAAGAGCCCTATCTAGCTCTCTTTTGAAAGTATCCAGAGAACCGGCCTCCACCGCCCTCTGAGGCAGAGAATTCCAGGGACTCAAAACTCTCTGTGAGAAAAAGTGTTTCCTCGTCTCCGTACAAGAGGAATAAATAACAAGGACTCATATAGGCACTTATAGCAATGCTTTTTACTTGGAAGAAATGAGCAGAGTCTAAGAAGAAGTTATTTGTAACAGGTGCTTCTGTCTCCACCACTGTCTCTCTTCCACTTTTGAATACTCGTATACGCAAGGTTTCCACAACTTAGCTCAACTAGATGGAGTTTCAAACCACCAACATGCAGCTAGCCTTCTTACTAGTCTTTTGTTCGGTGTGTGAAAGTTGGATAAGGATCAGTTTTAGAGTGACACAGCATGGAAACAGGCCTTTCGGCCCACCGAGTCCGCGCTGACCAGCGCAGACTAACGCCACCTACACACACTAGGGACAATTTACAATTTACGTCTCTGGAGTGTGGGAGGAAACCGGAGCACCCGGAGAAAATCCACACAGCTCGCAGGGTGAACGTACAAACTCCGTGTGGACAGCCCCTTAATCATGATCGAACGGGGCTCTGACGCTGTAAGGCAGCAACTCTACCGCTGCAACATCATGCCAACCTCAGGTTAAAGCATATTCTGGGAGTTACACTGAGATATCTTTGTTCTGATATGTTGAAGTTCTGTATTATCTGAGATAGTTTGACATTGAGTTTAGGCTCACAGATTTGCTGTCAGACGCAGATAATTCACTGAAGAATATATATTAAAAGATGTTTTACCTCAGTGACATTATTGGCTGGGATCGCCAGAATCGAACTGACTTCCTGCATAATAAGGTCAAAAGGTCATGAGTGATAAGAGCAGAATTAGGCCATTTGGCCCATCAAGTCTACTCCGCCAATCAATCATGGCTGATCTATCTCTCCCTCTGAACCACATTCTCCTGCCTTCTCCCCATAACCCCTGACACCTGTATGAATCAAGAATCAATCTATCTATCTCTGTCTTAAAAATATCCATTGACTTGGCCTCCACAGCTTTCTGTGGCAAAAAAAATCCACAGATTCACCACTCTCTGACTGAAGAAATTCTTCCTCATCTCCTTCCTAAAGGAGCATCCTTTAATTCTGAGGCTCTGACTAGTCCTCGACTCTCCCATGAGAGGAACATCCTCTCCCTATCCACCCTATCCAAGCCTTTTGATATTTGGTAAGTTGCAATTAGGTGACCCTTCATCCTTCTAATGGGTCTGTCCCACTTAGGCGACTTTTTAGGCATCTGCAGGAGACTATGCAGTCGCCACATGTTCGCGGGTATTTGCCGGGGAGCCGCCTTCATGGTCATGAGTTCCCACATTCTGGGAACTTGTCGCGGCCTCATTATGGTCGCCGTGAAATTTTCAACATGTTTAAATTAGCGAGATTAGCGAGAATTCTCGAGCTGTAGGTGGGTTGCCAGGAGGTCCTAATGGGTTGCTAGGAGGTCAAAGGTTCTCGGAGGTTCTCGTAGGTTGTAGCCGGTGCTGACCGGTGAATTTCACTGGCTCATTGGGAAAAAAACGTAAGCAGTAGTTTTCAGAACCAAGGATAACCGACAAGTAATGTTAATGTCCGCCGAACTTCACAGCCGTGTCTAAAAAATCCACACGGGCTGGTGAAGGAAGCGATGTGTTTGTGTGTGTGTGTCCCACACTGACAGTCGCCGCTCCAGTTGCCGTTTTCTCAGGCGACTGCTGGTAACTTGACAGCCGCTGGCAGTCCGTGAGAAAATTGCTTAAGTGGGACAGGCCCATAAGTATAATAAAACATTCCAACACAAGTCTACGATACACATTTGCTCAGTGTATCCATTCTATTTTAAAGGTTGGTTAAATACAATATTTAAGAAAAACATTTTAATGCCTCAAAAAGCCAGCAGAATAATTGTTGTCATCAGGTTAAGTTTATTTCAAAATCGCTTTCCCGGCATTACATTTTATTTTGTGCCAAATGGGATAATACAACATAAATAGCCATTAGGTAGACTAAAATGCTGGAGAAACAGCGGGTGAGGCAGCATCCATGGAGCGATGGAAATAGACAATGTTTCGGGTCTAAACCCTTCTTCAGATTCTAATAGCCATTAGACTTGCACATTCCGTGGAAGGATCGACTTGCCCCGACAAGAGGTTCATTCGCCCGGCGAGGGGAAGCTGACAACCCCCCGATGCGGGAGTGGAGCGCCTTGATGCGGAGGGCCCAGGGAACACCAGCTACGGGAGTCAAGATCGTCCCGTCAACGGGGGCTCGAGGCCCATGACCGCGGAAGAGCAAGGGGAAGGACTTGAACTATATGTCGCCTTCCACCACAGTGAGGAGTGTGCAGGACTCACTGTGGTGGATGTTCAATGTTAAAAGGTGTTTTGATTGTTTTGTCTCCAAGATGGCTGCCGGAAGGGAGAGTGAACGCTGGCGCGTTAAGCTGCCGCTGCTCATTCTTTGAGTTGTGTGTTGTTGATGTCCCTACTATTTTTTTTTTTTTTTTTTTTTAATTCTGCTTATATGTTTTGTAATCTGCTTATTAAATTTTGCAAGGCGTCCTTGAGAGTCTTTGAAAGGTGCCCATAAGTATAATGTTAATAATAATAATAATAATAATAATTGCAGTGAATTATTCCTTCCACAGAGAATTGGATCATCAGATGGGTCATTCCCACATTGATCAATGAGCTCAGTTGTCAATAAGCAACATCCAAGAATCTCTTAAATGAACCCCATCATCAACAAGTACCTGTGAAGCATTTTCATCATTGGACGGAGTGCAGCTAGGAGATCTGTAAATCAATTTTGATATAAATATTAGAGGATACTCAAAAGTATTCCTATAAATTATGCAGAATAATTACTTTCATCAGAATTAGTTGAGGCCATGTTCATCTCAAAATCTTTTCCCTAGCATTGAGTTTTAATTGTCCCACATAGTACAACAGAAACCATTGGAGTTGCAAAAACGCCAGAGAATCCTCTGGATTTTGTGTTGTGTAATGAACCGAATTTGATAAGGGAACTCAAGGTAAAGGAACCACTAGGAGGTAGCGACCACAATATGATACGTTTTAATCTGCAATTTGAGAGGGAGAAAGTGAAATTGGACGTGTCGTTATTGCAGCTGAGCAAAGGGGACCACAGAGGTATGAGGGAGGAGTTGGCCAAAGTTGACTGGAAAGGAACCCTATTGGGATGACGGTGGAACAGCAATGGCAAGAGTTTCTGGGAATAATCCAGAATAATGCAGGATCTTTTCATTCCAAAGAGGAAGAAAGATTCTAAGGGAAGAAAGAGGTGACCATGGCTGACAAGGGAAGTCAAGGACAGTATAAAAGTAAAAGAGAAGGCATATAACATTGCAAAGATTAGTGGGAAGCCAGAGGATTTGGAAGCTTTTAAAGAACAACAGAAGGTAACTGAAAAGGCAATTTTGGGGAGAAAAGATGAAATACGAAGGTAAGCTAGCCAAGAATATAAAAGATATCAAGAGTTTCTTCAGTTATATAAAAAATAAGAAAGGGGCAAGAGTGGGCATTGGACCACTGGAGAATGATGCAGGTGAAGTGATAAAGAAATGGCAGAGGAGTTGAATAACCTTTTGCATTATTCATAATGGAGGCACCAGCAACATGCCTGAAATTCTTATGATCTTATGACCTTTTGACCTTATGAGGGAGACCAGCGAGGAGATCTGTAAATGAATGTTGATATAAATATGAGAGGATGCTCAAGAATATTTCTATAAATTGTGCAGAATAATTACTTTCATCAGGTTCAGTGGAGGCAATGAGAATTTCAAAATCTTTCCCTGAGGATTGAATTTTATTTGTCCCACATGCTGGAGAACAACGCAAACCATTGGAATTGCAAAACTGCAGAAAATCCTCCTTTTGCAATGAGAATGCAGCGGTAGAGTTGCTGCCTTGCAGTGCTTGCAGCGTCGGAGACATGGGTTTGATCCCAACTACGGGTGCTGACTTTCTCCCCGTGACCGTGTGGGTTTTCTCCGAGATCTTCGATTTCCTCCCACACTCCGAAGACGTACAGTTTGTAGGTTCATTGGCTTGGGTATGTATACTTGCTATTTAAGCGTAAATTGTCCCCAGTGTGTGTAGGCTTGTGTTAGTGTGCGGGGATCGCTGGTCGGTGCGGACTCGGTGGGCCGGAGGGCCTGTTTCCGCGCTGTATCTCTAATCTAAACTAAAAAAAAGGATGAGAACACTTAGGGCAAAGTCATTAATCAGTCCCATATTGAACATCTCTGTGGTACATTCATAACACTAAGGGCTCATCCTAGTGTTTCTGCTCCATGTGGTTTTGCTGTACAGCTGAAAGCAGAAAAAACGTTTTCAGAAAGGATTAGTTATACACTGGAAGAAGTCCAAATATGGCGCAGAGTGAAGTACAGAGTGAAATACTCAAGTAGGGATTTTTAACGTGGCAAAAGAGGAGTTAAATTTTGCGGGCAGTGGGTGTGTGGAATATGCTGCCAGGGGTGTTGGTGGAGGCAGTTACGATAGTGGTGTTTAAGAGGCTTTTGGATAGGCACATGGTCATGCAGAGAGATTGGTGGGATGTGGATTATGTGCAGGCAGATGAGAGTAGTTTGGCATCATGTTCAGCACAGACGTTTTGGGCCAATGTCCAAATGGCCTGGTCCTGTGCTGTACTGTTCTACGTTCCATACTCGAGAGCCAGCAGTTACACTGAGTACTCTCTCATTGTGGCCCCTTGATACTTTGCTACAATTTCTGTTGCTGAGTCATGTAGATGGCAAAGCTCAATTCCATTTCTTTATTTTTGCTGATTAACTAGTTGTGGTCAACATAGAAGTGAAGGTACACTGGCCCTATCCCCCAACCCTATATCCATTGACGACTACATCGGGGCTACCTTATGCACACATGTAGCTTATGGATGTTATTAACTTCACAACTAACTTCCACCCTGCCCTCAAATTCACCAAGACTATCTCAGACATCTCCCTCCCTTTTCTTGATCTCGTTGTCTCCATCACAGAAGATAGACTATCAACTGACATCTATTGCAAACCTACTGCCTCTCACAGCTATCTCGACTACACTTCTTCCTACCCTGCCTCCTGCAAAGACTACCGCCTACTCCAATTTCCTCCGTCTACGCCACATCTGCACACAAGATGAGGTGTCCTCATACTTTAGGGAACACTGATTCCCCCCTATTATCACAGATGAGGCCCTCACATGTGTCTACTCTGAATTCCATAGCTCCGCTCTTGCTCCCGCTTTCCCTTGTCATGACAGGGATAGGGTACCCCTAGTCTTCACCCTTCACCCATCAGCCGACACATACAGCACATAGTCCTCCACCATTTTTGCCACCTCTAATGGGACACGTCTTCCCATCTCCACCCCTATCCACTTTCCACGGAGACCTCCGCTCACTCATCTCTTCCCACCCAAACCACCCCCTCCCCAGGTAGTTTCTCCCGCAACCGCAGGAGATGCAATATCTGTCCCTTTACCTCCCCCCTCGACTCCGTCCAATGAGCCCGACAATGTTTTCAGGTGAGGCAGAGGTTCACTTGCACCTCCTCCAACCTCATCTACTTTATCCGGTGCTCCTGGTATAGTCTCCCATATACCGGCGAGACCTATATATCGGCAGACTGGACAATCATTTTGCAGATCACTTACACAACAGTCCACCTTGGTCTACATAATCTCCCATTGCCAAACACTGTAGCTCCCCTTCCCATTCCCACACGGACATCTAGGGGGCGCCGGAGGAGGGAGATGGCAGCCCTGCCGGCAATCTGTTCGTTTTTTCATTCTTTTTGTTATTTTTAGCGTTTGTTTAACATTTGTTTTAATGTTCTTCTGTTTGTTTTATGTGGGGGGGAGGGGGGGGAGGGGGAAACATTTTTTTTCCAGGTTATTACCTTCCCGGAGAGGTGATCAAGTTTCGGATCACATTCTCCGGGCTCTGCGGCCTACCATCGATGGAGTTGAAAAGCCGCCTCGGACTGCCGTGAGCCCCACGGGGCGCGGACTTACCATCGGAGCAGATCCCTTGCCTGGGATCGCTCCCACCGCGGCCTGCGGACTTACCATCAAGGGCTCACAGTCTCGGGAGAGGCTAGTCGGGAGCTCCAATGCCGCAGAAGGTTCGTCCAGCCCCGACGCGAGGTTTGATCGCCTGGCGCGGGGGAGCTGACATCCCCCAGTGCGGGAGCTGAACGCCTCGACGCAGAGGGCCCGAACGCCGCCGGCTACGGGACTCAAGACCGTCCCAACAACGGGGGGGGGGGGGGGGGGGGGGCTCGGGGGCCCCGACCAAGGAAGAACAAAAAGGGAAGGAGGTGAACTTTATTTTCGCCTTCCATCAAAGTGAGGAATGTGTAGGAGTTATTGTGATGGATGTTTATGTTAAAATGTGTTTTTTGAGTGTTGCTTTTTAAAATTGTATGACTGACCTGGCCAGTGAAATTTCACTACACCAATTGGTGTATGTGACAATAAATGAACCTTATGAACCCTTATGAACCTTTCTGTCCTGGGCCTCCTCCATTGTCAGAGTGAGGCCCAGCGCAAATTGGAGGAACAACACCTCATATCTTATTTGGGCAGCTTACACCCCAGCAGTATGAACATTGATTTCTTTAATTTCAAGTAACTCCTACATTCCTTTCTCCCCCCCCTCCACCCCCTCTCCCCCCCCTCCCACCCCCACTCTAGTGGTCCTACTAGTTCCACTGTTTGCATCCTTGTATCCCTGCCATTAGCACATCTTCCCCAGCCAACAATGTGCCATGATGGACTCCACCCTTCCTGAGGTCATCTGTTGCCGGCCCTGTTTTGTTCAGGTCTTTTCTCACCTCCAGTTTCCCCTCCCCCCCCCCCCCTCACCCCCCACCTCCATCTTTCAGTGTGAAGGAGGGTTCCAACCCGAAACATCACCTATTCCTTTTCTCCACAGATGCTGCCTGACCCGCTGAGTTACTCTAGCATTTTGTGTCTCTCTTTCAAGCTGGAGCTCGCTGAATTAAGATTCAAGATTCAAGAGAGTTTATTGTCATGTGTCCCAGATAGGACAATGACATTCTTGCTTTGCTTCAGCACAACAGAAAATATAGTAGGCATAAATACAGAACAGATCAGTGTTTCCATATACCATTGAATATATATATATATATATACACACACATAAATAAATAAACGGATAAAGTGCATTGGGCTATTTGAAAAATAGAAGGCAATTTGACATTTCTGGTGTGGATTATTTTACAGCAGTCTCTGCTAGAGGGATGAGGGTGGGATCTGGTTTACCAGAGCAAATGTGCAATTGGTCTTGGAGTCTTGATTCACATTTAAACCCATGTGTTTAAACCTCACACACATCAGAAATAAATCAATGTGAAATCACACAAAATTAAATAAAGACCATCTGGACTCAAAATGTTTCCTTGCTGCTGCCAAGAGTAATGACCACTTTTCTGTGTCCGTTTTTTTCCCCCCAAAAGCTTTGTCACAGTCAGGAATCGACATCCTCAGCAAAGGGGAGGAGGAACAAAAACTGGTGAGAAAACTGGAAGACTTTGCCTTCCATCACAGTGAGGAGGTGTTGGAGACTCACTGTGATGGATGTTTATGTAAACTGTGTTAAGTGTGGGTCTTGGGTTTTTTTGTAATGTAAAAAAAACTGTAGTAATGATATTTCGTTCAAGCCTAGGTTTGAATGACAATAAATAGCATTCTATTCTATTCTAAATCAAAGGGGACAAAAGAGTGGCAAGCTTGATCACTTAAGGCTCTGTCTTACCTGTTTGCGGTCATCGGCGGTGAAGCGCGGCGTCGCCGGTAGCGGGGACCGCGCGGCAACGGCGAGAGCGGCGAGCCTATCCACCGGAGCGCCGCACGGATGCTGCGCGGGGGCCGAGTAATTCAAACACGGCGGGTCCCACGTGCTTGCGGTAAGTAAAAAAAAGGGCGGGCCGACTGCGATGACGTCGGCCCGCCGCACGTGACACACTAGCGGCGGCTGTGGCAGCGGCCATCCTGATCGCGGCGCTGTAGCGGTGGCTGTGCCTGCGGTCGTGCAGCACACGTGCCTCATTGGCGGAGGCTGTGGCAGTGGAGGGTTGACGCACGGCGCTCGAGCCACACTGGCGGCGGCCCGTGCGGGCGGCCGTGCCGCACTCGTGCATCACTGGTGGAGGTTGTGCGGTGAGTATATAGTTTTCAACATTGTCGGTTTTATTTTAGCACCGTGCGGTGTTGGGAACACCGCCGCACGGCCCCGGAATTGTACGTTCTCACGAGTGCGCGGTCTATGGCGGCAGATTCTTCCCGTTTCGCCACCAATGACCGCAGACTCGTGAGACAGGCCTTTTAGCTTCTTGGCATGTACACACAAATATTTCATGAGTTCACTTTGTGGGATGCCGCCGTTTAAATATTGCATTGGACAGAAATAATGGCAGAACTGAAACACAGCTATGACTGCTACTGTGGGAAATTGTCAGGGAGTGGTTAAGATGTTTAATCCTGAGGAGCAGCCTCTCTATTAGGAAACTGTGTGGGCAAAGGCAGTAGATACAAGAACTGCAGATGCTGCTTGACCAAGGAAAGGCACAAAATACTGAAGTAACTCGACACCCACTGAGTTACTCCAGCATTTTGTGTCTCTCCTTGATCAACGACTGCATCCTCTGTTTGGGAGCCGCGGCTGTGAATGCTCTCATAGAAACATAGAAACATAGAAAATAGGTGCAGGGGTAGGCAATTCGGCCCTTCGAGCCTACA
>JAXLNO010002286.1:0-88950 GCA_038087875.1 Malacoraja senta | reverse complement strand
AGTTAGGAAGGCAACAACAGGTTCATATTTCTGATGGTGTTCTTTATCACATTTTGTCACCCAGAAAATAGGCTTAAGGGCCTGTCCCACGGGCATGCGACTCCATGCGGCAAGCGCGACCTAACCGCAAGCAGGGGCCGTGCGGGGGCCGCGCGGAGGTCGCGGGGCTGGTCCCACTTCGATCGCCGGAGCCGTATGGAGTTGTGTCCCGACATCGCGCGGGGCTCCGAAAAACTGACACTGTTCAAAAATTCCTTGCGACAACGGCCTGCCGCCCCGCAGCCGCATCGAGGCCGTGCGCACCGCATCGACGGCCATGCGCACCGCCTCGACGCCGGACGCACCGTCTTGGCGTCACTCGACCTCCGCGCGGCCCCCGCTTCCGATTTGGTAGCGCTTGCCGAATGCAGCCGCATGCTGGTGGGACCGGCCCTGTACGGGGATCACTCGACCTCCGCGCGGCCCCCGCTTGCCGCATGGAGTCGCATGCCCGTGGGACAGGCCCTTTAATGTTCTCTAGCTCAGTTACCAAGTCATTAGAAGCAGCATGGAACTGAACAAAGAAGAACAATGTGTTGGAAGGAACTGCAGTTGCTGCTTTACACTGAAGATAGCCACAAAATGGTGGAGTAATTCAGCGGGACAGGCTGTTTCTTTGAAGAGAAGGGATGGGTGATGTTTTGGGTCGAGACCCTTCTTCAGACTGTGAGTCAGGGGAGACGGATTCTAAAGACATGGATAAGGTGTGAAAATTACAAATCAAAGCAGATGGTGCTCAGGGAAATGTAGAATGGTTCATTGTTAGCTGAGGGGAAGGTGACAACGAGGCACACAAACAGTAATATTTAATCAGAAGGACAGTGGAACTGGTCGGAGAACTAGGGTGGGGGAGGAACAGAGAGAGAAAGAGGGGGAAAGCAAGGGTTACTTGGTTAGAGCAATGAATTATCATACCGCTGGGTTGTAAGCTGCCCAAGCAAAATATGAGTTGTTCCTCCAATTTGCGTTGGGCCTCACTCTGATAGTGGAGGAGGCCCAGGACAGAAAGATGTGTATGGGAATAGGGGGAGGAGTTAAAGTGTTTAGCAACTTGGGTTCATGTAGGCCTAGGTGGACTGAGCGGAGGTGTTCAGCGAAACGATCGCTGAGCCTGCGCTTGGTCTCGCCGACGTGTAAGAGGCTGATTGTGTGGAGATATTCTCAGTTGTAATAAAAAGTCTGCAAATAATTTAAACATTCCCGTTGAAAGAAGGGAAATACCTTACCGCAATCATTATCTCAATTGGATTTGTAAGTATGTGGGCAATGGGTGATAATAGAATTGAGTTTCGTGAAATAACCTGACAATATTAACCAGGCAGACCTATAAGGATTGGCGCCTTCGACAACATACCAGAGACAGTCGGGTACCTCTAGAACAGAAGATAGACACAAAAAGCTGGAGTAATTGAAGTTACTAAGTTACTAAGTATTAAGTATTTAGTTTGAGTATTTAAGTTTATTTAGTAACTAAATAGAGTTCCATTGAGAGTAGGGAAGATTCAAACAAGAGGACATGATTTGAGAATTAAGGGACAAACGTTTAGGGGCAACATGAGGGGGAACTTCTTTACTCAGAGAGTGGCAGCTGTGTGGAATGAGCTTCCAGAGGAAGTGGTGAAGGCAGGTTCGTTTTTAACATTTAAAAATAAATTGGATAGGTATATGGACGGGAAAGGAATGGAGGGTTATGGTCTGAGTGCAGGTAGATGGGACTAGGTGGAGAGCAAGTGTTCGGCACAGACTAGAAGGGCCGAGATGGCCTGTTTCCGTGCTGTAATTGTTAAATGGTTATATGGTTAACTCAGTGTGTCAGACAGCATTTTTGGAGAATGGAATAGGTGACTTTTCTTAAGGGTCTCAACCCGAAACATCACCTATTCTTTCTCTCCAGAGATGCTGTCTGACCCACTGAGTTACTCCAGTTTTGTGTCTATCTTCGGTTAAAACCAGCATCTGCAGTTCCTTCCTACACATTCCTCTAGAACAGTATGAGTCAGTGCTTTTGAAACAGGAAGAGCATAAAGGAAAACATTGGGAAGAGAATACCCTATCTTTCTTTCTCAGGCCTGATGTGTATTTACAGTAGTTCCTGTTTTGTTTCAATTTTCAGCATTCTTCACACTTTGTTATGTCATTACATTGAATGCACTAATCCCACTGAGGCATCTACTCCACCAGCCGTGACAAGTCCACATGGTATTGTATTATTCATTCCAGTGAACTTTATCTTTTCATGCACACAGTTCGCTCCAAACAAACAAATCCAACCAGGATAGACACAAAATGTCATTAACTCAGCGGGACAGGCAGCATCCCTGGAGAGAAGGAATGGGTGACGTTTCGAGTCGAGACCCTTCTTCAGACCCGAACCGAAACGCCACCCATTCCTGCTCCAGAGATGCTGCCTGACCTGCTAATTTACTCCAGCATTTTGTGTCTATCTTCGGTTTAAACCAGCATCTGCTGTTCCTTCCTACACATATCAGAACCAGGACATTGAATTCCAAAAGGCTGAGCTGCTCTCAGTCTCCAGTGTTGCACAGAATCCCGGAAGCATGTATCATAGTATTCCACAGTGCCTTCATCTGGCACAGAGCCATTTCAAAGCTTTTTGCTAAACGGTTAATGGCTTTCACTTAATTGATTTCTGTTGCTTGGTGAAATGTTAAACATTCAGTTAAATGAGCTGCAAGGCAAAGAATGCAGACACTGGCTATTTTTATCGGAGTTTCTGGAATGCCTGACACATGTAGTGCCTTTCTTGTCAAAACTGTTATGTCTTTGGTGACGCTTAGAACTGATATCTCAGTCACAACCAAACTCTATTTGGAGAATTTAGATAGGGTGAATCAGCAAAACTACAGTAGCTTTAGACCCTGGTCAGAACAAAGTGGTGATTGACACAACAAGCTGGAGCAACTCTTGACCCACTGAGTTACTCCAGCTTTATGTGTCTATCTGCGGTTTAACCAGCATCTACACTTCCCTCCGACACAGATCAAAGTGGATGTTGGTAACATTTTAGTTCAGTTTAGTTTAGTTTAGATATACAGCATGGAAACAGGCTCTTCAGCCCACTGAGTCCGGACTGGCCAGCGATCGGTCGGTTCGGACTCAATAAGATTGGCTACAATTTCCACATAATTTCATAACCCCTGAATAATCCCAAACTCTGGTTGAATGGCTGCTTCTTTTGCCCTTGCTCCTCCTCCATTTCTGGAACCAGTATGGTAGTGTTTCTCCAATGCTTTAAGAGGCAAACAATAGCTACCCCCTCCCTCCACAGCATGCAGGGGCATGGGGACTGTTTCGTGAACCATAAACTTGGCAAATCAGCTATCATTAACAAGCATTCATTACTCTCTCTTAGATGGCACCAACAATTGTGTCACCTGAACTCACAGTTCCAGCAACCCGAGTTTAATACTGACTTCAGGTGCTTGGTTTAGTAGTTTGCAGATACAGTGCGGAAACAGGCCCTTCGGCCCACCAAGTCCGTGCCGGCCAGCGATCCCCGCACATTAACACTTCCCTACACACATTAGGGGCAATTAACAATGTTACCAAGCCAATTAGCCTATAAATCAGGAGATAGACACAATAAGCTGGAGCATCTCGGAAAAAGGGAATAGTGTCCTTTTGGGTCGAGACCCTTCTTCGGATGGTCTTCGCAGTATGCGAGGAAACCGGAGCACCCGGAGGTGCTGTCTGTGTGGAGTTTGAAGATTCTCCCTGTAACTGCTTCAATTTCCCGCGGATACTCCTGTTAACTCACACTCCCCCAAAGATATTGGTAGCTTAATTGCCACTCTATTGTCCCTAGTGTCTTGGTGAATGGTGGAATCTTGGGAGAGTTGGTGAGAATGAGGGTTAATAAAAAAACACAATTAAATTAGGATGTGGAAGTGGATGGGTGAATGATAGGTGTGGACTCGGAGGTACATGCCGTACCTCCATATGACCCTGTGATCAGGTTTTAGCTCCACTATATTATTGCCTTACAGCGCCAGAGACCCAGGTTCAATCCTGACTAAGGGTGCTGTCTGTACGGAGTTTATACGTTCTTCCCCTGACCTGCGTTGGTTTACTCCAAGATCTTCGGTTTTCCTCCCACACTACAAAGACGTACAGGTTTGTAAGTTAATTGGCTTTGTGTAAATGTAAAATGGTGTAGGGTAGTGTTAATGTGCGGGGATCATGGGTGGGCAGGCTTGGTGGGCCGAAGGGCCTGTTTCCGCACTGTATCTCTAAACTAAAAGCAAAACTAAACTAATCTAAACTAATGAAACAAAGTGGACTAATAACTTTTCTCAGCTGTGGACAGTGATATAACTTTACAAATGAGAACAGACAGTGCCGGATGTCAGGATCGAACCCTGGTTTGTGGCTCTGTGAAGCAGCAGCTCTAACAGATGCATTACTATGCTTGACTGTGCCCCACTCCAATCTAAGGTAGACAAAAGTGCTGGAGAAACTCAGCGGGTGCGGCAGCATCTATGGAGCGAAGGAAATAGGCAACGTTTCGGGCCGAAACCCTTCTTCAGTCTGATGTAGGGTGGGGGGGGGGGGCGGAAAGAAGAAAGGAAGAGGAGGAGCCAGAGGGCTGAGGGAGAGCTGAGAAGGGGAGGAGACAGCAAGGGCTACCGGAAATTAGAGAAGTCAATGTTCATACCGCTAGGGTGTAAACTGCCCAAGCGGAACATGAGGTGCTGCTCCTCCAATTTCCGGTGGTGCTCACTCTGGCCATGGAGGAGGCCCAGGACAGAAAGGTCGGATTTGGAATGGGAGGGGGAGTTGAAGTGCTGAGCCACAGGGAGATCAGGTTGGTTAATGCGGACCGAGCAGAGGTGTTCGGCCACCCCTAAATACCTGTTCCAGCTTTCTCCTCCTCTACTCCATTGGTCAGAAAAGGATCTTGACCCGAGACTTTGTCTGTCCATTCCCTCACCAGATATGTCCTGACCTACTGAATTAGCACTATTCCCAAAGTGCAAAGATAGATGCTTAATGGGCCTGTCCCACTTTGGCGATTTTCTCGGCGACTGCCGGCAAACTGTCATAGTCGTAGCAGGTAGCTGAAAATCTGGCGACTGGACTCCCCTACGAGAATGTCTACAACAACCTACCACCTAGTCAACGCCAAGCTACCAACAACCAGCGACCCATAGGACATCCACCTACGACCACACCTGTGACAACCTACGTCCACCCGCAACAAGCTACGACAAGCTAAGACAATTCAGTCGCCGGTACCTGTCGCCGGTTGACGTAGGTTGACGTAGGTAGTCGCCAATGGAATTTACCGAAGTCAGCACCCCGGCGGCAACCAACATCATCCTGGCGACAACCTACGTCATCCTGGCGACAGCACCTACGTCAGGCTACGATCGTTGGCGTCAAGCCCACGGGCGCCGATTGTCGCCGACTGTCGCCGAAAAGTTTTGAACATTTCAAATCCTGCGGCGACCAGAAAAAAAGGTACGACTCTTTGGGCGACTGAGGAGCCCATACAGGCGACACCCCAGCGACCATGTGGCGACAGCCTAGTCGCCTGTAGTTGCTAAAGAAATCGCCTAAGTGGGACAGGGGCATAAATGTCAAATGCAAAGGAAATAAAAATTACATTCATATCCAGTCACCTAGAATTGCTCAGCAAAACTAGGATTAGCATATTCTCATCTTTCTTTACACAAGTTGTTCACGCGCCGATTTTCAGGGAAACAAGGCAATAGCTGATCATTTCATAGGTTCATAAGTCAAGATTCAAGAGAGTTTGTCAAGTGTCCCAGATAGGACAATGAAATCCTTCCTTTGCTTCAGTCAACAGAATATAGTAGGCATGGATACAGAACAGATCAGTGTGTCAATATACCATTATATAAATATATACACACATGGGAGCAGAATTAGACCATTCGGCCCATCAAATCTACTCTGCCATTCAATCATGGTTGATCTATCATTCCCTCTCAAACCCCATTTTTCTGCCTTCTCCCCATAACCCTTGACACCCGTACTAATCAAGAATCTGTCTATCTCCACCTTAAAAATACTCAATGATTTGGCCTCCACGGCTGTCTGTGACAATAAATTCTACAGATTCACCACCCTCTGACTAAAGAAATTCCTCCTCATCTCCTTTGTAGAGGTACGTTCATTTATTCCGAGGCTGTGTCCTCTGGTCCTTGACTCTCCCACTAGTGGAAACATCCTCTCCACATCCACTCTATCCGGGCCTTTCACTAATCAGTAGGTTTCAATGAGGAGCCCCCTCATCTTAAACTCCAGTGAGCACAGAGCCAGTGCCATCAAACGCTCATCATATGTTAACCCATCATCCCCAGGATCAATCTCGTAAAACTCCTCATGACCTTTTCCAACGCCAGCACATCCTTCCTCAGACATGGGGCCCAAAACTGCTCTCAATGCTCCTACTGTGATCTGACCAGTGACTTATAGAGCCTCAGCATTACATCCCTGTTTTATATTCTAGTACTCTCGAAATAAATGCTAACATTGCATTTGCCTTCCTTACTACTGATTCACCTTGCAAATTAACCTGTTGGGTATCCGATTTCTGAATCCTCTTCCCATTTAGAAACTAGTCTATGCCTTTATTCTAATACAAAGGCGTGACTGCACACAGATTTTCAACAGATACGAACAGTTCCAAAATATGTCCCTCTGTAAAACCACGGGCAATTTAGCATTGACCTCATAAAATGGTCTTGCCAAGATGCTTTGAAGTATGTTTCATTGGTACAGAGGTTCCACACCCTTTTCATATGGTTACCTTTGTTTCTGCAGCCAGTTCATTGCAACTCAAAGTTACTCTACTACTGTTTGACCAGAAAGTTAGAATGAAAAGTAAGCTGTTTAAACCTCCTGCCTGAAATCCTGTAAAAAAATCATAAACATGATGGAAAAAGTCTCAGTATCAATATAGCTTCACTGGTAACTTTGCAAGGCCACTGAAACACAGAAACATAGAAAATTGGTGCAGGAGTAGACCATTCGGCCCTTCGAGCCAGCACCGCCTTTCAATATGATCATGGCTGATCATCCAAACTCAGTACCCCCTTCCTGCTTTCTCCATATATCCCTTGATTCCATTTGCCCTCTGAGCTATATCTAACTCTCTCTTGAAAACATCAGTGAATTGGCCTCCACTGCCTTCTATGGCAGAGAATTCCACAGATTCGCAATGCTCTGGGTGAAAAAGTTGTTCCTCATCTCAGTCCTAAATGGACTACCCCTTATTCTTAATCTGTGACCGCTAGTTCTGGACCCCCCAACATCGGAATATTTTTCCTGCATCTAGTCTGTCCAATCCTTAAGAATTGTATATGTTTCTATAAGATATCCTCTCATCCTTCTAAATTCCTGTGAATATAAGCCCAGTCGATCTATTCTTCATCAAATGTCAGTCCCGCCATCCCGGGAATTAACCTTGGTGAACCTATGCTGCATCCTCAATAGCAAGAATGTCCTTCCTCAAATTAGGAGACCAAACTGCACGCAATACTCCAGGTGTGGTCTCACCAGTGCCCTATACAACTGCAGTAGGACATCTAAATCTAAACCTAAACGTAAGGAAAAGCAATACAATTCGGACTGAGAGCTGCTTGGCCCCATTTCCCTCTAAACCTGCACCTGTCTAAATGCTTCTTAAACATTGTGATAGTACGTGGCTCCGCCAGTAGGACCTCCTTCCTCCTAAACTCAAATCCTCTCGCAATGAAGGCCAACATGCCATTTGCTTTCTTCACTGCAAGCTTACTTTCAGGGTCTCTTTCTTGAAGAAGGGTCTCGACCTGAAACGTCACCCATTTCTTCTCTCCAATGATGCTGCCTGTCCCGCTGAGTTACTCCAGCATTTTGTGTCTAGCTTCACTAGTGGCTGAAATGTCATGTTTTGGCACTTTGGTAGTAGGTTAGACAAATAAAACGGCAAATGGACATGAAAACAGGCAGTGAGCTAACGTTGCAAAGTCTCGACCTGAAACATTGACGATTCCTCCCCCCTCCCCACCACCACAGATGCCGCTTGCCCTGCAGAGTTCCTCCAGCTGTTTGTTTCAAGTTCCAGCTTACAACATATGCAGTTGCTTGTGTCCTCTTTAATGTAATCTTGTTTGTCCCCCCCCCCCCACACACCTCCTGGATGATGTCTGAAAACCCATTGGCTCCACTGAAACCTTTGAGGCTTTTCAGTTTTTGCTGCTTTCATTATCAGAGTTCTCTATCAGCATTCAGAAAAATATATAACTTTGCGATCTGCATCATCTGGGGGCGGAGTTGGATTCATGGGAGGTGGTCTTGGAGGGGAGGGTGCTTTTCAAGCTGCGGAGCCTCCAGGACATACTGGTCAACCTGAGGAGCACCTTCAGCAACAGACTGGTTCCACCAGGATGCCGTACAGAACCGCACAAGAGATCCTTCTCTGTGGCTATCAAACTGGACAACTCCTCCCCATTCTGTCATGGGGCAGAATGACTCCCCTCCCCTTCGCCCTCCCCCCACCCCACCTCCCAATCTTTGCACATCCCCAATCCTTTCCACTCATCACTTTAATTTCATGTTTCATGTATTTTGTGTTTTAAGACTGTTGGCAGATCAATTTATATCGTACCGTATTGTATCGTATCGTTTCAGTCACCTGCACAATTTTGGTTCTGTTGTCACGGTTTACCCAATTTTAATATCGCAGCTGAAAAGGCCACATTTTGGGGGAGATCCTGAAAGAAAAGGGAGAATGCAGGGAGTTTTGACCAGAAGTGAAGCAGGAAACAAAATGGATGCATCAGGTCAAGGACCCTTCATTGGTACCTGACAGGTGAGACGGCAAGTGTGTTACCAGCAGAGAGGAGGAGTGTGGTCGAGAGTGCTGAGGGATTGATCATGATAATGTGCAGACTACAAGTTGCCAAGGTAAACATAAAGGGTATGCTTTTCCCTCGGACAACTATGATGCTTTTTACAGAAAATCAAGTGAAAGTGGATGGGGGCCCTTCTCAGGCTACATGAACTTGGGTGTGTGATTGCTCGGCAAATTGGAGTAGTCAAAGATGTACTCGGCAGAAAGGAAGAGTCACTGAATAGTAGAGAGATCCAAAATGCTGGAGTAACTCAGCAGGACAGGCAGCATCTCTGGAGAGAAGGAATGGGTGACGTTTCGGGTCAAGACACTTCTTCAGACTCTTCAGTCACTGAATAGTGTTCACCCAGACCCCTCTCGTATTACATCAGTAGCAGGAGGCCAAGGAGCAGTGCCAACATATAATTAATTTTTAAAATTAAATTTAATCTAAAACCTAATGTAGAAAATTAGGAGGATGTCATGTTCAATGTTTCCATAGTCATGGATCGTGATTCTCTATCTCCCAGTCTCTACATTTATATCAGTAGATTCTTCTTATTAGAACAATAGAGACAGACTCATAGAGTTATACAATCTGAAAACAGGCCCTTTGGTCCAACTCCGGTCGACTAACATGCCCCATCTACACTAGTCCCACCTGCCTGCATTTGGCCCATATCCCTCCAAATCAATCCTATCCATGTACCTGTCTAAATGTTTCAGAAATGTTATGACAGTTCCTGCCTTAACTACTTCCTCGAGCAGCTTGTTCCATATACCTACCACCCTTTGTGTACAAAGTTGCCCCTCACTTTCAAGGGATAATGCACCTGCATTTCTAGATCCCCCTGCTCTACAACACTCTCCAGAGCCCGACCATTCAATGTGTAGATCTTGCCCATGTTACACTTCCTGAAATGCAACACCTCACATTTCTCTCTATGGTTCCATCAACCATTCCTCAGTCCACCTGGCCAACCGATCAAGATCCTACTGCAATTTTTGACAACCATCTTCACTATCTACAATACCACCCACTTTTGCGTCAAACTTGCTAATCATGTCATGATTGTGTCCAACTTGCTAATCAAATCATTGATATGGATGACAAACAGCAATTGCCTCTCCTCAGTTACTTACCTGTGCAACCGCAGGAGATGTAACATCTGTCCCTATGCCTTCTCCCTTTCATCAGTCAATGGACCTCAGCAACTCTTCCAGGTGAGACTGAGGTTCAAAAGCACCTCTTCTAACCTCATCGACTGCACTCAGTGCTCATGATGTGGCTTCCTTTACATCAGTGTGACCACACGTAGACTCGGTGATCGTTTCAACAAACATTTGCACTTGATCCGCCAAGGCCCGCCGGATCTCCCAGTAGGGTTGCCAACTTTCTCACTCCCCAATAAGGGACAAAAGGTGAGAATAAGGGACAAATTCCCGACGGCAATTCGTTGACCGACTCGGCCGTGGCTGGGTGAATGATGAGTTGGACCGGGTGCTGGACTGCACACAAAGCCCAGCCGGCGGGCCAGCTGAGGAGTTTTGGCCCGCGCGACATCTCGCGCAAAGTCCAGCACCCCATCCAACTCATGAACCGATGATCGGCCATGACAAGGAGGGGTGGTGGTGTCGGCGGTAAGCGAAGGTCCGAAGGTCGGACAGCTGGCCGGACAACTGGCCGGGCTGCTGACCAATGGGGCCATGGGCGAGGCGCTGCTGCTGCACTCCATAGGCTGCACTACGTCGGGACAGGTGAGGTGGGGCCATACGCGGCACTCCGACCTGACAGTCCCCTCGACCCGAGTAGTAGCAGTCAAATACAGGACAAGGGTGGTCCCGTATTGGGACAAACCAATTTAGCCCAATGTACGGGATGTCCCGGCTAATATGGGACAGTTGACAACCCTATCTCCCAGTTGCTAACCATTTTAACTCCCCTTCCTTTTCCCATGCTGATCTTTCTGACTCAGGCTTCCTACATCGCCAGGACACATGGGTATTTCCTTAAATGCAACACTCAGCAGTGAAACTGAAGGTCGCCAAACGTTCAGGTTATTTCTGTTTTTTATGTAATATTCCCATTGTTTCATATCCTGTATTTTAAGTAGTGTAGATCATGGTGTATAGTCAAAATAATGAGATGAAGCAAAAATAAATAAATCTGTTTTGCCAAAGAAAAAGATCAGTTGTGTCCCTGTGTTTTTCTTGGCGTTTATTGTGACATTTTTCAAGCCGGATTTCATCAAATGCTTAGGCAGTTTTATACCAGAAAGATTACATTAATTTTGCTATAAAATAACTCAATAGAAGCCAAATTTTGATTGTGCTTATGATTTTGTATGCCAACTGGAGGAACAGCACCTACGGAAGTGGTGGCACTACCCTAGCAGCTGCGGCTCGCCTGCAGTCCGTTTGTCTTTTCTTTTTTTATTTTCTTTTTGTCCCGTTGTTCCAGTTTATTTTGGTTTATTTTAGTTGTGTATGTGTGGGGGGGGTAGGAGAAACTTGTTTTAGTCTCTTCCTTCAGGGGGATGCGACCTTTTCTTGTGGTATCCCCCGTCTCCGTCTGCGCTGAGGCCTAATGGCGGAGCTGGCGGCCTCCAACTGGCACCGACCACGAGGCTCCGGAGGCAGAGCCAGCCAGGACTTACCAACGCGAGGCTGGCCGACTTCGGGGCTGTGGTGGCGTTGCGGCGGCGGCGACCCGACTTCGGGGCTGTGGCGGCGTTGCGGCGGCGGCGACCCGACTTTGGAGCCTCGGAGGCTCGGCCGCGGGCCCAGTGGACGACATCGTCGGGCGCTCGCAGGTCCCAGGTTGGTGACCTGTTTTTCCGGAGCTCCCGCAACAACAGCTTCGTCCGCTGGACTGGAGGGCGGCAGCTTCGGCAGCTTCGACCGCCCCAGGCCGCGGAGTTTGAACCGGCCCGTTCGCGGGGCTCGGATTCAGCCGCGGGACTGACTTACTTACCATCACCCGGTGGGTCACAACATCGGAAGCATGGATCGCCTCAGCGCAGAGGGAGAACAAGGAGGGAAGAGACAAGGACTTTAAGACTTTTGCCTTCCATCACAGTGAGGAGGTGCCTGGTGAACTCACTGTGGTGGATGTTAAATCTGTGTTTATTGTGTGTTTTGTTATTTTATTCTATGTTATGACTGCAAGGCACGAAATTTCGTTCAGACTGAAAAGTTTGAATGACAATAAAGGATACTTGACTTGACTAGACTTGATATTCCACGTGCAGCTTACAATCCAATGGCATGAATATTTAATTCTCCAATTTTAAGTAGCTATCTGACAAATACACCTTCATATCCCTCTCATCTTTGTGCCCCACCTGGATGTGCATCCATTGCCCATAATCCCACCTCCCTTTTCCCTTTCAACTATATCCCTTCATCTGGCTCCACATTTCATGCATCTTATCACTTTATCTTGGAACCTTCAGTCCTTTCATCTCTTTTCCCAACCATCTGCAAATCCAACCCCCCTCATCTGTATCCACCTATCACTTGTACGATTTGTTCTGCCCCCCCCCCCCCCCCATCTCTCTTCCAGTCAGTCTGATGAAGGGTCCCGACCTGAAATGTTGCCTTTCTATGTTCTCCAGGGATGCTTCCTGATCCACTGAGTTACTTCAGCACTTAGTGCCTTCTACTTATTTTGAGTGTAGAGTTTCTTTTAGAGATACAGTGCGGAAACAGGCCCTTTGGCCCACCAAGTCCGCACTGACCAGCGATCCCCGCACATTAACACTATCTTACACACATTAGCAAAGGTTTCACGTTCATACCAAGCCAATTAACCTACAAACTTGTACGTCTTTGGAGTGTGGGAGGATACCAAAGGTCTCGGAGAAAACCCACGCAAATCACAGGGAGAACATACAAACGCCACACAGACAGACAGCACCCATAGACAGGATGGAACCCAGGTCTCTGGCACTGTAAGGCAGTGGCTCAGCCACTACGCCACCATGCCCCCCTCATTTTTAGAAAATGTTTTGTGTGCATCGGCAAATACTGCAAGCTGTTTGGGGAAAGAGTCATAGAGTCACAGAGTGAAACAGCGTGGAAACAGGCCCTTCGGCCCAACTTCCCCACACTGGCCAACATGTCCCAGCTACACTAGTCCCACCTGCCTGCATTTGGCCCATATCCCTCCAAACCTGTCCTATCCATGTACCCGTCTAACTGTTTCTTAAATGTTGCGATAGTCCCAGCCTCAACTACCTCCTCTGGCAGCTTGTTCCATACACCTACCACCCTTTGTGTGAAAACGTTACCCCTCGGATTCCTATTAAATCTTTTCCCCTGCACCTGAAACCTATTTCCTCTGGTCCTCGATTCGCCTACTGTTTAGGCGTGTTTAGGGAGGCGCGGATGACCCTGGTGTGAAAGAGATGGAGATCTTCTGGCTTTAGTCGTCGTGGAACAACAGAGAGGACATTAAAGATAGGAGGAAGCATCGTTCCAAAAGTTAAAATAGCAAGTGAACAATAAGTTCTGAACCATCTCCTTCAAATGTTTAGGACGAACTCTTGGCCAAGACCGATTCCCATTAGCAACATGCTTGGGGTTACCGTTAATGAAGAATATGTTGGGACCAGTCTTGCATAGTTACTTAATACCTGTCTATTCCTTGGTGAGTGGATGGCTTCCTGTTTCCCCTGCTATAATGCATGCATCTGGAATGTGAGGAAATTCCTTCACTTCCTGTGACGGTGCAGCTGCAAAAACACGGCAGAAGTTCAAACTCATCCAAATTCTACCACTTGCTCATAACATTCAATATTCAATCCTCCCACAGGTCACCATTGTAACAGGCTGGCACAGTAGAGTTGCTGCCTCACACTGTCAGAGACCTGGGTTTGATCCTGTGTAGTGTATGGGTGATTGTTGGTCGCTGTGGACTCGGTGGGCCGAATGACCTGTTACTACGCTGTATCTATAAAACTAAGACTTGTACTGCACCAACTTGTCATGGCATATGTCTCCAAAATCCATAACCTGTGCTATCTAGAAGGGTAATAGCAACAGGTCTGGGGAATTCCACCCACCCCCAGCTTTCCCTCCAAACCACCCACTGCCTTTCCCTACATGTAAATTGGGGATAGATTTTGCTGAAGAAAATAAGAGAGACGGAAGCACATACATTTATGTCTTGATGAGCAAATCAGGAGATAAGTGTAGAAAGCAACTGCAGATGCTGCTTTACACCGAAGTTAGATGCAAAATGCTGGAGTAACTCGGCGGGGCAGGCAGCATCTCTGGAGAGAAGGAATGGGCGACGTTTCGGGTCGAGACCTTTCTTCAGACTGAGAGTCAGGGGAGAGGGAGACTAGAGATGAGGAAGGGTAAGGTGATTGAGAGGAAAGGATCTCGACCCGAAGCATCACCCATTCCTTCTCTCCAGAGATGCTGCCTGCCCCGCTGAGTTATTCCAGCATTTTGTGTCTAAATCAGGAGGTCATCTGTGCAATACATCATGAATTTCCACAGCTGGTACGCAGTTTCTGGGCATCCAACTCCATAGCAGAGAATAAAGCTGAGGGTGCAGAGGTGAAAACATTTAGCAGCCAATAGCGTCAAAAACAAAAGACAAATTTTATTTTTCTGCCCCTTTGTTTTACTCTCTCTCTCTCCCATCTCTCTTTCTCTCTCACACACACAGTCTAATCTTTCATTTCCTCTCTCTACCTCCACATCTGTACCAACTTTGTCTCTTGTTCATTGTCATTCTCCATCATCATAATCTGGGTCATAATCACACTTTATTAGCCAAGTATGTTTTGCAACATACGAGGAATTTGATTTGCCATACAGTCATACCAATAAAAAGCAAGAAAACGCACAAAATATATTTTAACATAAACATCCACCACAGTGACTCCTCCACATTCCTCACTGTGATGGAAGGCGAAAAAAAAGTTTCCCGTTTCCCTTCTTACTGCTTGAAGTCAAACCAAATGTTGATCAAGTCATTCATTTTGATGACCACGTAGCTCTCTGCCTACATGTGGGTCAATCAGTAGCATACATTACTTCTGAAGTTTGCAGGATATACAGTACACCAGCAGCATCTGGACATCATTTTAATGTCTGTTTTATTTGGTGTGTTTGCAGAAAAATCTGCACAGAGGACTGTTAAACTCTGGGCAACAGCAGCAAGGATTTTTTTTTTTTACACAACTCCAAGTTGAACTGTGCAGGAAAGAACTGTAGATGCTGGTTTACACTAAAGATAGACACAAAATGCTGGAGTAACTCAGGCAGCATATCTGGAGAGAAATATTTTCCTTGATCTGCATCTCTTTTGATGTCTCATTTTCACACCTCACCCTTCCTTATCTGTGTCTCCCTCTCCCCTGACTCTCAGTCTGAAGAAGGGTCTTGACCCAAAACGTCGCCCATTCCTTCTCTCCAGAGATGCTGCCCGTCCCGCTGAGTTACTCCAGCATTTTGTGTCTATCTTCCAAGATGAACGGAATGGCTTTAGGGGCTGTCCCAGTTGGGCGACCTAATTGATGAGTTTAGAAGAGTTTAAGAGAGTTTGAAAAAATGTCATGGTGAAGACCTCCTTCGACTATGTAGAAAACCTCCTTCGACCTCCTTCGACCTCCTTGGACTATTTTGAAGACTAGCTTCGACTAGCTACGACTAACTTCGGGAAAATTGGACACCAAATAGTGGAGAGTAAAGACGACCTCCTTCAATCTTCTTCGACCTCCCTCCGACCTCCCTTCGACTATGATGAAGACTATCTACGACTACCTTCGACTACCCTTGATTACTTACGACTAACATGCCGACCTACTACGACTAAACCTACTAGTAAATAAAGTATAGATTTTTTCCATGGCGACCTTTTTTTTACTCGTTGGCATTTTTCAACATGTTGAAAAATACGCCCCGACCTAGCTGAGGCCTCGAGTACACGGGGACTACTCTCGAGCATGAAGGAGTGTTAGGAAGACTTCCTACGGCCTCGTGTCGACCATGCTGCGAGTATGAGTCGAGGGCAAACTCGCCAGAACTCGCGGATTAGGTCGCCGAAGTGGGACAGGCCATTTTTTCAGACCCTTCTGAGGGAAGTTGTGATTGGAGCATTTCCCTGTGCTTCCAGAATTACATCTAGACTGCACCAGGTATAAATGGTCACGTTCAGAAGAAAATGGAACCAGACTTCAGGTTCAGAGTTCAACAAGGATACAGTATCTGGCACCCTCACACTTCTAATGCATGCAATGGTTTGAATTTCTACCCGATTAACCTTCTGAAATTGATTAGCAAACATACTAATCATTAATGTGAAGGGGCTGTCCCACTGTACGAGCTAATTCAAGAGCTCTCCTGAGTTTAAAAAAAAAATCAAACTCATGGTAAAGAACGTAGAATGTACGTAGCGGGTACGTCGGAGCTCAGGGACGTCTCTTAGCAGCTCATAACGCTAACGGCAGGTACTCGGGAAACGCGGTAAGCTCGTGAAGACTCGTGAAGATTTTTCAACATGTTGAAAAATGTCCACGAGAGCCCCGAGTACCTATGAGTGGCCATTAATGTAATTCTCCGAGTTCAAATCAGGGGAAACTCGGGAGAACTCTTGAATTAGCTCGTACAGTAGGACAGCCCCATAATCGTTAACGAGTTAAAAGATAGCCTAATCAATAAAGAGCTGAGAAGAGGAATCAGAGCTGCCAAGGAAAGGTACTCTGAGAAGTTGAGGAGCAAATTCTCAGCTAGTGACTCTTCATCAGTTTGGAAGGGCATGCAAGAAATCACCAGCTATAAGAGGAAAGCCCCATGCTCTTTGGACAATCGTCAGCTGACGAACAACCTGAATGAGTTTTACTGCAGGTTTGAAAATCAGAAACGTAACCCTGGTGCCCCCTCCCCAACAAACACAGCCAGACCCCAGTCTGCAATGAATGGACCCTGCACCCTCTCCTTCCCATTCACCACTTCACACCTACTTAAGGCAAGACTCCAGTATGAAAAGAGTGGACCCTTTCCCACCCCAACCAACATTTCACACCCAATTACTCATTTTTAACCAGTCCCTGCAAAGATGTACTGTCCCTGCCTGCTTCAAAGTCTCCACTATTGCCCCTGTACCCAAAAAGGCAAGGATTACTGGTCTTAATGACTACAGGCCTGTCGCACTGACCTCTGTAGTCATGAAGACCGTTGTATCTGGACTTTCAGAAGGCTTTCGACAAGGTACCACATAAGAGATTAGGATACAAACTTAAATCACACGGTATTGGGGGTTCAGTATTGATGTGGATAGAGAACTGGCTGGCAAACAAGAAGCAAAGAGTAGGAGTAAACGGGTCCTTTTCACAATGGCAGGCAGTGACTAGTGGGGTACCGCAAGGCTCAGTGCTGGGACCCCAGCTATTTACAATTTATATTAATGATCTGGACGAGGGAATTGAAAGCAACATCTCCAAGTTTGCGGATGACACTAAGCTGGGGGGCAGTGTTAGCTGTGAGGAGGATGCTAGGAGACTGCAAGGTGACTTGGATAGGCTGGGTGAGTGGGCAAATGTTTGGCAGATGCAGTATAATGTGGATAAATGTGAGGTTATCCACTTTGGTGGCAAAAACGGGAAGGCAGACTATTATCTAAATGGTGGCCGATTAGGAAATGGGGAGGTGCAGCGAGACCTGGGTGTCATGGTACACCAGTCATTGAAAGTAGGCATGCAGGTGCAGCAGGCAGTGAAGAAAGCGAATGGTATGTTGGCCTTCATAGCAAGAGGATTTGAGTATAGGAGCAGGGAGGTTCTACTGCAGTTGTACAGGGTCTTGGTGAGACCACACCTGGAGTATTGCGTACAGTTTTGGTCTCCAAATCTGAGGAAGGACATTATAGCCATAGAGGGAGTGCAGAGAAGGTTCACCAGACTGATTCCTGGGATGTCAGGACTTTCATATGAAGAAAGACTGGATAGACTTGGCTTATACTCGCTAGAATTTAGGAGATTGAGAGGGGATCTTATAGAAACGTACAAAATTCTTATGGGGTTGGACAGGCTAGATGCAGGAAGATTGTTCCCGATGTTGGGGAAGTCCAGGACAAGGGGTCACAGCTTAAGGATAAGGGGGAAATCCTTTAAGACCGAGATGAGGAAAAACTTTTTCACACAGAGAGTGGTGAATCTCTGGAACTCTCTGCCACAGAGGGTAGTTGAGGCCAGTTCATTGGCTATATTTAAGAGGGAGTTAGATGTGGCCCTTGTGGCTAAAGGGATCAGGGGATATGGAGAGAAGGCAGGTACGGGATACTGAGTTGGATGATCAGCCATGATCATATTGAATGGCGGTGCAGGCTCGAAGGGCCGAATGGCCTACTCCTGCACCTATTTTCTATGTATCTATGTATCTATGTATGAAAGGCTTGTGCTGGCCAAGCTGAAAAATATCACAATCCCTCTGCTGGACCCTCTGCATTTTGCATATTGGGCCAATAGATCAGTGGATGATGCAGTCAACCTGGGCCTGCACTTCATCCTCCAGCACCTAGACCGCCAGGGGACCTATGCGAGGATTTTGTTTGTTGATTTTAGCTCTGCATTCAACACCATTGTGCCAGAGCTAATACGCTTCAAACTTTCTGAGTTGACTGTGCCTGAACCCCTCTGTCGGTGGATCACCAGCTTCCTGACAGACAGGAGCAGCATGTGAGACGGGAAAGCACATCTCGGACCCGCAAACGCTCAGCATGGGAGCACCGCAAGATGCGTACTCTCCCCTCTCCTCTACTCTCGCTACACCAATGACTGCACCTCCACAGACACCTCTGTCAAGCTTCTCAAGTTTGCGGACGACACAACCCTGATTGGACTGATCCAGGATAGGGATCTCTGTACTCTTTTCAGTTTGACATCTTTCCTATAACATGGTGCCCAGAACTTAACACAATATTCTAAATGCGGTCTCACCAACGTCTTATACAACTGCAACATGACCTCCCAACTTCTATACTCAATACTCTGACTGATGAAGGCCAAAGTGCCAAAATACATTTTGACCACCTGATATACCTGCGACTCGACCTTCAAGGAACCATGCAACCATCAACCATTCATCTGCCCACCTGGCTAATTGATCCAGATCCTGCAGCAATCTTTCACAACCATCTCCACTATATGCAAAACCACTCACATCTGTATCATCAGCAAACTTGCTAATCTTGCCCTGTTCTGTGACGTTTCACAGAGTGCTGGAGTAACTCAGCGGCTCAGGCTGAGTATAGAGGTTGGGAGGTCATGTTGCAGTTGCATAAGAAGGTGGTGAGGCCACATTCAGAGTATTGTATTCAGTTCTGGGCACCATGTTATAGGAAAGATGTCATCAAACTGGGAAGGGTACAGTGAAGATTTACGAGGATGTTGCCAGCACTAGAGGGCCAGAGCTATAGGGAGAGGTTGAGTAGGCTGGGACTCTATTTCATGGAGCACAGGAGGATGAGGGATGATCTAATAGAGGTGTATAAAATCGTGATTTGAATAGATATGGTTGTCTTTTGCCCAGAGTAGGTGAATCGAGGAGCAGAGGACAAAAGTTTAAGGTGAAGGGCAAAAGATTTAATAGAAATCTGAGGGGTATGTTTTTCACACAAAGGGTGGTAGGTGTATGGAACAAGCTGCCAGAGGAGGTAGTTGAGGCAACATTTAAGAAACAGTTAGACAGGTACATGGATAGGGCAGGTTTGGAGGGATATGGATCAAACGTGGGCAGGTGGGACTAGTGCAGATGGGACATGCTGGGCCGAAGGGCCTGTTTCCACACTGTATCACTCTATGACTATCTATCTTTCCCTCTCAAACCCATTCTCCTGCCTTCTCCCCATTACCTCTGACACCCGTATCAATCAAGAATCTATCAATCTCCTGAAAAATGTCCATTGACTTGACCTCCACAGCCATCTGTGGCAATGAATTCCACAGTTCACCGCCCTCTGACTTAAGATATTCCTGCTCATCTCCTTCCTAAAGGAATGTCTTTTAATTCCGAGGCTGTGGCCACTGGTCCTAGACTCTCCCACTAGTGGAAACATCCTCTCCACATCCACTCCATCCAGGTTTTTACCAGGCTGGGACAGACGGCAACAGCTTCACACCGTGTCCCAAAGCTTGTGTCCTGTCCTGCATCACCCAAGGCAGCAGAGACGTTATAGGCGAGGGCAAGCACCGTAACAAATTAGCTCACGGTGATTTGGGTAACATTCAGGAATGTCTATGCATGTCACATCATGAATATTACTGAAGAGCGGTCTTGACCCGAAATATAATCTATACCTTTTCTCCAGAGATGCTGCCTGACTCATTGAGTTACTCCAGCACTCTGTGACATGTCATCTATCCATGTTCTCCAGAGATGCTGCCTGACCCGCTGAATTACTCCAGCACTCTGTGAAACGTCGCCTATTCATATTCTCCGCAGATGCTGCCTGACCCACTGAGTTACTCCAGCACTTTGTGTTTATTTTCCCTTCACCCATCTGCCCAAGCCCACTCTCCCCCCTCCTTTCCTATGTTCCTTTCCACCCATAAACCTCTCTCTGCCTTTACATTTCACTCCTCTTTCAAATCTGCTCTACTTATCTACATGCATTTTTCTTCTTAACTTTTTAGTCATAGAATGATGCAGTGTGGAAACAGGCCCTTCAGCCCAACTTGCCCACACCGACCAACATGTCCCATCTAAACTAGTCCCACTCACACGCGTTTGGCCCATATCCATCTAAATCTGTCCTATCCATGTACGTGTCCAAATGTCTCTTAAACATTAGGATAGTCCCAGCCTTAACTACCTCCTCTGGCAGCTCGTTCCATACACCCAGCACTCTGTGTGAAAAAGCTACCTCTCAGATTTCTGTTAATTTCTGAAATATTGGTCATAAATTTGGTGCAAAAATGCTCCAATATAAGGCTCAGAATGCATCAGAGAGCATCTAAAACCCCAGAGCTTCCAGGGCCCTTAGGTGGGCCCTGGACCCCGGCATCGAGGGACTTCACGCTTCACGCTCGTGATGTGCGCAGCGCGCACATTATTTCACATGAAATGTTTTGTAATCCTGTCATGCCACCCCCCATTTTAGAAAGCTTCGTACCGGCCTGTAACATCAGTGAGAGTTGCTGGAGGAACGCCAGCCCCTGGCTCCACAGGGTGAGGCACACACATCGATTAGCCAGTGGAGAATTTCTACACACTACCCCTGTGAGAGACGAGTGAGGAATTAAACAATTATGTGGATAGAGAGGCCTTCATTCACCAAGTACCAATCTTCAGAATGTGTAGGACAGAACTGCAGATGCTGGTTTACACCGAAGATAGACACAAAATACTGGAGTAACTCAGCGGGGCAGGCAACATCTCTGGAGATGGGCGACGACACGGTCAGGACCCTTCTTCAGACTTGAGAGTAAAGGGAATTGGTTTTGTACTTTTTGTAAATGAGTAAAAATATTTTAAAGCAGCAGGTGGTTGGAGTCTGGAATGTGCAGCTCTGGGCAACAGAGGAGGCAGATTCTACTGAGGTCTTCCAATGGAACCACATTAATCATTGAAATGAAATAATTTGCAATGTAATGTAGAGAGGACGAGAATCTGCACCAGATGGATTGTTCTTACACAGAGCCAGTATATATTCAATGGGCCAAATAGCCACAATCTGCAGAAACACTTTGCCTGCATTTTGCTCCTTCTGTGTGAGTCTTCACGTTGGAGTTCAATGTGGGGATACTGACCATATGATTCCATGGATTGTCCATTTCATAAATGTATGTCTTTTTCGTACATACTGTAGGCAGAGCTTTGAAGGATTGCTGTAAACATCACAGCTCTCCACACGTTAACAACCACTACAGTTTGTTTTAGGTTTTAGAACAGAGGTAAGATTATCACCCGTGTCACCTCTAGCACATGGGCCGCGGAACCAGGGGGACTGGGGGGGCTGCAGCCCCTCCACTTTTTTGGCTAGACATGTTTCATAGTGCAAAGCCTATAGTTAACGCACGCAGTGTACAAGTGACCACATACTTGTACACTATAATGTTCTTCCTCTTTATTCTCCCGCGGTCAGGGCAGTCGATCCATCCGTGGTCAGGGCGATCGAAGCTCCTGCGGCTTGGAGTTCCCAAAGTCGGTCTCAAACCAGAGATCGCAAGCTCCGATGTCGATCCCTGGCAAGGGAATCGCAAGCTCCACAATGGCAAGTCCGCAGGCAACCATGGCTGAAGCTCCCAAAGTCGGTCTCCAGCAAAGGCCGCCAACTCCTCGATGTTAGGCCGGACGGAGTGCGGACGGAGATACGATACGGAAATAAAAAATCGCATCTCCGTCGAGGTAAGAGATTAGAAAAAGTTTTGCCCAACCACCATCTCCCCCCAACCCCCCCCCACCCCCCCACCCCCCCCCCCCCCCCCACCACGCCACACACATAAAACAAGCTAAATTTTAATTTAGGCTTCTACCTCTCATGTAGGCCCTAGATTATCTTTAAAATACTTCGAACAAAAAACATTGAAATAATACTTCTACAATGCACTAAAACATGATTTTACTTCGGAGTCATGTGAGTGACTACGTGAAGACCCCGCCAGCACGCATGCGCGACATAGTGTCTCACGCAGTGCAACGCGACGGGCGGGGGAAGAGCTCTCCCGCGGCAAGATTTAAAACGGGACCTGCAGGTAAGGAAATCTTAGTCTGTGGTCGTTATTTGCAACCCTTGTTGAGCTTGTTTTTTAGCAGCTATGGACAAGAGGAGAAAGACAAAGAAGGTCGCGTCCCGTACACCTGAGGTGGACCAGGTAGGTTCCGGCAGGGGGGGGCGACCGACGGCACCGGGACCGCATTCCCTGCGGTCCACAGTCACCGACTGTAACTCTGCGCAGCCAAGCCCAACACCGCAAGCTGCTCAGCTGGAACCAACGCAGCGGGTTGGAGGCAAGGCAAAGCAGAAGTCGGTCCGGCCGATAGACTCGGATGAGTCCGGTCAGGAGGACGTGCTGCCCGAGAGCAGCAAAGGTGACCGTTTATCCCGCATGGAGCGGTTGATGGAGCAGATGCTCCAGCGAGACTTGCTCCGGGAGATGGAGCAAGCTCGCCATGGGTGTGCTCGCACACCCACAACAGCACCGTATTCGGCGCTGTCCATCGCATCTCCCTCGACAGAGGGGAGCGTTAGGGGCCAGGGCTGGGCTGGCCTGGAAGAGGGGTTCGTGGCTGAAGATACCAGCAGTGTGCTGGGGGTGCAGGACCAGGAAGAGCTGCTGGGAGTGGTCCACAAGTTTGGGGTACCACCGCGTGCGGGACAACCTTTGCAGACCAAACTGGTGGCCAGTATAGACTACCTGTCCTTCCACCCTCTACAGGAACAGGTAGTCAATGAAACAATGGGAAAATACATACCTCCGGAGAACTGCATCTCGCTAAATGTACCCGCCATCAACAGCCAAATCTGGGGGTACATTGGGCTGGGCATAAGGGCCCAGGAGGTGAAGCTTCAGAAGATATTAAAACTTCTGACTTCAGCTAGAACATCTTACGCTCGTTCTGTTGATGGGGTCAAAATAACCGATAACCAGCAGGGCACACTGGCCCTACTGTGTAATACACTGTATGAAATAAACTGCCTGCGGAAGAACGCCATCAAACCTCCCCTCAACCCCAAATTTGCAGGGTTGTGCAAAACTGCAACTGCACAGCCACAAATACTGCTGTTTGGGAAAGACTTGTCCAAACAAGTAAAAGAACTGGACGAAGAGTCCAAAGCCTTTGGACTTATGAGGGCAGCTGCAGGAACGAGCAAAACCACACACCCCAGGCGGCAGCACCCCTATGCATCCACCAGCAGGCATCAACACCAGGGTGCTGGTGAAAGCGTGAGGGCCGCACATCAACCACAAAGGTCTTTTTTAGGCCAAGGCCCAGAGCGGCCCTCATGGAAGATGCGCCAACACCACACTTCGGCGCCTCAACCAGTGAAGAGACAGAGGCGGCAGAAATAAACTTACCACCGGTAACCATGGAGGTAGGTGGGTCTGGTTCCTTCCAGAACATAAAAGATGTAGGTCCTGTACTAACAGGGGGAAGGTTACACTTGTTTTGGGAAGCATGGAGGAATATTACATTTGATAAATATATACTACAAAGTATTCAGGGATACAAAATTGATTTCATCCAAAAAAGTATGCCACCAGTTCAGCATGTACCTGACAGGGAGTTTGTACTCTCACAAGGGGAAAAATTCAAAGGACATGCAGAACTGGTGAGGTTACATGCGAAAGGAGTTATAGAGAGAACGGAGCATGACTCTCTGGAATTTGTATCGAACATATTTACAAAAACTAAGAAAGATGGTGGATGTCGCATCATCATTGACTTAATAAAACTGAATACTTTTGTTAACTATATGCATTTCAAAATGGAAACATTTGTCACTGCCAAACAATTAGTTTCCGAAGGATACTTCATGGCATGCATCGATTTAAAAGATGCATACTATTCAGTACTCATTCATAAGGATCATCGTAGATACCTAAAATTTAACTGGATGGGGCAACCATGGCAGTATAAAGCGTTGCCTAATGGGTTAACATCAGCCCCAAGACTATTTACCAAGATATTGAAACCAGCCTTGGCAATACTAAGGAAACAAAAACATATTGTTATGGCATATCTTGATGATATTTTGATTGTGGGGAAAACCCTGGAATTAGCTAAATCAGCGGTTTTAGCTACCAAACATCTGTTTGAAACACTGGAGTTTATCATACATCCAGATAAATCTAAGTTGACACCATCCACAACTATGGACTATCTGGGATTCACAATTAACTCTGTCCACATGTCTGTAACATTGCCAAAGGACAAAGCAGAAGATTTGGTGGAAGTCTGCAACAAATTGATTGTTACTAATCAACCATCTATTCGACAGGTGGCAAAAGTGATTGGGAAACTAGTAGCAGCATTTCCAGCTACTCAGTTTGGACCTTTGCATTACCAAAATTTACATAGGGCAAAGGTGCAAGCGCTAAAACAACATAAAGGTCATTTTGATCGGGCAATGCAATTACCAGCCAAAGCAATTTCGGAGTTACAATGGTGGAGGGAAAACATTTGGCATAGTTCCAGCCCCATTGTTATTAGTAACCCATCATTCACATTACAAACGGATGCCAGTGCTCAGGGCTGGGGAGCAACTAACACTATATCTAGTACTGGTGGTAGATGGAACATACAAGAGTCATCACTACTACAGAGATTGGGTATAAATTACTTAGTAATGTTGGGTGCATTTTATGGGCTAAAAGCTTACTGTTCAGCTATGCACCATTTGCATGTCTGCCTACAAATTGACAATACCACAGTGGTGGCTTATAGTAATCATATGGGTGGAATAAAATCGATATCGTGTGACGATTTGGTCAGCACAATTTGGCAATGGTGTGTCGACAGACATATTTGGCTATCAGCAACTTACCTACCAGGTAAGCTCAATACAGTGGCAGACACCAGGTCACGAAAATTTAATGACAACACCGAATGGATGTTGAACCACAAAGTATTTGCTGATATTACAATGCGGTATGGTACACCTGATATCGATCTCTTTGCATCCAGACTGAATCACCAGTTACCAACATATGTCGCTTGGGAACCAGACCCTGAGGCAGCAGCGATGGACGCGTTTTCGCTGAATTGGGGGAAATTGTTTTTCTATGCCTTTCCCCCCTTCTGCCTCATCAGTCGGGTCCTACGCAAAATACAAATGGACTCAGCTTCAGGTATTTTGGTAGTACCCGATTGGCCTACACAGCCATGGTTCCCTGTGGTCCTCGACATGGTCTCTGAACCACTCATGACCATTCCCAAAAGACCAGATCTCTTGGTCCATCCTGTTACGGGCGAAAGTCATCCATGCCATGACAGGATAAATCTGTTGGCTGCAGAATTTAAAAAGACCTCTTTTGGATCTGGGATTATGACAGGACCATGAACATGACGACGGCGGCCTACCGAGAATCCACTAAGAAGCAGTACCTCTCCAGCATTCGGAAGTGGGAAGCATACTGCTCAAGGACTGGGGTAGCATATAAATCAGCTACAGTTACCAATGTCCTGGAGTTCCTATCCAGCCTTCACTTTGATGAAGGACTGAGTTACAGCACAATCAACAGTGCTAGGAGTGCTCTGTCAGCATATTTATGGCAGGCACCGGGACAGCAGTCCATGGGATCCCA
The DNA here is from genome assembly GCA_038087875.1 of Malacoraja senta. NCBI lineage: Eukaryota > Metazoa > Chordata > Chondrichthyes > Rajiformes > Rajidae > Malacoraja > Malacoraja senta. The sequence continues at coordinate 62,787 of JAXLNO010002286.1, read as the reverse complement.
CCCTCTAGTTGCCAAACTAATGAGGGGTATCTACAACACCAATCCCCCCAGACCAAGGTACACCCAGATCTGGGACGTCAGTGTTGTACTGACATTGCTAAGGGGTTGGTCACCAGCAATGTCCTTGTCCCTGGAACAGCTCACACTAAAAACAGTAATGCTGATGGCGTTGGTCTCAGCTCAAAGGGTCCAGTCCCTATACAAATTAAGATTGGACAATATGAAAACGTCAAGTGACAAGATAACCTTCCGGATCTTGGAGTTGGTCAAACAGAATAGACCGGGAACTTCGGGACTGAGTTTGGAATTCCGGGCATACCCACCTGACCCCCATTTGTGTGTCATGACACACCTACTGCTTTATCTTAGGACAACAAAATCCTTAAGAGGAAGCGAAATGGCATTATGGGTTAGTTTCAAACAGCCTCATGGAAGGGTGTCAGTACAGACCATCTCAAGATGGCTCAGACAGGTTTTGGGGGCTGCTGGGGTGGATACTGACATATTTAAATCTCACTCCACCAGGGCAGCAGCAACATCGGCGGCAAGAAATATGAATGTACCAATGGACCATATCCTGGTGACAGCAGGATGGTCTACGGAAAAGACTTTCCAAATATTTTATCATAAGCCGATCGCCAAACCTGCAGTGTTTGCAGAGAGAATTTTAAGTTCCGCAATATAATTTAGCCCGAGGGAGCATTATTTTCTTTGTTAAAAAATAAATAAATAAATCGTTATTGTTTGAAAAATTGATTCATGTTTAATGACGATAACATACTTCCTCCCTTGGATGACTTCGGCAGTGAGTGAAGCATGGACTTGTTCCACGGCATGAAATCACAGATCTTTAAAATCTTCACGTAGTCACTCACGTGACTCCGAAGTAAAATAGTAAGATTAAACGAGAACTTACCAGTTTGAAGTTTGATCTTTATTTTATGAGGAGTTACGTCGAGGGATTACGTGCCCTCCACGCCCACCCTCTTGTAAAGGTCAACTGGTATCCTAGTTCTTCTTATGTTACTATGTTTATTTCATTACTATTACTGTGATTCCACACCGCTGCTTTGAAGAATGTCGCGCATGCGTGCTGGCGGGGTCTTCACGTAATCCCTCGACGTAACTCCTCATAAAATAAAGATCAAACTTCAAACTGGTAAGTTCTCGTTTAATCTTACTATTTTAATACATCAAATTTCAAAAAGTCCCTAACTCCAAACCTGAAAGTATCTGGCCACCATCAGCAACCTCTCATTGACTGGGGATGAAGCCTCGATGGTGAGTTGAGGATGTATTTAGGGGAAGTGACCAAATGGGAACTGGGTCTCCGCACATCCCTTTGACACAGGAGCCTCGACTTCCTCATCCACAGAACACAATTGGTGCGAACTGGCAACATTTCCTCCTCGATAACAGTCATCATAGGGGCACCTTAATATGCCCCATGTCTTACAATCTCCACCCTGCTGCAAAAACATTGCCTCTCCAGGCCCTCCCGAGATACTGCCCGACATGGTGAGTTACTCCAGCACCGAGTGTTTTATTCAAGATTCCAGGATCTGCAGTTCCTTGCGTTTACATTTTACTGCTCCACTGCGAAACCTCCTAAAGTGTACTCCCACTTGGAAGAAATTCTCCGCTCCCTCTCACGTCTCGACTCCTTCTGTGATTTCTGCTGCTCTCCTGCCCTGCGACCAAGTTTGGACCCAGACTTGCTGCTATCTCCATGTGTTTCCTCAACGACATCAACCTATCACTTGCCAGACTTTGTCCCGCCTCTACCCCTTCTGCAGCTTTCGTCCCCTCCCTATTACACTCAGATGAAGAAAGGGCTCACCCACTGAGTTAAGTCAAGAGTCAAGACTGTTTTATTGTCATATGTCCCGGTTGGGACAATGAAATTATTACTTGCTGCAGCACAACAGAATATGTGAATATGTAAACATAGTACATAACGGGGAAGAGAAGAAAAAGAAAAAGTTCAAAAAATAACAAATATAGTGTAAATAACAAATAATAATATAGGCTTTTGCAGTTCAGAGTTCAGAGCTTATCCGTTGCCGTGTTTAATAGCCTGATGGCTGTAGAGAAGAAGCTGTTCCTGAACCTGGACGTTACAGTTTTCGGGCTCCTGTAGTTTCTTCCTGATGGCAATGGTGAAATGGGTGTGGCCAGGATGGTGTGGGTCTTTGATGATTTTGGCTGCCTTTTTGAGGCAGCGACTTCGATAGATCCCTTTGACGGTGGGGAGGTCAAAGCCGGTGATGGACTGGGCAGTGGTCACAACTTTTTGTAGTCTTTTTCGCTCCTGGACGTTCAAGTTGCCGAACCAGGCCACGATACAACCATTCAGAATGCTCTCTACCGTGCACCTGTAGCAGTTCAGGAGAAGTTACTCCAGCACTTTGTGTTCTACTCAAGATTCCAGCATCTTCAGCTCCTTGTGCCTCTGTCTCACGTTCGGCCGATGCATTTGAGAACTTCTTGTGGTCATGTTGGGAGACAGTGCTGTTTGCAAAGTTTCCCACTTCATTTCAAATTGATTACTGCTTGAAATGTACATTAGAACAGATATTCTGAAGATTGGTCAATAGACACAAAATGCTGGAGTAACTCAGCAGGACAGGCAGCATCTCTGGAGACACTCAGTCTGAAAAACGGTCTCTACCCGAACTGTCACCCATTCCTTCTCCCTAGAGATGCTGCCTGTCACGCTGAGTTACTCCAACTTTTTGTGTCTATCTTCAGACAAATGTAGATGTTGGTTTCACTTCCATGAAACTGACTTCACTGGCTTTTTTTCCCTTCATAAAATCCCAAGAACAAGCTCAAACACATGCCTGCATGGCTTTCACAATCAAAGTCGAGGTCAACTGCACTGTCATCTTCAGCATGTCCCCAGCTCACAGTTATGGTTGCCAACTGTCCTGTATTAGCCAGGACATCCCGTATATTGGGCTAAATTGGTTTGTCCCATACGGGACCGCCCTTGTCCCATATTTGACTGCTACTACTCGGGTCGAGGGGACTGTCGGGTCGGAGCGCCGCGTCCGGCCCCACCTCACCCGTCCCGACGTAGTGCAGCCCATGGAACGCAGCAGCACCAGTGCCTCGCCCGTGGCCCCGTCACGCGGGCAAAAACTCCTCAGCTGGCCCGCCGGCTGGGCTTTGTGTGCAGTCCAGCACCCGGGCCAACTCATCATTCACCCAGCCACGGCCGAGTCGGTCAACGAATTGCTGTCTGGAATTTGTCTCTTATTTTGACCATATTTGTGAGTGAGAAAGTTGCCAACCCTACCCACAGTTGACCCCTGCATTGGGGTGATGTGGGTACAAATGCATGGGTGTTTTTAGAATGAGTGCGTAGGAAGAGGGGAATGATATAGGTGTGGTGGGGTTCACAGGAATGTGGGTCAACAGCGGCCACGCAGCACGTATTAAAGTGCTACGTCTTCAGGAAAATCTGACATGGATTTCCCCTTGCAAAAGGTGTGGACTGAACGCCTGCTCACCCTCACGTTATCACTCTTGTCTCAATGCCTGATGGCTGGTCCAGTGTATGTCTCCCCCATCTGTTCTTGTTGACTTGCCTGTATGATTCCCCCCCAACCCCACCCCTAATGCTTCATCTCTACAGGCAATGGCTAAGGTCAATTGATGGGCAAATGATTTGCTGCACAGCAAAGCAGGACAAAGATAGCCTGGGCAGCTTGCAACCCAGCGGTCTGAATAGTGACTTATCTAACCAAGTAACCCCGGCTTTCCCTCTCTCTCCATCCCTCCCCCATCCTAGTCGCCCTATCTTCAAAGTCATCTTGTAGAGTCTGAATCTCAGTAACATGTTTTCAACAAGCCCACAGCTAACAATGGCCTGTTTCCTTTATCATCGTCACTGTTTTGCATATCTTTCATTCATTTGTTCTATATCTCTCTATATCACCATCTATATCTCTTGTTTCTCTTTTCCCTGACTCTCAGCCTGAAGAAGGGTCTCCATCCGACAAGTCACCTCTTCCAGTTCTCCAGAGATGCTGCCTGCCGCGTTGAGTTACTCCAGCATTTTGTGTCTATCTTTGGTTTAAACCAGCATCTGCAGTTCCTTCCTGCACAAAGCAGGACAAAGTATTTACTCCCTGCTTTGCTGAATGCTGGAGAATGTGTGGACTGATAGATGCAGAGGGTGGATCTCATCTTGATCGCCCCCATTTTGGTCTCCACTCAGCTGCTGCCAGTGTTAAGGCTGTGATTGTAATATTCCTAATCAGGTGAGTTTGCAAGGTCAGTATCATAACAATAGCCTACAGTTAAAGCAATATTATTAATTAGTGCCAATTAACACCATTCTGCAACTAGTAATGCTTTCCCAAAAGTTACTTGGTTTAACATGGTTGCTGACGTTAACAGCAGGACAAAGGGTGGTGGGTGTATGGAACAAGCTGCCAGAGGAGGTAGTTGAGGCAGTGATTATCCCAACATTTGAGAAACAGTTAGACAGGTACATGGAGAGTTAAAGAAGGAACTGCAGATGCTGGAAAATCGAAGGTACACAAAAATGCTGGAGAAACTCAGCGGGTGCAGCAGCATCTATGGAGCGAAGGAAATAGGTAACGTTTTGGGCTGAAACCCTTCTTCAGACTGGTACATGGAGAGGACAGGTTTGGAGAGATATGGACCAAATGCGGGCAGGTGGGACTAGTGTAGCTGGGACCTGTTGTCCAGTGTGGGCAAGTTGGGCCGAAGGGCCTGTTTCCACACTGTATCATTCTATGACTCTATGAATCAATGAGACAGCAAGAAGATATCAATGGGGTGATGTGGTGGGCAGAAAATAGAGCTCATTCTGAAGTTGTAAGGTCATGCAATTGGACAGAGCAAGCAAGGTAGGAGCTATAACTTAGTGTTTGTATCCACATTGTTCTGAAGTTATGGGTGTAAATAGATAAGTTAATTCCAGGATACCTTCCTTTTCTAACTGAGGCATAGACTATAAGAACAAAAGGTTGTAATTGAATTGAAATGAACCACAGCAAGAGAAGCACATCTAGTGTATAGGAAGGAGGGAACTGCAGATGCTGGTTTACACCGAAGATAGACATAAAAAGCTGGAGTAACTCAGCGGGACAGGCAGCATCTCTGGAGAGAAGGGAAGGGTGATGTGTGGGGTCAAGACCCTTTATCAGATATAGATTCAGAAGCACATACAGTTCTGGTCAACTATGCAGGAAGGATGTGCATTCATGAGGGAGTATTACAAACAAACTTCCAGCACCGCAGAGTTTTAGCTATGAAGGAAGATTGGAGAGGCTGGGAATGTTTTCAGAATGTTGTAGGATGGAATACCTACTCCCGGTTGCTAAACACAAACTTCCCCTCCCATTCCCACACTGGCCTTTCTGTCCTGGGCCTCTTCCATTGTCAAAGTGAAGCCCAGCACAAATTGGAGGAACTGCACCTCATATTTCTCTTGGGCAGCGTACACCCCAGCGGTATGAATATTGACTTCTCTAACTTCAAGTAGCCCTTGCCTTCCCTCTCTCCCTGTCCCCTCCCCCTTCCCAGTTCTCCAACTAATCTGACTGTCCTCTTTTACATTTTATCTCTGTATGCTTTGTTGTTACCTTTGCGTAGCTAATAATGATCTATTCTACATTTCTTTGATCTCCATCCCCTTTGTCTCATTTTCACACCTCACACTTCATTATCTCTGTATCTCTCTCTCTCCCCTGACTCAATCTGAAGAATGGTCTCGACCCGAAACGTCACCCATTCCTTCTCTCCAGAGAAGCTGCCTGTCCTGCTGAGTTACTCCAGCATTCTGTGTCCACTGTATCTAGGATTGTTTTCTTTGGAATAGAGCAGGAGAAGTGTAAAAAAATCGCAAATGCTTGGATGGAGTGAATCGGAAGGACATCCTTCTCATGGAATGTAGAACGGTAGCTGGACGTGGCATTGAAGGAAGAGAAGCCGAAGCAAAGAAGGCTAAGCCAAATAGCCGAATGGAAACAAAGCCGAAACGCCAACGAACCAAAAGGCTGTGTTGCCTAAAAGCAAACTCACCGAATGGCCGCTCTGCCAAAACGCCAACGAACCGAAAGGCTGCGTCGCCTACAAGCAAACTAACCGAATGGCCGCTCTGCCAAAACGGCAACGAACTGAAAAGCCGCGTCGCCTACAAGCCAACTCACCGAATGCCGCTCTGCCGAAAAGTTAAATAACGGACATGACGTCGCCGGGGGAGCGGGACTTGTCAGCGATTGTTCCAGACCCCCACGTCCATCACATTACTGGCCAGTGGAGATGGGAGGGTGGGGGTCATTTTCCCACACAAGCCATTATTTGACTTTTCGGCAGAGCGGCATTCGGTTGTTTGGCTTGTAGGCGACGCAGCCTTTCGGTTAGGTGGCGTTTGGGCTTCGTTTCCATTCGGTTAGTTGGCTTGTAGGCGACGCAGCCTTTCGGTTGGTTGGCTTGTAGGCCACGCAGCCTTTCGGTTAGGTGGCGTTTGGGCTTAGTTTCCATCCGGCTCTTTGGCTTTGATTTCTTTGCTTCGGCTTCTCGTCCTTTGACGCCACGTCCGCACACGATGTAGAACATCAAAACCTACAGCACAGGATCAGGCCCAGGAGCCCACAATGTCTGTGCCAAACACGATGCAAACTCATCTCATCAGCCTGTGCATGATCCAGGTTACTCCATTCTCTGCACATCAATGTGCCTATCTAAAAGCCCCGTAAATGCCACTGTCGTATCTGCCCCTATCAGCAGCATAGGCAGCACAATCCAGGTACCCACCATCTCTGTGTAAATAACTTGCCCCTTGCATCTCCTCTAAACTTTGCCCTTCTCCCACGAAAGCAACGCTCTATAGTCTTTGACATTTCTCCCCTTCTTTGACACTACCCCACTTGGTTGAGGTGTCAAGATACAGGATTTGATATTCAGAGCAATAGGTAAAAGGGTTACGGAAGAGGTGAGAGAAGCTTTTCACCCCCATAAAATCACGATCAGGAAGTGTGGTAGAGGCAAAGGCTGGGGATTGAGCCTGGCTTTTAAATGGTTCCATTTCCAGCTGTGAAACATAATCACAAGTGGTTATCAAGTGAAACATATCATTGTCCATTTAAAGATAGACAAAAATGCTGGAGAAACTCATTGGGTGCAGCAGCATCTATGGAATGAAGGAAATAGGCAATGTTTTGGGCCGAAACCCTTCTTCAGACTTGTCCATTGAAAGATTCTTCTGCTTTCTACGTTCAGTGAACAATGTTTTTGTAGTTAGCTATGTAATAAATACCGGCTCCTTTTAGATTTAGTTTTCAGTTTTAGAGATACCACGCGAAATCAGGCCCTTCGGCCCACCGAGTCCGCACCGACCTGGGATCTCCACACACGAACACTACCCTACACGCACTAGGGACAATTTACACGTATGCCAAGCCAATTAACCTACAAACCTGTACATCTTTGGATTGTGGGAAGATCTCGGAGAAGATCTCGGAGAAAACCCACGTGGTCACGGGGAAAATGCACAAACTCCGTACGTCGGGATTGAACCAGCGCCTCTGGCATTGAGAATGCTGTAAGTCAGCAATTCTACTGCTGCGCCACCGTGCTACCGTTTCTTAAAATGTTGGGATAGCCCTTGCCTCAACTACCTCCTCTGGCAGCTTGTTCCATACATACACCCACCACCCTTTGTCCTGCTGTCAACATCAGCAACCATTTTAAACCGTAACTTTTTGGAAAGCATTACTGCATGCAGAATGGTGTAAATTGGCACTAATTAATAATATTGCTTTAACTGTAGGCTATTGTTTATGATACTGACCTTGCAAACATACCAGGTTAGGAACGTTGCAATCATAGCCGTAACACTGGCAGCAGCTGAGTGGAGACCAAAATGGGGGCAATCAAGATGAGATCCACCGTTTGCAGCTATCAGACCACACATTCTCCAGCATTCAGCAAAGCAGGGAGTAAATACGTTGTCCTGCTTTGTGCAGGAAGGAACTGCAGATGCTGGTTTAAACCAAAGATAGACACAAAATGCTGGAGTAACTCAGTGGGTCAGGCAGCATCTCTGGAGCCGCCCCTCTGAAAGATCGGGCCAAATTCTTGTAACCATTCATAAGGGAAAAGAATATAATGTTGTGTTCTGACTGGGCATTCCAAGAATGCAGTACAGGCCCAAACAGGATTTCAGAGTTGCATTTGGCTCCAATGTGAAACTCCCCAGGGTGAAAAGGCCTGAGCCACGATCTCAACTATAGTTTATATCTTTAATGGTTTGCTGTGTTACTGCAGAAGAAGAAAAAGCATGGCAATGATAATGTGCTTTATCTTTTCCACAATTAAACATTAGTTGTGCCTTTGTTTATACCTCTAGGTTTATTCTGTTGTAGGTGCTCCTCAATGCTTTTCCACTAATGTTAGCACGTGAGACTTGTTTGCCCATTTAATAATTAAGTCCCCTTTTATGGGTCAAAATGATCTCATTCCCTTAAACAAACTTTAAATATAAAACACAATGGTAGCCAACATCTGACGCAGCATTGCACAACACGTGAGTGAACAAAAACACCTTTGTAACCTACACTGTTATTTATATACTTTAAACATATGCCTCTACAATCTTGATAAAAACAGTCTAAGGGGCAAGGCTAGTTATGAATGATTAACAGTAAACATACATCAGGTGAAGATGATGAACAGTAGTAAGGATTGAATTCACTTAACTTTCAGCCACCTAAAGCACTTTATGGGTAATTTACAAAATGTGGGGTCGTCACTGCTGTGATGCAGAACATAATACTTAAAATAGTACCACCGGGTGGCGCTTCGATGGCAGCCTCACCTACAGTCTGTCTGTCCTTTTTGCCTTTTTTTTGGTAATTTTTTAGTGTTTTAAAAGTTTGTGTTAATGTTCTCAGTTTGTTTTATGTGGGAGGGTGGGGGTGGGGGTGGGGGAGGGTGAAACATTTTTTTCAATCTCATACCTTGCCGGAGATGTGATTGTTTTCCGGGTTGTATTTCCAGTCGCTCTGCGGCCTAACATCGTGGAGCTGGAGGCCTTGCTCGGGACTGACTTTGAGCCTCACCGCGTGGTGTGGATTTACCATCGGAGCCGATTCCTTGCCTGGGATCGACGCTCCAACCACGGCCTGTGGACTTTAACATCAAGGACCTCGCAGTCTCAGGTTGAGACTGACGTCGGAAAGCTCCAAAAGCCGCACGACGTTCGACTAGCCCCGACATGGGTAGATCGCCCGGCAGGGGGAGCTGAGATTCCCCCCGATGCAGGAGCTTGATCGCCCCCGACGAGGAGGCCCGCTGCTGGCTACGGGAGTAAAGGCTCTGTCTTACCTGTTTGCGGTGAAGCGCGGCGTCGCCGGTAGCGGGGACCGCGCGGCAACGGCGAGAGCGTCGAGCCTATCCACCGGAGCGCCGCACGGATGCTGCGCGGGGGCCGAGTTAAATTCAAACACGGCGGGTCCCACGTGCTTGCGGTATGTAAAAAAAGGGCGGGCCGACTGCGATGACGTCGGCCCCCGCACGTGACTCACTAGCGCGGCTGTGGCGGCGGCCATCCTGATCGCGGCGCTGTAGCGGTGGCTGTGCCTGCGGCCGTGCAGCACACGTGCCTCACTGGCGGAGGCTGTGGCAGTGGAGGTTTGACGCACGGCGCTCGAGCCACACTGGCGGCGGACCGTGCGGGCGGCCGTGCCGCACTCGTGCATCACTGGTGGAGGTTGTGCGGTGAGTATATAGTTTTCGACATTGTCGATTTTATTTTAGCACCGTGCGGTGTTGGGAACACCGCTGCACGGCCCCGGGAATTGTATGTTCTCACGAGTGCGCGGTCTATGGCGGCAGATTCTTCCCGTTTCGCCGCCAATGACCGCAGACTCGTGAGACAGGCCTTTAAGATCATCCCGTCAACGGAAGGTTAGAGGTCCCTGACCGCTGGAGGACAAAGAAGGGAGAGATTGAACTTTTTTTCACCTTCCATCACAGTGAGGAATGTGGAGGAGTCACTGTGGTGGATGTTTATGTTAAAATGTATTTTGTGTGTTTCTGTTGCTTTATATTGGTATGACTGTATGGCAAATCAAATTATTTGTATGTTGCAAAACATACTTGGCTAATAATGTAAGTATTAGTATGAGTAAATGGTTACAATACAAATTAATTAATCACAATCCATAGGAAGGAACTGCGGATGCTGTTTAAACCGAAGATAGGCACAAAAAGCTGGAGTAAGTCAGCGGGACAGGCAGCATCTCGGGAGAGAAGGAATGGGTGACGTTTCGGAGACCCTTCTTCAGACCAGTCAGGGAAAGGGGAAACGAGAGATGTAGACAATGATGTAGAGAGATAAAGAACAATGAATGAAAGATATGCAAAAAAGTAACAATGATAAAGGAAACAGGCCATTGTTAGCAGTTTCCAGCTTCTCGTTTTCACCCAACAAACAGCTCACTGGGTGGTGTGTGCGACTTAGGGCCTTTCTCTAAACTAGACTAAATCTGTCAATTAAGTAAAAATGTAAATGAGTTAGTTATTGCATAGAGAAACATAGGTTTATTTATTATTTCTTTAAATCTTCAGTGTTAATTAAACGTTTTAATTATGAATTGATTTGATAATCTAGTATTTGAAAGCAGAAACGTGATCAAGCACTCCGAATATTGCAAACAATCCAATATTATTCATACCAGTTACGTAAAAATTGTACATTGTTCAACACGAAATAAAAAGGATGCATACCCTGTGCATTGGCTGTGCCAGCACATATGTAGACACGTGCATAATGTAGATAAATGTGAGGTTATCCACTTTGGCGGCAAGAACAAGGAGGCAGATTATTATCTCAATGGTGTCAGAGATTAGGAAAAAGGGAAGTGCAACGAGACCTGGGGTGTCCTTGTGCACAGTCACTGAAAGAAACATGCAGGTACAGCAGGCAGTGAAGAAAGCTAACGGCATGTTGGCCTTCATAAACAAGAGGATTTGAATATAGGAGTAAAGAGCTCCTTCTGCAGTTAGTACATGGCCCTGGTGAGACCACATCTGGAGTATTGTGTGCAGTTTTTGGTCTCCTAATTTGAGGAAGGACATCCTTGCTATTGAGGGAGTGCAGCGTAGGTTCACGAGGTTAATCCCCGGGATGGCGGGACTGTCATATGAGGAAGATTGGAAAGACTTTGGGTTTGTATTCACTGGAATTTAGAAGGGTGAGAGGGATCTTATAGTAACGTATAAAATTATTAAAGGACGTGGAACACGCTAGATGCAGGAAAAATGTTCCCAATGTTGGGGGAGTTCAGAACCAGGGGCCACAGTCTAAGAATTTTCATCCAGAGTTGTGAATTTGTGGAAATCTCTGTCACAGGAAGGCAGTGGAGGCCAATTCACTGGATGAATTTAAAAAGATAGCTAGATGGAGCTCTTGGGAAAAGCGGAATCAAGGGGTATGGGGAGAAGGCAGCCACGGGGTACTGTTTTGGGATGATCAGCCATGATCACAATGAATGGCGGTGCTGGCTCGAAGGGCCGATTGGCCTCCTCCTGCACCTATTTCTATGTTTCTATGTTTCTATATGGTTTTCAAACAGGTGAGCCTTATTTCCCTTCAAACAGGGAACTAAATATAGATTTCATATTTAGTTCCCTAGCCTAGGGACCACATAGCTAATGGTAGCAACCCCAAGCATGGAAACAGGCCCTTCGGTTCGCTGAGTCCACGCCAACCACTGTTAGGTGAAGGGAAAAAATAAAACACCATTCTCACTCCTGAAATCCATATAAAACATAATACATAACATAATAAAGCCTCTATAAAGATCAACATTTACCAAACAAAATGATTGAGGCATTATCCATCTTGTGTAATATGCCCACAGGTTTTTCCTCAGAGGTTTATTTCCATGGGAAGGCATTTGAACCTTTCTTCAGTCTAAGGATTATCACTATTTATTGAATCTGGGAGATTTCGTAGCACCAGCACACACCATATGAAAAGAAAACCTCATTTATACCATGACATCACATACAAATCATGTTACACATGCTGACAGCTATTATTCTACCTCCTCGGCCCGGCCTCGGGGCTGTGGCGCCGTTCCAGCGGCGGCCCGACTTCGGGGCTGTGGCGGCGTTCCGACGGCGGCGACCCGACTTCGGAGCCTCGGAGGCTCGGCCGCGAGCCCAGTGGACTCGGCCGCGGGCCCAGTGGACGACATCGTCGGGAGCTCGCAGGTCCCAGGTTGGTGACCTGTTTTTCCAGTGCTCCCGCAACAACAGCTTCATCTGCTGGACTGGAGGGCGGCAGCTTCGGCAGCTTCGACCACCCCAGGCCGCGGAGTTTGAATCGGCCCGTTCGCGGGGCTCGGATTCAGCCGCGGGACTGACTTACTTACCATCACCCGGCGGGGTCACAACATCGGAAGCCTGGATCGCCTCAGCGCAGAGGAAAACAAGGAGGGAAGAGACAAAGACTTTAAGACTTTTGCCTTCCATCACAGTGAGGAGGTGCCTGGTGAACTCACTGTGGTGGATGTTAAATCTGTGTTTATTGTGTGTTTTTGTTATTTTATTATATGTATGAGTGCAAGGCACGAAATTTCATTCAGACTGGAAGGTCTGAATCACAATAAAGGATACTTTACTTTAATTTACTTACTTACTTACTCACTCCTGACTACAGGTGCTGTCTGTACGGAGTTTGTACGTTCTCCCCGTGACCTGCCGTGGGTTTCTCCGGGATCTCCGGTTTCCTTCCACACTCCAAAGACGTACAGGTTTGTGTGTTAATTGGCTTGGCATAATTTGTCCCAAGTGTGTGTAGGATGAGTTAGTGTGCGGGGATCGCTGGTCGGCGCGGACTCGGTGGGCCGAAGGGCCTGTATCTCTAAACTAAACTAAAATGTTACTGTTGAGGTTTGCACTGTGCAAAAGTTGCAGCAAAATGAAAATTGCACTGATAAAGTGTAAGTTCACTTGCTGCATGGTAGAGCTTAATCCTAGATACCTCTGTACATTTGATACAGCTGCATCTGGGGGGGGGGGGGGGGGGGGATGACAGTTTGGAACCTCTAAGCAACAAATATATCAATGTAATTAAACATTTTTGTGCAATTTGGAGATATGAATGCTTGATTACAGGATCCAGGAAGTATAAAGTACGCTGACAACATCCTGCTTTATTGCACACTTGAGCATACGCAAAACGGAGTAATATCACACACGGCTCCACCTTCAGTCTCGCAGAAGATAAGTAGTTATTTTAAGTCACGTAATATCTGGTCTGAAAAACAACTGCCGTCTTACAGGATGTGCTTTGTTTGATCGGCTTCCTTTAACCTTCCTCCCCTAACGCACAGGAGAAGGAAACCCTGAGAAAACACATCGGGCTATTTCTCCCCTGTGGCCGTTCTGTTGACTTGTGAGCCTTCCACCAGCTCCAAGCCCACTGCGGCTCACAGCTACACTCACCGTGCCTGAGGCCAATGCACATCCGAGAATCTGAGCAAACTCCTTCCTGCAGGCAGCGGGAAAGCCATTGTTATGCCACAGTGTTGGCTCTGCAGACAGGCCTTTGCAGGACGTCATTAACTAACAGCATCCCCTTCATCATTCACTTCTACCTCCTCCAACCTCACCTTCCATACCAGGTCATCCGAGATGTCCTCATTCTTTCGGGAATGGGGTTCCCCTCTTCCATCATAAATGAGGCTCTCACTAGGGTCTCCTCGAGCAGCTCCACCTCTGCTCCCCCCCTCCCCCCCCCAGTCGCAACAGAGACAGAGTCCCCCTAGTCCTCACCTTCCACCCCATCGGCCATCACATACAGCACATAATCCTCCCGACATTTTCGGCCTCCTCCAACGGGATCCAACTACTAGCCACATCTTTCCCATCTCCACTTCCCTTATATCTCAGTGTCTCGCTCTCCCCTTACTCTCAGTCTGAAGAAGGGTCTCGACCCGAAACATCACCCATTCCTTCTCTCCAGAGATGCTGCCTGGCCTGCTGAGTTACTACAGCATTTTGTATCTATCTTCAGTGCAAACCAGCATTTGCAGTTCCTTCCTACACATTCCTCCCCATCTAACCGTCACTGTATGTCATGTTGTCACTTGCGGGCGGAGCACCAAGGCAAATTCCTTGTATGTGAATACTTGGCCAATAAACTTATTCATTCATTCATTCACTCCAGGTATTATCAAGGGGTACTAGACATAATACATTATGAACTAATTTCATTCAAGTGCTCTCTTTTAAATTTAAACAGTAATGTTAAGATGATCTGCTCCTGACCATGCAGATGTACAATAATATTTTGGCAATGTGTTTGTCCTTATGGTGTTTCATTCAGTTTGTGTTGTGAGCTAATATCAAGGGGATATCAAGGGGAAGGATGGAAGGGGCACCCATTGACATCCAAACCCTCAGGTAGAAGAGGTTCAATTGAGTTTGGAGACTCCGGATCTAGAATTTCCAAATAGAATATTTTGATGTGAGATGAGAAGAGATTTGAACTTAATGAGTGCGTAGGAAGCAACTACAGATGCTGGTTTACACAGTCTTCTTCTTGCGTATGGCGTGCACAGCCTAAAGTTGTAGGACAACTTGTTCTATTTGATCTTATTTGATTGTGCACGCTGGGTTGATTGCATTCTTTGAAACAAGGCGGACCACGTGAAGGTTGCAATCTCCCACCCCCTGGTTTACACCAAAGACAGACACAAAATGCTGGAGTAACTCAACAGGACAGGGGGCATCTCTGGAGGGAAGGAATAGGTGACATTTCGGGTCGAGACCCTTCTTCAGACTGTCTGGGGAGAGGGAGACACAGAGGTAAGGAAGGGTAAGGTGTGAAAATGAGACATCAAAGGGGATATAGCTCAAGGAAAATGTCAATGAAAATGTAAAATTATAGAAATATTCATTGGCACAGAAGTCATGTTTTGCTAAATGAGACTATTTTTAATGCTCTTCAACCAATTGTCTCAACAACCAGCAACCAGGCATAGAGATGAAAGCTACCCACATGGGTGTTACTGAAGTGAGTGATGGATTTGTATCTGAGGAGTACATCAGACCATGGATTAGAAACTTCAACTGAGATTAATTTTAATCAATCTGACCTTGCACGAGAGGCAAGGGTGTTGGGTAAAATTTGTGACCATTACGTTATGGTGCGATGAATGTGTGTATAGCCACCGAGAATGTCGAAAAAAAATGTGCTCAGTTTCTGTGTTGCATATATTTTTTACTTTGAATAACGTTTATTTTGAATTTTTTAAAATCCTTCAGCTGAGTCCCTGTTGGATGACAAATGGGCCTGTCCCATTTAGGCTATTTTTTAGGTGACTACAGGCAACAAGGCTGTCGCCACATGGTCACCAGGGTGTCGCCTGTATGGTCGTGAGTAGTCTCCTCAGTCACCCAAAGAGTCGTAGCGCCTTTCTGATCGCCGCTGGATTTTCAACATGTTGAAAAAAAATTCGGAGACAGTCGGCGACAGTGGATTGACTTCTCCGGACCTAGGTGCTGTCGTAGTTGTTGCCAGGTTAACGTAGGTTAACGTAGGTTGTCGCCAGGTGACGTAGTTTGTAGCCGGAGCTGACTTCGTTTTTTTGTTGTTAAAGTAATGATTCTATTTTAAATTTTATGTCGAAGGGGGGTCCACTCGCCAGTTTTTCAGCGACCTGCTACGACTATGACAGTTGCCGGCAGTCGCCTAAAAATAGTCTAAGTGGCTCAGGCCCATAAACAAGTCACACTTTTTTAGGTTTTAAATAAATGGTGGCTGACGGATAGATGTGTTATAGGTTCTGGTAAGGCTAAATTAAAAAAAGAAAGTTAAAAAGAAAGAAAGAGGTGATAGTGTTGGGTAGTAACATAGAGAACGATAACCAGGGGGTAGGAAGGAACTGCAGATGCTGGTTTACACCGAAGATAGACACCAAGTGGTGGAGTAACTCAGCGGGGTCAGGCAGCATCTCTGGAGAGAAAGAATGGGTGACATTTCGGGTCGAGACCCTTCTTCAGACTGAACATATAAGAGTATTCATCCAATGAGAGTCAAACGGAAGGCTCTCCATCTGAAAATTGTATTTGTAACAAGATTGACAATTTAATGGCACAATTAGAAATTCAATCCTATAACCTTCACAAAGAGGTAGAAGATTAGAAATTAACTATTCTGGTATACTTAACATTTCAAAGAAATAGACAAATGGGAAAGGAGGTGGGATTGTTCTGATAATAACTGGCATATGATGAAAAATGGGTCGACTGGGTTTGTATTCACAGGAGATCTTATAGAAACATATACAATTCTCAAGGGATTGGACAGGCCAGATGCAGGAATAATGTTCCAGATGTTGGGGGAGTCCAGAACCAGGGGGTCACAGTTTAAGAATAAGGGGTAGGCCATTTAGGACTGAGATGAAGAAATTTATTTTATCATCCAGAGTTGTGAATTTGTGAAATTCTCTGCCCTAGAAGGCAGTGGAGGCCAATTCACTGGACGTTTTCAAGAGAGAGTTGGATTTAGCTCTTAGCCATGATCATATTGAATGGCGGTGCTGGCTCGAAGGACCGAATGGCCTCCTCCTGCACCTATTTTCTATGTTTCTATTTTTCTAAAGTGTGGGATAAAGACAGTAAGGTGGAAGGGTCATGAGCTTATTTTAATCTCAAGGTTATGGGGAGAACGCAGGTGAATGGGGTTGAGCGGGAAAGATAGATCCGCCATGATTGAATGGCAGAGTAGACACAAAGGTACAAATTGATTTATGAACATGAACTCCTTGCAAAATAATTTCTCTTTTTAAACCTATTTTCTGGATAACTGTGAACATGGAAGGTTCAGTGTGAGTTATTGGGAAGTGCTTGCACACTAGTGCTTTGATACCTCATCTGTTAATGCCACGTAGAAAATGTCAACATAGCAGAGAGGAGGTTGATCACAAGACCCAGAAAGATGTCACTTTCAATGGGTGCTGCTCATGTTTGAGTAGTAAATCTTGCCTTCCTGTTGCCGGATTTACCTAGCTTTTGCCTGCTGCAATGATCAATCAGCCTTGTCTCACTACAAAACCTCTGGTAATTTTTAAAACAGCAGAGCAAAGTCATACACACTTTCAAAGCCAGATTTATTCATGTTAGTTTAGTTTAGTTTAGAGATACAGCTCGGAAACAGGCCCTTGGGACCACCGGGTCTGCACACACCAGCGAACCCTGCACACGACCCTACACTCACGAGGGACAATTTACAATTATACCAAGATAACCTACAAGCCTGTACGTCTTTGTAGTGTGGGAGGAACCAGAGATCCTGGAGAAAACCCACGCAGGTCACGGGGAGAACGTACAAACTCCATACAGACAGCATCCATAGTCAGGATCGAACCCGGGTTCCTGGCACTGTAATGGCCCTGTCCCACGATGCGAGTTCATTCAAGAGCTCTCCCGAGTAAAAAAAAATAATCAAACTCGTGGTAAGCACGGAGAATGAACGTAGCGGGTACGTCGGAGCTCGGGGACGTCTCTTAGCGGCTCTTAACGCTAACGGCAGGTACCCGGGAAGACTCGCTAAAAACGGCAGGTAAGCTCGGGAAGACTCGTGAAGATTGTTCAACTTGTTGAAATATGTCCACGAGAGCCCCGAGTACCGACGAGCGGCCATTATCGTAAATCTCCGAGTTCGAATCAGGGCAAACTCTGGAGAACTCTTTGAATGAACTCGTACAGTGGGACAGGTCTTTAAGGCAGCAACTCTACCACTGCGCCACCAAGCAATGCAAGGTATTCTTGTATTTGGTACACCTCCATGTCTCAAAGATAAGAAATAACTCTACTGCTACTCGAAGGCCAAGGTCCAACAAATATTCAGTAACCTAAACGACAGGTGGTGGGAGGAAAAAGTGCAGTGGATCCAGAAACTCACTGGTAATTATGACGTGTATACATTCAGCAGTACGGTAAAGAATATTACCAACTCACAGAAAGCCAGGAACACAACAAAACCTATCAAGACAGAGAGGCAGTCAATACCCATTGAAATGAAGATAGACACAAAAAGCTGGAGTAACTCAGTGGGTCAGACAGCATCTCTGGGGAAAAGGAATAGTTGATGTTTTGGACCCTTCTTCAGACTCGACCTGAAACGTCACCTATTCCTTTTCCCCAGAGATGCTGTCTGACCCACTGAGTTACTCCAGCTTTTTGTGTCTATCTTCGATTTAAACAAGTTCCTTCCTACACATTGAAATGAGCACTTTGAAGAACTCCTCATTCATGTGGCTTTCCTTGTCATGAGCACCTTTGACTCCATCCCACAGTAAACTATTTGGTCCAAATGCACTGCCTCCTGTGCAGTGTTAAGTCAAGAAAGTCACAGAACAAGTGAAAATCATTGATGCTTCAGGAGCGGCTGGTTTCTTCCGTGATGGTCTGAAGCATGGCAGACAAGATCATCAGGTATCTTCTATATCTGGAACAAGGTGCGTATTCTAGAAATGTAGGAGACATGGTCATCATAAACATCTCTAAGAATTAAAACCGATATCATGTGCATTTCTGGTTTATTGTGCAGGGTTAGTCACCCCATTACAGGAGAGGTGTGGAGGCTTTGGATAGAGTGCAGAAGAGGTTTACCAGAACGCTGCCTAGATTTGAGGGTATTAGCTCTAGGGAGAATTTGAACAAACTTGGAGTGGTTTTTTTCTGGAGCTTCAGATGTTGAATGGGTAATAGTTGAAAAGGGCTAAAGAATTTAGCGGGGCCTGGTATGTGAATACACTGTCTTACTTAGTGTTGGGACCCCATTATCAACTTGCAACTCCAGCACAGTAATGAAGAACAAGGGGCGAATGGTGGCTGCCTGGACTGTACAATGACTACGATATGGAATGGAATTAAATACTTTATAGTCAAATGTGACAAGTCATAGTGAAATTCTTTGCTTGCAGTCCCAAGGTATGCAAATAGTCGGCACATAAATGGCGCTGACAAAGTTACAAAGTACTGTCGCGCCGGCTCCTACTTTGTTCTCCCCCTCTCCTCACCCCCCTTCCCTCACGGCGGTACCCCCATGCTGGCTCCTCCTTTGATCTTCCCCCCGTCACAGTGGTTCCCCCCGCCCTCATCGACCACCGCACCGCTGACAGCAGGTCAACCTGCGAGGCTCCACCTCCACGAGGTTCCACCTCCACGAGGCTCCACCTGCCGCAAGGCTCCACCTCCACGAGGGTCCACCACCCCCGAGGGTCCACCTCCACGAGGCTCCACCTGCCGCAAGGCTCCACCTCCAAGGCTCCACCTCCACGAGGGTCCACCACCCCGGAGGCTCCACCTCCACGAGGCTCCACCTCCGCAAGGCTCCTCCTCCAAGGCTCCACCTCCGCGAGGCTCCACCTGCCGCAAGGCTCCACCTCCGCGAGGCTCCACCTCCGCGAGGCTCCACCTCCGCGAGGCTCCACCTCCGCGAGGCTCCACCTCCAAGGCTCCACCTCCAAGGCTCCACCTCCAAGGCTCCACCTCCACAAGGGTCCACCACCCCCGAGGCTCCACCTCCACGAGGCTCCACCTCCGCAAGGCTCCACCTCCGCAAGGCTCCACCTCCGCAAGGCTCCAAGGCTGTGATAGAAGCCAGGGGTACAGAAAGTGGGAACAAAGCTAAGAATGGAGTTGATGCAAGTGTAATGTCACCTTACGCCATGGAAATAAGAATGCCAGCTGCTACTCGACTAATAGCATTTTCATTCCTGAGTCAGAATGTTTGAGTTTCAAGTCTCACTCCAGCCATCAGCGGATACAAAGGTAGACAGGCTCTCTCCTGCAAGGCTGGGAGGTTCCAGAACTGTTGCAGATGCTAGTTCTGGTGTAAGACTGATGGAGTGAAAGATCCCATGGGCTACCTTATCCCCAGTGACTGGGAATGTTTATCCTTTAGTCAACATTTATAAACCAGATGGCTGTTTTACTTGTGCAGGAAGGAACAGCAGATGTGGGCTTAAACCGAAGATAGACAAAAATAAATAAGGGTGGTGAATCTCTGGACTTCATTGCCACAGACGGCTGTGGAGGCCAAGTCAATGGATGTTTTTAAGGCAGAGATGGATAGACTTTGGTCAGTATGGGTGTCAGGGGAAAGTGGTTGAGAGGGAAAGATAGATCAGCCATGATTGAATGGCAGAGTATCCCAGGAGGGAAATTGGTCTGCCAACACAAGACACATGAAACACAAAATTAAAGTGAAGAGTGGAAAGTCCAGGATTGGGGAGGTGCAAAGATTGGGGAGTGGGGGGGAGGGGGGAGGGGAGGGGGGGGGGGGTCAGTCTAACCCACGACCGAAGGAGGAAAAATTGTACAGTTTGATAGCCACATGTATGTGATAATGTCCTCACATCTTCTGCCACGATCCACATTGAACTATAAGGGTCTCGACCCGAAACGTAACCCATTCCTTCTCTCCAGAGATGCTGCCTGTCTTGGTAAGTTACCCCAGCATTGTGTGTCTATCTTCAATTTTATATTGCCTCACTGGATATAAGGGCATTGTGTAAATTCATTCCATTTATATTACATTGGATCAATATAAACATCCATTGACATGCTTGAAAGTACTTTTTTTTTTTTTTTAATATTTTTATTTTATTAGAAGTAAGTACAATTGTATACAATCATATTTTCATAATTCCTTTTATGTACAGCTTCTTATTTAAAAAAAAATTTGAAATAAAGAAGAAAAAGAAAAAAGTTAGATAATGAAAAATAGAAAAATGTGAGATATATAGTGTGTGAAAAAGAAAAATAAAGAATGAAAAAAGAAAGTTGAGACAAAGAAAATAGTCTAAAAAAAAAAGAAAAAAAAAAAAAGAAAGTACTTTCGAGTAAAAAAATAATAACTACATGTTAACAAAAAGCATATCTTTGAAGGAAAGTTTCTTTCATCATTCACCAGATTCTGGTTTAAGAAGCTAATAAATGAGACAATTTTTTTCATAGTGGCTCACACCAATTAATCGACTTCATGCATATTTTTGGTAATATTTTTTAAAAGCGCAGCTGAATGTGATAATGAGCCATCTATAGTTCAGACTCAGGGCAAAGACACAACAATGTGCCTTGTTCACCCAGAGCAGAAAGAAGAAAGTCTGTAAGGATTAGTTGACTGAGAATGCATATGTGACCACAGCTATGAACAAGAGGTTGTGAGAAACTGCAACTGCTGGAATCATGAGCATAAAAACAAAGTGTTGGAGAAATTTGGTGGGTCAGGCAGCATAAGTTCATAAGTAATAGGAGCAGAATTAGACCATTCGGCCCATCAAGTCCATTCCGCCATTTAATAATCACTGATCAATCTTCCCCTCTTAACCTGCCTTCTCCCCGTAACCCCTGAATCTCTCTATCTCTGCCTTAAAAATATCCATTGACTTTGCCTCCACAGCCTTCTGTGGCAATGAAATCACACTCTGAGTAAAGAAATATCTCCTCATCTCCTTTGTGGAGGTACGCCCAGTTATTCCGAGGCTGTCCCCTCTGGTCCTAGACTCTCCCACTAGTGGAAACATCCTCTTCACATCCACTCTATCCAGGCCTTTCACTATTCAGTAAGTTTCAATGATGTCCCCCCTCAACCTTCTAAACTCCAGCGAGTAGAAGCCCATTTCTGTCAAACGCTCATGATATTCTGACCCACTTATTCATGGGATCATTCTTGTAAACCTCCTCTGGACCCTCTCCAGAGCCAGCATATCCTTCCTCAGATATGGGCCCAAAGCTGCTCACAATACTCACAATACGGCCTGACCAGCGCCTTATAGAGCCTCAGCATCACATCTCTGATTTTGTATTCTAATCCTTTGTAATAAGAGCTGAAGATCGTGAAATAGGAGCAGAATTAGGCCATTCAGCCCATTGAGTCTGCTCCACCATTCAATCGTGGATGAGTTAGTTCCTCCGGCTGCCCCAACCCCATTCTTCTGCCTTCTCCCTGTAACCTTTACTAATCAAGAACCTGTCAATCTCCGCTTTCAAAATACCCATTGATTTGACCTCCACAGACATCTGTGGCAATGAATTCCACAGATTCACCACCCTCTGGCTAATGAAATTTCTCCTCATCCATCTCCACTCTAATGGAATGTCCTTACGTCCTTTAATTCTGAGACCGTGCCTCATGGTCCTAGGTGGTACCACCAGGGCAACCGCAAGATTGGCAGACCCGCAACAGTCTGTCTGCTTTGTGTCTTTAAAAAAATGTTTCAGTGTGTGTTAAAAGTCTGTGTAAATGTTCTCCGGTTTGTTTTATGTGGGGGGAGGGGGAGTGGGTCAGGGGAAACTTATTTTCAATCTCTTACCTTGCCGGAGATGCGATTGTTTTCCGGGTCGCATCTCCGGTCGCTCTGCAGCCTACCATCGATGTAGCTGGAGGCCTCCTCGGACTGACTTTGTGCCCCACCGCGGGGCGTGGACTTAACATCGGAGCCAATCCCTTGCCTGGGATCGCTCCAACCGCGGCCTGTAGACTTACCATCAAGGAGTCGCAGTCTCCGGAGAGGCTAGTCGAGAGCCCCAACAATGCAGAGGCTCGACCAGCCCCGACGCGGGGCCCGATCGCTGGCGAGAGGGAGCTGACATCTCCCCTGATGCAGGAGCTTGATCGCCCCGATACATAGAGCACGACCGCCGGCTACGGGAGTCAAGATCGCCCAGTCAACCGAAGGCTCGTGGCCCCCGATCATGGGAGAGCATAGAAAGGAAGAGATTTGAACTTTTTTTCACATTCCATCACAGTGAGGAATGTGGAGGAGTCACTGTGGTGGCTGTTTATGTTAAAATGTGTTTTGTATGTTCCGTTGCTTTTTATTTGTATGACTGACTTGGCAAATGAGATTCCTCGTATGTTGCAAAACATACTTGGCTAATAAAGTATTATTGTGATTGTGTGATTGTCATTGTGATCTGTGGAGGGAATGGACAGATGTTTCGGATCAGGACCCTTCTTCAGACTGATGGAGTCGAGGAGGGAAAGCTGTAAATAAGAGGTGTGAGTGAGACAAAGCCTGGCAAATGACGTGGAGAGAAAGAGGGATGGAGTGTGTGGCAGATTGGTGGAGTAAGTGACAAAGGCTAGAGGTGAAAGAAGACAAAAGGGTGTCAGATAAAGGAAGAAAAAGAAGAATGAAATGCAAAGCTGTCGAGAGAGGATGGGGGTTGGAGAGGGGGAAAATGGGGAATGATAGGGAAATATTGAACTTTGGGGGTTGTGGGAAGACATAAAGTGCTGGAGTAAGTCAGCAGGTCAGGCAGCATCTCTGGAGAAAAGGAATAGTTGATGTTTCGGGTCGAGACCCTCCTCCAGACTGAAGAGTCAGGGGAAAAGGAAACAAGAGATAGGCGGCGATGTAGAAATATAGAACAAATGGGTGAAAGATATGCAAAGAAGTAATGATGTTAAAGGAAACAGGCCATTGTGAGCTATTTGTTAGGTGAGAACGAGTTACAGACAATATGACTCAACAAGACGACTATGAAGTGGGTACGATTTAGGTTGGGGAGGGATGGAGAGAGAGAGAGAGGCAATGCAGGGGAAACTTGAAGTTAAAGAAATCAATAGGCAGATGATTGAACAAAGACCGGAAAAAAGGTGTGAGACGAAAGGATTGAAGAGTTGTGAATTGTGAATGTAGGTGGGGGGGGGGGGAGAAATAGGTGAGGGTCCAGCTGGGGCACATGGGAGGAAGGGTAAAAGAAGAGCAGAACATGAGGGAGAAAGGGAAGGGTGAGGAGGGGGTTGTTAGAGGTTACCGAAAATTGGAGAAATCAATGCTCTTACTATTGGTTAGTATACCACTCAAACCGAATAGGGGTACTATTTCTCCATTTTGCATGTGGCGTTACTCAGGCAATGGAGGAATCTCAGGGCAGGAAGGTAATTATAGGGAATGGGAAGGGAGGTTAAAATGGTAAGCAAACGAGAGTTCTGGTAGGCCTTGGCGGACCGAGCACAAGTGTTCAGTAAAACAGCTGCACAGTGTATGTTTGGTCTCGCCAATGTACAGGAGGCCAAATCAGGAACTCCAGATGCAATAGGAGGTTAGAGGAGGTGCACATGAACCTCTGTCTCACCTGGAAGGACTGCTGTGGTCCCAGAATGGAGACAGGGGTGGGAGTATAGGGACAGGTGTTACATCTCCTACAGTTTCAGGGGACAGTATCTGGGGCGGGGGTGGTTTGGGTGGGGTGACTTGAGCGAACCAAGGGGTTGAGGAGGGAGCGGTCTCTTATATTTCTAGATTATTGATTGAAATAAAATCAACAACCATCCTTCTGCAATGAATGTTATAACTGTGACTGAAAGGAACAGCCTAATGGGCCTGTCCCACAGGCTATTTTTAGGCGACTGTCATAGTCGTAGCAAGTCGCCGAAAAACCGGACCCCCCCCTTCGACATAAAATTTGAAATAGAATCATTACTTTAACAACAACAAAAACCTGAAGTCAGCACCGGCGACACCCTACATCACCTGGTGACAACCTACGTTAACCTGGCGACAACTACGACAGCACCTACGTCAGGAGAAGTCAAGCTATGCTCATTGGCATCAAACCCACTGTCGCCGACTGTCTCCGAAAATGTTTCAACGTTGAAAATCCAGCGGCGACAAGAAAGATGTTACAACTCAGCAAACTGTTAACAACAACATGGCATTATTCACCCAGTGCTGAAAGTGGATTTAGATTCCACAGCCCTTTAAGTAGCTTAATCTTCCCAGGCTTGGTTTAGATTGATTGTATTTGAATCATTATGATGGTAATTGTCTGATTAAGCTAGGTCCAGGGGTTGGCCTGGATTGGTATATAGTTACTTCATCTCAGAACCGTGACTGAGGAGACTACTCACGACAATACAGGCGACAGCCTAGTCGCCTGTAGTCGTCTAAAAAATAGCCTAAGTGGGACAGGCCCTTGACAGTTCTTCACCGCAGAATGAATGAATGAATGAATGAATGAATGAATGAATACATGAATACTCTATTGTGACAAGTCACAGTGGAATTCTTTGCGTAAGCTTCACATAAAGAGCGCCTGCAAAGGGTATGGAGAGGATTTGCAACAATTGCAGGGGTTAGAGAACGTTGATTATGAGAAGATATTGGCCAGGCTGGTGTGGTTTTCTTTGGAATGAGAGGGTGAGGGAGAAATACCAAGTAGACTAGGAGATGAAGATTTAAACTCACGAGTGAAATGGTGTGAAGGGGAATTGAGGGATTTCTGTTCACTTAAAGAATGATGGGTTTTTGGATTCCTTGAAAGAGAAATGAATATCTATGATATCTATGATACAATTAAAAATGTATCTGAATGAGCACTTTTGGAGCTGCAGTTTAAAAACGGAGAACTGGGAATCAGAATCAAGCTACATTTCCAAATTCTTATCACCTTGGATGAACTGAAGTTCCACGTTTCTAAGTAGATTGCTATGATTTCAACATCAGTCATGATGCAGTTTCATCAGTACAGTTATTTCACAATCTGATATTTCTGTGTCTCCCAACTTTCACAAGACCAATCCAATGTATTGAATGCTAATAATGCATGTTCTGCAGCAGGTTATTTCTTGATGTATGACCACAGATGGTTCACTACATTGAAAGCTTTGTATAAATTCAACTTTACATTAACACTCCAATGGCAGGGGGGATGAACGCGAGGAGGCAGAGGGGAAGTGGAAACTGGAATTGAAACAGAGGACAGGAAAGGGAAAAGCTAAAATGGAAGATGTGAGAAAGCAAGCATGAGAAGCAGTCAGGAGTACCATGCTGAAGAAACATA
This sequence comes from Malacoraja senta, assembly GCA_038087875.1. Classification (NCBI taxonomy): domain Eukaryota; kingdom Metazoa; phylum Chordata; class Chondrichthyes; order Rajiformes; family Rajidae; genus Malacoraja; species Malacoraja senta. Next base: position 36,927 of record JAXLNO010002286.1, on the reverse strand, counting down.
CAAGGTTAACACGTTAAACGGCAAGAAAGCTGTGTCTTACTACATGGAACACTCACAATAATGTGGATGAATTTATTGCACAAATTGATCCGAACAATTTTGAATTAAAGGGAAGATAGACACAAAATGCTGGAGTAACTCAGCGGGAGAGGCAGCACCTCTGGAGAAGGAATGGGTGACGTTTCGGGTCGAGACCTGGCTGCAGGAAGTCTTCCCAAGGATGGGAATTGAACCTCCAAGTGTATTGAAACGTAGATGGAGCTTAATTGGAAGTTGAAAACTGGAATAACGCATTAGTGAGAAATTATGTTAGCCCAGGTGCTGTGGAATCTGCACGGGTGGTGCTAAGAAATAGAAATGGGGTAGAATATATTCGAAGGAACCCCCCCAACAGTTGTGGTGATATTGAGAATAGACACAAAATGCTGGAGTAACTCAACGGGACAGGCAGCATCTCTGGAGAGAAGAAATGGGTGATGTTTCGGGTCGAGACCCTTCCTCAGACTGAGAGTCAGGAGAGAGGGGGACAGAGAGATATAGAAGGGTAAGTGCCCCTGTCCCACTTAGGAAACCTGAACGGAAACCTCTGGTGAACTTGCGCCTCACCCAACGTTTCCGTGAGGGTCCTGGAGGTTCCCAGAGGTTTTGGTCACTCTCCCTAATGGTTGAAAGTGGTTTCAGCGTAGTCAAGGCTTCTTCTATGTTCCTGCGATTATTTCAACAAAACCAAAACCGGCCTCGACTAAAAATAGGTTGCCGTTTGGTCGAAGCCAGTGGAGTGGGGTCGCTATTTACTTACAGGCAGTCGAAGGCAATCTCCTTCGCTGACCGGCCATTTTGATTGGCTCATTGGAGTTTTCAGCAAAGATCCTATAGGATCTTTGGTTTTCAGGACCTAGAAGACCCGTCGGAAGGTAAAATGCCCGCTAACTTTATTAAACTTCTTAAAACTGTCTCCACTCCTTCTCCCCCTTCTCTCCCTTCTCCCCTCTCCCCCTTCTATCCCCTTCTCTACCCTTCTTCCCCTTTCTCTCTCCCCTTCTCTTCCCCTTCTCTCTCCATTTCTCTCTCCTTCTCTCCCCTTCTTTCCCCTTCTCTCTCTCCCTCCCGCGCTCTCTAAAGGACTTACCGTGCTCTGTGGCAGCCATTTCATCGCACAGACAGCGCTCCTCCGCTGTCCCTGGCCCCCATCTTCGCGATGTGTTTATGTGTGTGTGTGTGTGTGTGTGAGGTCGGTGTGGTCAGTAGATGCAGCTCATGCTTTGGTGGAGGCTTTCCAGGCGAGTGACCAAAACCTCTGGCGACTCATGGAAACCTTGGGTGGGGCGCAAGGTCGCCAGAGGTTTCCATTCAGGTTTCCTAAGTGGGACAGGGGCATTTGGGTACAATTATCACCATGGGTGACTTTAGCATTGGTCTAGCCAAATTGGTAACAGTTTCATGGAGGTGGAATTCAAATATTTTGAGGAACTAACTTTAGTTTAGTTAGTTTATTGTCACATGTACCGAGGTACAGTGAAAAGCTTTTGTTGCGTGCTAAACAGTCAGCGGAAAGACAATACAAGATTACAATTGACCCATTCACAGCGTATAGATACGTGATAAGGGAATAACGTTTAGGGCAAGGTAAAGTCAGTAAAATCCAATCAAAGATAGTTGGATAGTAGGTCAGGACTGCTCTCTGGTTGTGGTAGGATGATTCAGTTGCCTGATAACGGCTGGGAAGAAACTGTCTCTGAATCTGGAGGTGTGTGTTTTCACACTTCTATGTCTTTTGCTCGATGGGAGAGGGGAGGAGAGGGAATAAGGGAGTTGTAGATCAGTGTCACTCATGTTATGAGTCATGCTTTGGTAATGCCCACTTGCTTTTTACATTAATCTTCCCTGCCTGTTCCTTTTTAAAATTAGAGAGACGTGCAAGCATGAAGTCATATATGCTATATTGTTAATAAAGTCTTTGGACCTTTATCATGGTGTAAGGCTTCAGTTATTTACAACAGCCAAAAAACATGGTGTCAGAAGTGCGATACGAACCCATGCCTCTAATTGGAGACCAGATGGTCTCTATTGCATACGTGCTGGTCGTGTTAGTAGGCCGGTTGTCAAGTACCCAGACTATATTTGGCTTTTCTCCAGTTTGTTATTATTTGCTATGCATGCCTTACTTAGTTAATGGGTTTGTCATGTTATTGATTCTTTAAGAGGGAGGATGTAGATCAGTGTCACTCATGTTATGAGTCATGCTTTGGTAGTTACGCCCACTTGCTTTTTACATTAATCTTCCCTGCCTGTTCCTTTTTAGAATTAGAGAGACGTGCAAGCATGAACTCATATATATACTATATTATACTTAATAAAGTCTTTGGACCTTTATCATGGTGTAAGGCTTCAGTTATTTACAGCAGCCAATAAACAGGAGTAGACTAGAGAGCAGGTCACCTTAGACTGGGTATGATTAAACAATCTTGCTGTGCAAGGCCCCTTAGGAAGCAGCAATCTTTTTTTAATTTTTTTATTTTATTTTTTATTTTTTTTATTAGAAGTACATTACATTACAACCACATACATTAGTACTCGTCACTTATGTCTTCTTACAATTGATGTACTCCATTTATTTTTTACACTAGAAAAAGAAAAGATTGAAGGAAAGAAGAAAGTGAAGGAAAAAGTGAAAGTGTAGAAAATGTGACAACAAAAAAGGACGAAGACCCTATAAGAGCAAAATTAAAAAACAAAAGAAAAAGAGTTAAGAAATAGACCCTAGAAAAGAAAGAGAAAGAGAAAGAGGAAAAAGAGAGAAACAAATATTTTTATGAGCATTACGTAAATGGGACATACCAACTCTTCAACTAGCATCCCCCCTTACCTGACCTCAATTTTTTTTTAAAGTACTTTTGCACCCTATATTTGTAATAATTCTATAAATGCAGACCACGTCAGGTGGAAGTGATCTGGTTTACCTGCTAGGAGGAGTCTTATCTCTTCTAGGTGTAATGTTTCGAACATATTTGAAGTCCACATATTTATAGTTGGTATTGGAGCCTTCTTCCAAAATTTTTGAATTAGCTTTTTTCCAGTTATTAACCCATAGTCCATTAGTTTCTTTTGAAACACATTTAGTTCTGGGCCATCTTCCGTTATTCCGAAGATAATCCATTCTGCTTTGGGTATCAGTCTTATTTTAAATAACTTTGTAAAGATTTCAAAAATTTCATTCCAAAATTATTGAATTTTTTTACAGAAAACGAATGAGTGCGCTATAGTTGCTTCTTGGGATTGACATTTATCACAAATAGATGATACATTTGGGAAAATTTTATGAATTTTAGTTTTCGAATAATATAATCTATGTAAAATTTTAAATTGTATTAAAGTGTGTCTTACATTAATCGAACATTTATGCACGTTTAATAAGTGTTCATTCCAACTTTCCTTTGAAATTTTAATAGCTAACTCTTGTTCCCAGTCTCTTCTGATACCCTCCGTAGATGGTATTTGTACATTTAAGATAATATTATACAAATATGATATTAAGTTTGCTGATTCAGCTTTTATCTGCATTGCCTCATCCAATACATCTACTGGGTTATTATAATGATCTTTTGTATATTTTTTCAAATAGTCGCATATTTGAAAATATTTAAAATATTGATTATTTCCGAGTTTATATTTTATTTGTAATTGTTGAAATGAAAGTAATTTTCCAGTTTCATACAAGTCACCGAGCGTTTTAATTCCTAGTCTATCCCAATGTGTGAAAGCTTTATCTATAATAGAGGGATTAAACGAAGGGTTATTAACTATCTATCTATCTATCTATATACTTTAAAAACTCTCTGGCTGCTGTCCGTCTGTACGTCTGTACGTCTGTACGTCTGTACGTCTGTACGTCTGTACGTCCAACGTTCTGCTTGACCTGTCACGCCTTTGATACCGCCCCGCGCCCGCGCGGCGCGCGGAAACGCCGATATTTTTTACCGTTTCTAAAGAGGTTACGTTTATCTTTACGAATAGACGATCTTGATTAAATTTGGTCATGTTTAGGTATGCTTTTTAAAATAAAATACCTCTCCCCCCCCCCAAACCAAACATTTCAAAATGTTTAAAAAAACAGCTCAGCCGTAGAATGTTAGTAAAGATTCCGTTGTGTGATGTCACAATGCACAATGGTCACAGATGTCCAATCGGAATGGATCCATTTACATATGCCTTTGCGGTGGCCCCAGCCCCGGCCCCTCCCCCCCAACCCCCGCAGCATTGGGCATTGTGACATCACAAAACGGAACCTTCATTTACATTCTATTGCTGAGAGCTGTTTGTTTAACATTTTGAAATGTCCCCATTCCCTATCACCCCCACACACGTGGCAACGCCCTGCGACACGTGTGACAAATCGAAATGAATCCGTTTACATATGCCTTTGCAGCAGCCCCAGCCCCAGCCCCTCCCCCCAACCCCGCAGCCTGTGATTACGTTTATCTTTACGAATAGACAACCCTGATTAAATTTGGTCGTTTTTATGTACACTTTTAAAAATAAAATACTTCTCCCCCCCCCACCCCCAAACATTTCAAAATGATTAAAAAAACAGCTCAGCCATAGAATGTTAGTAAAGATTCCGTTGTGTGATGTCACAATGCCCGATGCTAACAGATGTCCAATGGGAATGGATTCATTTAGATATGCCTTGGCAGCAGCCCCAGCCCCAGCCCCTCCCCCCCAACCCCACAGCCTGTGTCGAAGGGCGTCGCCACGTGTGTGGGGGGGATAGGGAATGGGGACATTTCAAAATGTAAAAAAAACCAGCTCTCAGCAATAGAATGTAAATGAAGGTTCCGTTTTGTGATGTCACAATGCCCAATGCTCAAAGATATCCAATCGGAATGAATCCGTTTACATATGCCTTGGCAGCAGCCCCAGCCCCAGCCCCTCCCCCCCACCCCCGCAGCCTGTGTCACGTGTGTGGCAATAGAGAAAGAGGATTGGGGGTGATAGGGAATGGGTAACAGATGGACTGTCCCTACCCCTCCTACTTCAACTCTCCCTCCCCACTCTCCCCCCTCTCTCCTCTCCCCCTCCCTCCCCTCCCACACCCTCTCTTCCCCCTCCACCACCCCTCTTCACCCCCATCTCCCCCCTACCCCCTTCCCCTCTCTCTTGCACCACTCCCCGCTACCCCTCTGCCCCTCACTCACCACTCTTCCCCTCTCCCTCCCCCACCTCTATCCCTCCCCCCTCCCTCTCTCCCTCTCTTCCCCCTACTCCTCTCCCCTTCCCCTCATCCCCTCTCTCCACCTCTAACATCCCCTCCGCCCCTCCCCCCTTCCTGCCCTCCCCACTCTCCTCCCACTCCCCACTCTCCTCCCCGTCCCTCTCCCCCACCCTGCTCTCTTCTCCCTCACCAATCTCTCCCCTTTCCTCCCCCCCCTCTCTCCTCCCTCCCCTCCCTCCCCTCTTCTCTCCCCACCCCGTCTCCCTCTCCCCCCCTCCCCCCTCTTCTCTCCCAACCCCGTCGCCACCCTCCACCCTCCCCCACACCTCTCTACCCTTCTCCTCGCCTTACCCACCCCTCTCTCCTCCCCCTCTCCATCCCCTTCTCCTCACCCCTCTCCCTCTCATCCCCCTCCTCCTCCCACCCCCATTACTCTCTCCCACATCCCCCTTCCCTCTCTCACCCCGTCCCCTTCCCCCTACCCCGCTATCCCTCTTCAACCACCCCCCGTACACCTCTCCCCCTCCTTCTCTCCCACTTCCACCACTCCCCCTACACCTCTCCATCTCCCTCCCCATTCTTCCACTTAACTCCCAAACCCATCCCCATCTCCCTCCACAACCCCCTCCCCCACCCCTCTCCCCCCTCCCTTCTCTCTCACTCCCCACTCTTCCACTCTCCCTCCCCCACCTCTATCCCTCCCCCCTCCTTCTCTCCCTCTCTTCCCCCTACTCCTCTCCCCTTCCCCTCATCCCCTCTCTCCACCTCTAACATCCCCTCCCCCCTCTCCCCCCTTCCTGCCCTCCTCGCTCTCCTACCACTCTCCTCCCCCTCCCTCGCCCCCACCCTGCTCTCTTCTCCCTCACCAATTTCTCCCCTTTCCTCCTCCCCCTCTCCCCTCCCTCCCCCTCTCCTCTTCTCTCCCCACCCCGTCTTCCTCTCCACCCCTCCCCCCGCCTGTGTTTGGGGGGTGGTTAGTGTGAGTGTGATGCCGCAGCCCCCCCCCTCCCGCAAACGCGCGTTGGGAAAACAGCCCGCCAACAGTCTCTCTGTCTTTAAGACAGAACTGCAGATGCTTGAAAATCAAAGGTACACAAAAAAATGCTTCATAACCTCAGCGGGTGCAGCAGCATCTATGTATCAAAAGAAATAGACAACGTTTCGTGAAAACCCGTCTGAGGATGGGTTTCCGCCAAAAGCATTGCCTATTTCCTTCACTCCATAGATGCTGCTGCACCCGCAGTGTTTCTTTTTTTTTTTTTTTTTTTTTTTCTCTTCTTGCAGGTATTTTATTTTTTTAAATAATTTTTTTAATAGAAGTACGGTAGATTACAGTAATGTACAACACGTATATATTAATACATTTTTTGTACCGCTTCACTTTTTTAAACTTTAAGAAAGAAAAAGAAAGAAGTAAGAAAAGTGAAGAAAGTGCGCAAAGGTTGTGAAGTGCAAAAGAGTGTTGGGAAAAGAAAGCCCCTTAGAAAAGAAGTTAGAGAAGGAAGTAAAGTTAGAAAATAGACCCTAGAAAAGAAAGAGAAAGAAAGAAGGAACAATCGCTCTATTATAACTCTTATAACATACTTCATAGAGAAGGAACTACCAACCAAGTCTGTTGCACCCGCAGTGTTTCTCGAGTTTTATTGTGTGTACCAGTCTATCTGTCTCTCCCCTCTCTCTCTCTCTCTGCCCTTCTCTCTTCACAGCCCGCGACTCAACTCATGCACGCCTGCTCCAACCCACCCCCTTCACCTCTCTCCCCATCCTCTTCTTCCTCTCTCCACCCCTCTCCTCTCTCACCCTCCTCTCTCCCCACCTTCCTCACCCTCCATCCTCTCAACCCTCCTCCTCCCCCACCTCACAATTTTTTTTTTCTAACATTAAATTTTCTCTCTCTGCACCACCCCCCCCCCCTCGAGACGTACCTGAGAGGTGAGGGCTATTCGTCAGTGGATAGGGTGGAGATGGAATAATTGAAGAAAATTAAAATATTAATATAATATCAAGGGGTGTGATGAGTCTGTGTGTTTGTGGGTGCCAGATTCACACCCCGCAACCCTGCTTTGGAGGTACAGACCCAACGGGTGGTTAGTGTGACGTCACAGCCCCCCGCCCCAAACGCACGTTCGGTGTCCAGACCCAACGGGTCTGCACTTGGTCTAGTTATTATATAAAACTCTCTGGCTGTCGTCCGTCTGTACGTCTGTACGTCCAACGTTCTGCTTGACCTGTGCCGCCTTTGATACCGACCCGCGCCCGCATGGCGCGCGGAAACGCCGATGTTTTATACCGTTTCTAAAGAGGTTACGTTTATCTTTACGAATAGACGATCCCGATTAAATTCGGTCGTGTTTATGTACGCTTTTAAAAATAAAATACCTCTCCCCCCCCCAAGCCAAACATTTCAAAATGTTAAAAAAAAACAGCTCAGCCATAGAATGTTAGTAAAGATTCCGTTGTGTGATGTCACAATGCACAATGGTCACAGATGTCCAATCGGAATGGATCCATTTACATATGCCTTGGCAGCAGCCCCAGCCCCTCCCCCAACCCCCGCAGCATTGGGCATTGTGACATCACAAAACGGAACCTTCATTTACATTCTATTCCTCTCTCTCCCCTTTCCACTACCCCCTTCCTCTCTCCCCCTTCCTCTCCCCCCTTCCTCTCCACCATCCTCCTCCCCCTCTTCAATTTTTTTTAATTCTAACATTAAATTTTCTCTCTCTGCCCCCCCCCCCCTAGACGCACCTGAGAGCTGAGGGCTATTCGTCAATGGATAGGGTGGTGATGGGATAAAAGAAGCAAATTAAAAGGGTTGTGATGAGTGTGTGTGTTTGTGGGTGCCAGATTCCCACCCCGCAACCGTGCTTTGGAGGAAAGGGGGTGGTTAGTGTGACGCCACAGCGCCCCCCCCCCCCCACCCGCAAACGCACGTTCGGTGTCCAGACCCAACGGGTCTGCACTTGGTCTCTCTCTCTCTCTCTCCCCATTCTCTCTCTCCCCATTCTCTCCCTCACCTTTCTCTCTCTCCCTTCTCTCTCTCTCCCTTCTCTCTCCCTTATCTCTCTCTCCATTCTCCCTCCCTTCTCTCTCTCTCTCTCTCTCCCTTCTCTCTCTCCCACTTCTCTCTCTCCTTTCACTCTCTCCCTTTTCTCTCTCCCTTCTCTCCCTCACAGCCCGCGACTCGACTCATGCACGCCCGCTCCAACCCCCCCCCTTCACCTCTCTCCCCATCCTCTCTTTCCTCTCTCCACCCCTCTCCTCTCTCCCCCTTCCTCTCCACCCTCCCTCTCCCTCTCCTCTTCTCTCCCTACCCCGTCTCCCTCTCCCCTCTTCTCTCCCCACCCCGTCTTCCTTCCCCCCCTCCCCCATCCCCCCGAGTGTGTTTGGGGGTGGTTAGTGTGAGTTTGGGGGTGGTTAGTGTGAGTGTGATGCCGCAGCCCACCCCCCCCCCCCCCGCAACGCGCGTTGGGAAAACAGCCTGCCAACAGTCTCTCTGTCTTTAAAATATTAATATAATATCAAGGGATGTGATGAGTGTGTGTGTTTGTGGGTGCCAGATTCACACCCCGCAACCCTGCTTTGGAGGTACAGACCCAACAGGTGGTTAGTGTGACGTCACAGCTCCCCGCCCCAAACGCACGTTCGGTGTCCAGACCCAACGGGTCTGCACTTGGTCTGCACTCCCCACTCTTCCCCTCTCCCTCCCCACCTCTCTCCCTCCACCCTCCCCTCTCTCCCTCTCTTCCCCCTACTCCTCTCCCCTCCCCTCATCCCCACCCCCCCTCTCCCCCCTTCCTGCCCTCCCCGCTCTACTCCCACTCCAAACTCTCCTCACCCTCCCTCTCACCCTCCCTGATCTCCTCTCCCTCCCCAATCTCTCCCCTTTCCTCCTCCCCCTCTCCCCTCCGTCCCCCTCTTCCCTCCCCTCCCTCCCCTCCCTCCCCTCTTCTCTCCCCACCCCGTCTCCTTCTCTCCCCCTCCCCTCCTCTCCCCAACCCCGTCTCCCTCTCCCCCACTCCCCCCCGCCTGTGTGTTTGGGGGGTGGGTAGTGTGAGTGTGACGCCGCAGCCGCAGCCCCCCCCCCCCCCAAACGCAAGGTAAACAAAAAAATGAAGTATAAACTCAGCGGGGTGCAGCAGCATCTTTGGATCGAAGGAAATAGGCAATGTTTCATAACAAAACATGTCTGAAGATGGGTTCGGCCACAAACATTGCCTATTTCCTTCGCTCCATAAATGCTGTTGCACCCGCTGAATTTCACCACCTTTTTTGGGTGTACCAGTCTCTCTGTCTTTCCCCTCTCTCTCTCTCTCTCTGCCCTTCTCTCTTCACAGCCCGCAGCTTAACTCAAGAACACCAGCTCAAAACACCCCCCTTCACCTATCTCCAACATCCTCTCCTTACTCTCTCCACACCCTCCTCTCTATCCCCCTTCCTCGCACCCTTCCTCTCTCTCCCTTCCTCTCCCCCCTTCCTCTCCACCCTCCTCCTCCCCCTCTTCAATTTTTTTTAATTCTAACATTAAATTTTCACTCTCTGCCCCCCCCCCCTCTAGACGCACCTGAGAGGTGAGGGCTATTCGTCAGTGGATAGGGTGGAGATGGGATAAAAGAAGCAAATTAAAAAATTAAGATAATATCAATGGTTGTTATGAGTGTGTGTGTTCGTGGGTGCCAAATTCCCACCCCGCAACCGTGCTTTGGAGCAAAGGGGGTGGTTACTGTGACGCCACAGCACCCCCCCCCCCCCACCCGCAAACGCACGTTCGGTGTCCAGACCCAACGGGTCTGCACTTGGTCTAGTATACTTTTAAAACTCTCTGGCTGTCGTCCGTCTGTACGTCTGTACGTCTGTACGTCTGTACGTCTGTACGTCTGTACATCTGTACATCCGTACGCCGCCTTTGATACCGCCCCTGGCCCACACAGCGCGCGGAAAGGCCCATATTTTTTACCATTTCCAAAGAGATGACATTTATCTTTACGAATAGCCACTCCTCTCCTGATTAAATTCGGTCCTGTTTATGTACAAGTTTTTTAATAAAATCCATCCCCCCCCCCCCACCCGCATGTTATTTTCTCCGATTGTCTCCGATTTTCTCCGAAAACGACGCCATCTTTTTTTCGCCAATTTTCTCCGAAAACTATGCCATCTTTTTTTCGCCGATTTTCTCCGATTTTTTCCGAAAACGACGCCATCTTTTTTGCCACGATTTTCACCCCGGGGTCTGAAGCACGTTCGGGAAAAACACCCCGGGTGTCAAGCACTTTCGGGGACCAGACCCAACGGGTCTGCACTTGGTCTAGTAGGTAATAAAAGTGATAAATTTCTTAATTTTAAATTTTGTTTTATTTGTTTCCAAATTCGGATTGTACTATGAATAATTGGGTTCTTATTATAATTTATGTTATTCAATTTCATTGGAGAAAGGAGATCGCTCCAATGTTTCCAGAGGAGCAATCCTCTTTCTCCATTACAATCCAGTCCACTTGCTGGGCGGAGTTATCCATCAGTTGAATCATATTTTTAATATTTACTGACCAATAATAATACATAAAGTTAGGTAGTGCTAAACCCCCTTTTACTTTAGGTTTATTCAGATGAGTTTTTTGTATTCTATGTGATTTATAGTCCCATATAAAATTAGTGATATCTGAGTCGGGTTTTTTAAAAAACTTCTTTGGTAAGTATATAGGAATCGATGAAATAGGTATAAAATTTGTGGTAGAAAGATCATTTTTATTGCGTTTATTCGGCCTATTAAAGACATCGGGAGCGTTTTCCAGAATTTAATTAGTGTGTTTAATTTATTAAGTAGGGGGTCAAAATTTGGAAGCAGCAATCTTAATATGATAGAATCCTTCACTAAGATCAACAGTAACATAATGGATTTTGAGGCTAGGCTTTTGAATTTAAATAAAGGAAAGTACGATAGCGTGAGGTGAGTTGACTGAGATAAATCGAGATAAGTCTCACACAAGGGACTGCAGATACTAGAATTTTAAGAAAAAAGGCAAAGTGCTCAAGTAACTAGGACTATTCCTTGGAGTGCAGGAGGCTGTGGGGTGATCTTAAGGAGGTATATCAAATCAAGATGGGAATTGATAGGGTGAATGCACAGATTCATTTACAAGGTAGGGGAATCAAAAACCTGATGACATAGGTTTAAGGTGAGAGGGGAAGATATATAACAGGAGTCAAGAAGAACAACCTTCTCACAGATAGTGGCGTTTACATGGAATGAGCTGCCAGAGGAGGCGGTTGAGGCAGGAAAACACAGTAGTGAAGACAAACATTGGCTCCATATAGTCAAAAATGAGGAACCAAAGACAGGAACACACAAAATAAGGTTAGGAAACAAGGGGTAAGTGAGCGGAAGAAACTGAAGGAAATCGTTATTAGTAGTAACAAAATGGGATTAGCAAAATTGGTTGGATAGTCTGAATATCAACGAGAGTACTTGAGGAAGTAGCTTCAGAAATAGTGGATGTGATAGTGGCTATTTCCAGCTTTGAGTACTGTATGCAGCTTTGGTGCCCTTACCCATTGTGCCAGAGCTACTACACTCCAAACTTTCCAAGTTGACTGTGCCTGAACCCCTCTGTCGGTGGATCACCAACTTCCTGACAGACAGGAAGCAGCATGTGAGGCTGGGAAAGCACATCTCGGACCCGCAAACACTCAGCAAAGGAGCACCGCAAGGCTGCGTACTCTCCCCTCTCCTCTACTCTCTCTACACCAATGACTGCACCTCCACTGACTCCTGTCAAGCTACTCAAGTTTGCGGACGACACAACCCTGATTGGACTGATCCAGGATGGGGAGGAATCTGCCTACAGACAGGAAGTGACACAGCTGGCATCCTGGTGCCATCGCAACAACCTGGAGCTCAATGCCCTTAAAGGCTCTGTCTTACCTGTTTGCGGTCATCGGCGGTGAAGCGCGGCGTCGCCGGTAGCGAGGACCGCGCGGCAACGGCGAGAGCGTCGAGCCTATCCACCGGCGCGCCGCACGGATGCTGTGCGGGGGCCGAGTTAATTCAAACACGGCGGGTCCCACATGCTTACGGTAAGTAAATAAAAGGGCGGGCCGACTGCGATGACGTTGGCCCGCCGCACGTGACTCACCAGAGGCGGCCATCCTGATCGCGGCGCTGTAGCGGTGGCTGTGCCTGCGGCCGTGCAGCACACGTGCCTCACTGGCGGCGGCACGTGCCTCACTGGCGGAGGCTGTGGCAGTGGAGGTTTGACGCACGGCGCTCGAGCCACACTGGTGGCGGCCCGTGCGTGCGGCCGTGCCGCACTTGTGCATCACTGGTGGAGGTTGTGCGGTGAGTATTTGGTTTTCGACATTATCGATTTTATTTTAGCACCCGCGCGGTGTTGGGAACACCGCCGCACGGCCCGGGAATTGTACGTTCTCACGAGTGCGCGGTCTATGGCGGCAGATTCTTCCCGTTTCGCCGCCAATGACCGCAGACTCGTGAGACAGGCCTTTAAGACAGTGGAATTGATTGTAGACTTTAGGAGAGCCCCCCCTCCCCTCACCCCACTCACCATCAACAACACCACAGTCACATCTGTGGAATCTTTTAAGTTCCCGGGAACCATCATCTCCAAAGACCTTAAATGGGGGGCCACCATCGACTCCACGACATCACCATCGACTCCTCAGTCGAAAAGGCACAACAGAGGATGTACTTCCTGCGGCAGCTGAGGAAGCACAATCTGCCACAGGCAATGATGGTCCAATTCTACACGGCCTTCGTAGAGTCTGTCCTCACCTTCTCCATCATGGTCTGGTTTGGCTCAGCCACCAAGCACGACATCCGGAGGCTGCAGTGAATTGTCCGATCAGCTGAGAAGGTTATTGGCTGCAATCTTCCATCCATTGACGAACTGTACACTGTAAGGGCAAGGAAGCGAGTGGGTAAGATCATCACTAAAGGGGCTATCCCACTTGGGCAACCTAATCCATGAGTCCAGAAGAGTGTCTTCGACCTTCAAGCTCGAGGGCACTCGCCTGGAAAGCCTCGAGCTGGATCGACCGTCCGCGTTGAAACCACGAGCTGGATTGACTGCACACACACACACATCACAAAGGCGGGGGCCAGGGAAAGCGGGGGAGCGCTGTCTAAAATTCACACCCACGATGAAGAAGAAGGTAAAACGGCTGCACAGTAACGGTAAGTCCCTTAGAGAGCGTGGAGGGGGGGGGCAGAAGGGGAGAGAGGGGGTGAGAAGGAGAGAGAAGGGGAGAGAAGGCGAGAGAAGGGGGGAAAAGTGGGGAGAAGGGGGAGAGATGTGGAGAGAAGGGTGGGGAGAGGGGGGGAGAAGGGGGGAAGACACTTTTAAGAAGTTTAATAAAGTTTAGCGGGCATTTTACCGACCTGTAGGTCTTCCTTGGTCCTGAAAACTCCAATGAGCCAATCAAAATGCCCGGTCAGCGAAGGAGATTGCCTACGGCTGCCCTCGACTGCCTGTAACTAAATAGCGACCCCACTCCACTGCACTACAACTTAAAAAGATCCGTGCTGACCAAACTTTACTCGCGGAAAATTTTTCATCATGCTGAAAATGTTTCCGAGACCTGGCTGAGGCCACGAGTATTCGGGAACTTCCCTCGAGCATGAAGGAGAGTTCCAATGACCTCATAGGACCTCCTAGGACCACGTGTCGACCATGCTTCGAGTTTGAAGGTCGAAGTCACTCTTCGAAACTCGCAGAATAGTTTGCCCAAGTGGGACAGCCCCTAAACCCCTCTCACCCTGGCCACAAACTCTTTGAAGCACTTCCCTCTGGAAGGCAACTCCAGACTGTCAAAGCTGTCACAGCCAGACATAAAAACAGCTTTTTTCCATGAGTAGTAGCTCTGCTCAATAACCAAAAATCTGTAGCCTCTTTTTGCTCTGGTATTTTATTTAATTGACGTGTTTAATCGATAATGTTTTATTATTAATGTTTAATGTTTTATGTGTCATTCTTAACTGTCAGTGTATGTCATGTTGTCACTTGTGGGCGGAGCACTAAGGCAAATTCCTTGTATGTGAATACTCGGCCAATAAACTTATTCATTCTTTCATTCATTAACTAAGAAAGGATGTTCTTGCCATGGGGGGAGTGCAGCAAAGGTTCACCTGACTGATTCTTGGGAAGGCTGGAGAGATACATGAGGAGGGATAGTAATGATGAGGCCGACATTTGCTGGAGTTAAGAAGGATGTGAATCACACAAACCTATGATGGGACTGAAGCGACTAGATGCAGGAACAAGACGCTCTTCAAGATGCAGGAACAATGTACCTGATGGCGGTTAAGTCCACAACCATGGTCACAGCCTACAGGAGATGGGATAAACCATTGAGGTCTGCAACGAGAGACATTTCTTCACCCAGAGACTGGTGGATCTCTGAAATTCTCTGCCAAATCATTAATTATATTCAACGCAAAGTTAGATATAAAACTAATAAAGAAATCAAGGAATATTTCAAGAAGGAAGAACAAGGAATGAATAGGTATGGTCAGCTGTTTTTTCAATGGCAGAGCAGGCTATTTCTGCTTCTTATTTCCACTTTGGTTGAAACTACACAGGTTCCAACCATGGGAAGGTATTTTCTGTTGGTAAATGAAGGAGCAGTGGACAGTTAAGGTAGATACAAAATGCTGGAGTATCTCCGCGGGCCTCTGGATGGAAGGAATGGTTGACGATTTGGGTCGAGACCCTTCTTCAGACTTCAGCGACTTCAATGGACAGTTCCTGTGCTGTGAATGGTAGCATGTTGCTTCTGGCGAAATTCCAACAATTGCTGGATTCCCTCACGGCAGGAGGCCAGGGAAGAGATGAAGGTCCCTCTGCCACTGGAGGGAGAGGAAGCAGCGGAAGGGTTACCACTAAATTCTCAGTCAACAGGCTGGTGAGAGTGACACCTTCAAGGAGCTGTGTGATAGCTGACAAGTAGCAGATGGAAACTCGAGCCAGAGGCAGCGGTGTTAAATAATGTCACAAAGAACCCACAGACAACAGAATCTGCTGCCACACCCTTCATCTTGCAGAGCAAACTTCATCGCGCAGGTGAAGATGCCTTACGCAAATGTTTTCTGTCGGTGCCATAAATAACTCTCACTTAATGACACTGGGTATTAACCAAGTAGATTTATTCTGTTTCCACTGACGATAGACACACAATGCTGGAGTAACTCAGCGGGACAGGCAGCATCTCTGGAGAGAAGGAATGGGTTACGTTTCGGGTCGAGCCCATTCTTCAGACACCCAGACTTCTCTGCCTGTCCTGCTGAGTTACTCCAGTATTTTGTGCCTATATTCAGTATAAACCAGCATCTGCAGTTCCTTCCTACATATTCTGCTTGTATGTAATTTTACCTTGATGACTAATATAAATATGACATCAGTGACAGTTCGTTGCACAAATTCAGGACAATAAAGGACAATACTGGTTCCTTATCTGTAATAAATATCAAGGAACAAATTCAGCCCATTGAAAGCTAACAAACTTCAATATTGAACTGCTTCTATCGAAAGGAGAGATTAATATTGCACAATAATGATAAATATAAATGAGTGATTCACAAAAAAAAATCTCGGCTTGTACCTGCTTGAGGTTTGGCGAGTTTCAACGTAAAAATGATATTTTTCACCATGTAGATAGATATTGTGTTTTGGGCTCAGTTACCTCAATATAGCTAGAAGGCATTTTCTGCATAGTTCTTACTTTGAACACAATTTTGGGTAAGTAAATCTAACGCTTCTTGTCACTGCATGCCTTGCTATCTGGGTTAAAGTTATGCTCCGCTGACATCTGCTTTTTACCAAAGGACTGAAATGTATCATCTTGAAAGTAGGCCAAGGTAGCTGTTTGTTTCTCACTCTCTTGCTCGTTCATTTTGCTCTGTGTGGGAGCTCCCACTGCATGCAGATAGGAATTGTCATATCTCACGTAGCAACAAGAAGAAGAACATTCTATTCTCCTATGCTGTCTTGATCTTGATCGAAGCATGCAGCAACAGTTGAGACTTTTGTAACTGCCTTTTAATTAAGTCTTTCGAGAAATTTCAATTAAAAAGCAAGTCGTAGTGTCATAGAGCATGGAGACAGGCCCTAGGGCCCAACTTGTCCATGCCAATCATGGTGCCCCATCTACACTAGTCCCAACTACCTGCCTTTGGCCCACATCCGTCTCAACCTTTCCATCCATGTGCCTGTCCAAATGTCTTTTAAATGTTTTTTTAGTTTTAGATTTGCAGCGTGGAAACAGGCCCTTCGCCCACCGTGTCCTCGCCAACCAGCGATCATCCTCATACAATAACACTATCCTTCACACTGGGGACAATTTCATAATTTTCACCAAAGCCAATTAACCTACAAATCTGTACGTCTTTGGAGTGTGGGACGAAACCGGGTCACAAGGGGAAAACCCATGCGGTCACAGGGTGAACGTCCAAGCTGCCAGCACCCACAGTCAGGATCTCTGGTGCTGTAAGGCATCAACTCTACCACTGCGCCACCGTGCCACCCCTTGGTATAGTTACTGCCTCTTCCGTAACTTATTCCATATACCGACCACACTCTGTGTCAAAAAAAGTTGCCCCTCATATTCCCATTAAATCCTTCCTCTCTCACCTTAAACCCATGTCCTCGGGTTCTTGATTCCTCTTCTCTGGGTAAAATGCTCGGTCCATCCACCCTATCTATTCCCCTGTGTATCTGTAATGCCTCTGTCTGCGCGATAAAGAGGAAGGTAAACGGCTGCCACAGAGCACGGTAAGTCCTTTGGAGAGCGCGGGAGGGAGGGAGAGAAGGGAAAAGAAGGGGAGAGAAGGACAGAGAAAGGGAGAGAGAAGGGGGGAGAAGGGGAGAGAGAAGGTGAGAGAGAAGGGGAGAGGGGGGGGGAGAAGGAGTGGAGACAGTTTTAAGAAGTTTAATAAAGTTAGCGGGCATTTTACCTTCCGGTGGGTCTTCCAGGTCCTGAAAACCAAATATCCTATAGGATCCTATAGGATCTTTGCTGAAAACTCCAATGAGCCAATCAAAATGGCCGGTCAGCGAAGGAGATGGCCTTCGACTGCCTGTAAATTAATAGCGACCCCACTCCACTGGCTTCGACCAAACGGAACCTATCTTTAGTCGAGGCCTTTTTTGATTTTGTTGAAATAATCAAAGGAACATAGAAGAAACCTAGACGACACGAAAACCACTTTCGACATTAGGGAGAGTGACCAAAACCTCCGGGAACCTCGTGGAAACCTTCGGTGGGGCGCAAGGTCACCAGAGGTTTCCGTTCAGGTTTCCTTTTTTTTTTTAAGTTAATATTTTTATTAGAAGCAATGTACAGTAGTATAAACCGTGTATAACATAATACATTTCGTGTACAACTTCTTGTTTAAAATTTAATAATAGAGAAGTAACAGAAGCAAGTAAAAGAGGAAAGAGAAAGTTAAGTAAAGTAGTGATATTGATAGTTCGTGAAAGAATAGAGAGAAAGAACCCGTAAAGATATAAAGAAAGAGGGGGGAAAAAAGAGAGAAAGAACAAAGAAACAAAAAAAAAATAAACAAAAATAATAATAAACCAAAACAGGAAAACAAAATAAAAGGGAAAAGGGATATACCTGCTTCATATCTTTCCACACCCCTCACCCAGTTCTGAAACAGTTAATTTCCAGGGTTATGTTGCACCATATACTTGTAATAAGTCGATAAAAGGAGACCAAATCTTTAAGAATTGGTCTGCCTTACCTGCTAGGACGAATCTCATATCTTCGAGATGCAACATTTCAGACATGGGAAAAGTAGATGGGGAGGGAATGGCTTGGGTGGGAAGGGATGAGTGAACCAAGGAAATGTGGAGGTATTGGTCTCTGTGGAAGGTACAAAGGGGTGGGGATGAGAAAAGGGTGGTGGGACCACGTTGGAGGTGACAGTAAGGTGAGAAAGACCCACACCATCCTGGCCACACACCCATTTCACCATTGCCATCGGGGAAAAGGTACAGGAGCCTGAAAACTGTAACGTCCAGGTTCAGGAACAGCTACTTCCCCACAGCCATCAGGCTATTAAACACGACAGCAAATAAGCTCTGAACTACAACAGACTATTAATATTATTGCACTATATGTGTTTATTTATTTATTTGTTTATTTATTCACTGAACTTTTTGTCTCCCGTTCTGTATTATGTTCACATATTCTGTTGTGCTGCAGCAAGCAAGAATTTCATTGTCCTATCTGGGACACATGACAATAAAACACTCTGACTCTCTTGACTCTTGAGAACCAGAAGTACTCTATCCTTGTTCCATCTGGGGGAATGTGAATCAAGAGCAGAAATATGGGACCTAGAAGAGAGGCAGTTGAGGGTTCATCCATGACAGCAGGGGGGAAACCACATTTACTAAAGAAAGAGGACATGTTGGATGTTCTAGAATAGAATAGAACAAAAACTGCTGGTCTGAAGATAAAGTTTATGGTCTACTCACAACAGGCATCTCACAACACTACAACGATACCGCCAATAAGATCTATGAAAAAATATCCAAATCTACAGGCGGAATAAGTGAATCATTGCACTGAAGATAGACACAAAATGCAGGACTAACTCAGCGGGACAGGCAGCATCTCTGCAGAGAAGGAATGGGTGATATTTCGGGTTGAGACCCTTCTTCAGACTAGTTAGGGGAAAGGGAAATGAGAGATAGAGATGATGATTTAGAGAGATAAAGAACAATGAATGATAGATATGCAAAAATGTAACGGTGATATGGAACAGGCCATTGTTAGCTGTATGTTGGGTGAAAATGAGAAGCTGGTGTGACTTGGGTGGGGGTGGGATAGAGAGAGAAGGAATGCCAGGGCTATCTGAAATTAGAGAAATCAATATTCATACCACTGGGCTGTCAGCTGCCCAAGTGAAATATGAGATGCTGTTCCTCCAATTTGCATTTGGCCTCACTCTGACAATGGAGGAGACCTTGGACAGAAAGGTCAGAGTGGAATTGGAAGGAGAATTAAAGTGTTTAGCAACCAGGAGATCAGGTAAGTTCAGGTGGGCTGAGCGAAGGTGGTCAATGAACTGACCTCTCCCAGGACCACCTCCTCAGCACTGAGACCCTGGTCGCACTCAATCAGCTATGATGGCCAGGCTGCATTATTCACGACACACCTCATTGTATCACAACACAGCAAACAGAATAGCGATTCATGTGCAGGAAGGAACAGCAGATGCTGGTTTAAACCGAAGATAGACACAAAATGCTGGAGTAACTCAGAGGGTTGAAACGTCACCCATTCCTTCACTCCAGTGTTGCTGCCTGTCCCGCTGAGTTATTCCAGCATTTTGTGTCTATCTAAGAAAAGTGGGTCTCAAAACAATTTAGGAATTCCACAGTTAAAATAACAAGATGAACGCAGAAAAAGCATTTGACCAAGTGGAATGGCAGTACCTTTTTAGAGTATTGCAAAAATTTCAAATGGGAGAGAATTTATCTCATGGATAAAATTATTATATGACAAGCCGACTGCTAGAATACTGACCAATAACATACTATCTTCGAAATTTCAACTATCCAGGGGCAATAGGCAGGGATGCGCATTATCGCCCCTGCTATTTGCTCTTGTGATAGAGCCCCTAGCAGAAAGTATAAGAATACATCTGAATATCCATTGTTATAATACCAAACATTCAAACAATAAAATGTCATTATATGCAGATGACGTATTATTATACATCACAAAATCGCAAATCAGCATACCAAATATATTAAATTTAATAGAGGAATTTGGTTCCTTTTCAGGATATAGAATAAATTGAATAAAAGCGAAATTATGACGATAAAACCTCAAGAGCCGACACACCTTTTAAAATTCCCTTTTAGAATTGCAACAGAAAAAGTTAAATATTTGGGTATCCAAATTACCAGAAAATATAATTCTTTATTTAATGCAAACTATATGCCTCTGCTAACTAAATTAAATGCGTCGATTACATTTTGGAAAACACTTCAGATGTCTTTAATAGGCAGAATAAATGCTATAAAAATGATTTTCCTACCACAAATGTTGTATTTATTTCAATCAATACCAATATACTTACCTAAAAAAATGTTTAAAAAACGACTAATATTACACATTTCATATGGGACTATAAATCACATAGAATTCAAAGAAAACACCTGTGTAAACCTAAAGAATTCGGCAGACTGACACTCACCAATTTCTTGTACTACTATTGGGCAGTGAATATTAAAAATGTAATTCATTGGCTGGACAACTCTGCTCAACAAGTAGACTGGATAATAATGGAGGAAGAGGATTGTTCTCCTTTTAACATAGGAGCGATCCTTTTCTCCCCGATAAAACTGAACAATACAATATATAGAAAAATCCAATAGTTTATAGTACAATACGAATTTGGAAACAAATAAAATTAACTCTCAAATTAAGAAATCTATCGCTCCTCTCTCCAATAGTTAATAATCCGTCATTTAAACCATCTATTATTGATAAAACATTTACCCATTGGGAAAGAATAGGAATCAAAACGCTTGGAGACATGTACGAAAAGGGAAACCTCTTATCATTTCAACAACTACAATTAAAATACAACCTGAAAAGTAATCAATATTTCAAATACCTTCAAATCCGAGATTACCTGAAAAAACACACACAAGAATATCAAACCTTAACCTCAGATTTATTAGATGAAGGAATGAACAAAAATGCAGAATCAAGTAATTTAATATCATATTTGTATAACATCATTTTAAACACAGAAATACCATCGACAGAAGGAATTAGAAGGGATTGGGAACAAGAATTATCTATAAAAATTCCGAGACAAATGGGAAAAATAC
Organism: Malacoraja senta; assembly: GCA_038087875.1. NCBI lineage: Eukaryota > Metazoa > Chordata > Chondrichthyes > Rajiformes > Rajidae > Malacoraja > Malacoraja senta. The sequence goes on along the minus strand of JAXLNO010002286.1, from coordinate 15,846 downwards.
TTGCTATATGTACATAAATGCTCGATTAATGTAAGACACAACTTAATTCAATTTAAAATTTTACATAGATAATATTACTCGAAATCCAAATGTTTCTCCCATCTGTGATAAATGCCTATCTCAAAACGTTACTATAGTACACTCTTTTGTCTCTTGCATAAAACGTAAAAAATTCTGGAATGAAATTTGTGAAAATTTTACTATTTAAAATAAAATTGAAGCCCAATGCAGAACTGATTATTTTTGGATCAATGGAAGACGGATGTAAGCTGACTTCGTTTCAAAAAATGTTTACTTAATTATGGCTTAATAACGGCAAAAAAACGTATACTTAAATTCTGGAAAAATGCACCCACACCGACGCTCAAAATGTTGATCTCAAACATGTCTGAAATGTTACACCTTGAAGATATGAGATTCCTCCTATCAGGCAAATCAGACCAATTCTTAAAGATTTGGTCTCCATTTATCGACTTATTACAAGCATGTGGTGCAACACAACCTTAGAAATTAATTGTGTCATAACCGGATGAAGGGTGGGTAAAGATACGAAGGAGGCATATCCCTTTCATTTTCTCTTTTCTTTCTTTTTTTTCCTTTTCTCTTTCTCTCTCCTCTATTCTCTCTCTTTCTGCTTATTTCACATCACCTTCTTTTTTTCTTTTTCGAGCTATATAATATTCTCTATCATTTTTAATATTTCTTGCTTTTCTTACTCTTTTTTTTCTACTATTAAATTTAAAAACAAGAAGTTGTACATGAAATGTAATATGTTATTTATGTCTTATATTATTGTACATCACTTCTAATAAAAGTATTTAAAAAAATAAAAATAAATAAACAAGATGATTGTCCCCATTATAAATGGTGTGGGCACTCTGGACATGGTGAGTGCACAGACTGGGAAAGGAGTATTGTGTGCAGTTCTGGTCACAGGAAGGAACTGGAAGCTTTGGAAAGGGTGCTGAGGAGGTTTACCAGAATGATACTTGGATTAGGGGTTATTAGCTACGGAAAGAGTTTGGACAAACTCTCCAAAGTATATAAAAAGTATATAAACTTGAAGTTTAATTTATTGTCACGTGTACCGAGGTACAATGAAAAGTGTTTATTGCATGCTAACCAGTAAGTGGAAAGACAATTCAGGATTACAATCATAGAAACATAGGAACATAGAAAATAGGTGCAAGAGGAGGCCATTCGGCCCTTTGAGCCAGCACCGTCATTCATTGTGATCATGGCTGGTCATCCACAATCAGTAACCCGTGCCTGCCTTCTCCCCATATCCTTTGATTCCGCTAGCCCCAAGAGCTCTATCTTAAGCCCCTGTCCCACTTAGGAAACCTGAACAGAAACCTCTGGTGACCTTCCCCGCGACTCAAGGTTTTCATGAGGTCGCCGGAGGTTTTGGTCACTCGCCTGGAAAGCCGCGAGCTGGATCGACCGAAGCGTGAGCTGCATCTACCGACCGCACACACACACACACACCCACACACACACAAACACATCGCGAAGGTGGGGGCCATGGAGAGCGGAGGAGCGCTGTCTGCGCGATGAAGAGGAAGGTAAACGGCTGCCACAGAGCACGGTAAGTCCTTTAGAGAGTGCGGGAGGGGGGGGAGAGAAGGGGGGAGAGAAGGGGGGAGAAGGAGTGAGAAGCAGAGAGAGGGGAGAGAGAAGGGAGAGAGAAGGGGGGAGAGAAGTGGGGAGAAGGGGAGGCGAAGGGGAGAGAAGGGGAGAGAAGGGGAGAGAGAAGGGGAGAGAAGGGGAGAGAAGGGGGGAGAAGGAGTGGAGACAGTTTTAAGAAGTTTAGTAAAGTTTAGTGGGCATTTTACCTACCGGTGGGTCTTCTAGGTCGTGAAACTCCAATGAGCCAATCAAAATGGCCGGTCAGCGAAGGAGATGGCCTTCAACTGCCTGTAAGTAAATAGCGACCCCACTCCACTGGCTTTGACCAAATGGCAACCTATTTTTAGTCGAGGCCGGTTTTGATTATGTTGAAACAATCGAAGCAACCTAGAAGAAGCCTTGACCATGCGGAAACCACGTTTGACCATTAGGGAGAGTGGCCAAAACCTCCGGCGACCTCATGGAAACCATGGGTCGGGGGCAAGGTCACCAGAGGTTTCCGTTCAGGTTTCCTAAGTGGGACAGGGGCTTAACTCTCTTTTAAATTCATCCAATAACTTGGCTTCCAGTGCCTTCTGTGGCAGAGTATACCACAAATTCACAACTCTCTGGGTGAAAAAGTTTTTCCTCATCTCAGTTTTAAATGGCCTCCCCTTTATTCTTAGTCTGTGGCCCCTGGTTCTAGACCCCCCCAACATTGGGAACATTTTTCCTGCATCTAGCTTGTCCAGTCCTTTTATAATTTTATATGTTTTTATAAGATCCCCCTCATCCTTCTAAATTCCAGTGAATACAAGCCCAGTCTTTCCAATCTTTCCACATATGGCAGTCCCGCAATCCTGGGGATTAACCTGGTGATCCTAAACTGCACTCCCCCAATAGCAATCGAGCCATGCACAGTGTTAAATATACGATAAAGGGAATAACATTTAGTGCAAGCTAAAGTCCAGTAAAGTCCAATTAAAGGTAGTTCAGGAGTCTCCAATGAGGTAGATAGTAGCTCAGGATGACTCTCCAGTTATTGAGCGTGGTTTAATTGCCTGATAACAGCTGGAAAGAATCTGTCTCTGAATCTGGAGGTGTGCTTTTTCACACTTCTATACCGCTTGCCTGATGGGAGAAGAGGGAGTGACCGGGGTGCGATTCGCCCTTTGTTATGCTGGTGGCTTTGCCAAGGCAGCATTAGGTATAAATGGAGACAATGGCAGGGAGGTTGGTTTGTGTGATGGTCTGGGCTACGTCCACAATTCTCTGTAATTTCTTACCGTCTTGGATGGAGTTGTTCCCAAACCAAGCTGTGATGCATCTTCATAAAATGCTTTCTCTGTAGAGAGTTGTAGGGGACATGCTGAACTTCCGAAACATTCTCAGGAAGTGGAAGCATTGGTGCACTTTCTTGACCGTTGCTTCAATATGGGTGGTCCAAGACAAGTTGTTGGTGATATTTATTCCTAGGAATTTAGGCTTTCAACCCTAATCTCTACTTCTTATATAAAATTACGAGAGGCATAGATAGGGTAGACATTCGGAGCCTTTCTCCTAGGATGGAAAAATCAAATACTAGATGGCATAGCTTTAAAGTCCCGGCAGTCGTGGTGGTACAGCGGTAGAGTTGCTGCCTTACAACAGAATGCAGCGCCAGAGACCCAGGTTCGATCCCGACTATGGGTGCCGTCTGTATGGAGTTTGCACGTTCTCCCCGCAATCTGTGTGGGTTTTCTCCGAGATCTTCGGTTTCCTCCCACACTCGAAAGACGTACAGGTTTGTAGGTTAATTGGCTTGATAAAAATGTAAAACAGTCCCAGTTGGCGATATGCAGAGTACTGCCCTGCCCACTACAAAATTTAGAAGGTTCAGAAGGTTCAGTGAGAGGGGCAAAGTGTAATGAATATGTGGGAGACGAGTTTTCTACGCCTGGAAATGCACTGCCGGGGGTAGTTGTTCAGGCAGATACGATAGTGGTATTTGTGGTGGAAATAGATATAAATGGCATTTAAGAGGTTTTGGATAGGCATATTAACTCTGCATGGAATGGAGGGATATGGATTCGATGCAAGCAGATAAAAATTGGGCTTGGCATCATGTTCGTCACAGACATTGTTGGTCGAAGGTCCTATTCTTCTGCTGTACTGTTATATGTTCTATGTTCTATGACAGTTGATGGCATCTAATGATACAACCTCCAAGAATACATGCAATTCGTGTGATAATGTCACTATGATCTTCCTTTCACCAGTTCTTTCAATCATTCGTGAAATATTACCTCACATTTAGTGGCTTTCACTCTAACCTTTTAGGTTGAGTGGTGCCATCTGCATTTTGCAGTTTTGCTCAAGGGTAAGCTGGGTGGATGAGAAGTCCTCTCCCAGCAAGGAAGAAAGAACACAATACACAACAGAAATTAAACATAAAACATCCACCACAATGGGACCAGCTCTTCCCGCTGTGATGGAAGGCATAAAAGTTCAGTCAGTCTTCCTCCTTCTGTGGACCCGTGGTTGGGGCCCTGAACCCTCTGCAGTTGACGCTACAGACGGCCCGATGTGCAGGCTGTCTCTCCGGGATGATGGAAACTCTGACGTGGCTCGGAATTCCCGAATCTGCCGCTTCCTGCTGGAGACCGTGGCTTCACGATGCCAAGTCCACACACAGGCCCAGTGGTCGGAGCACCTCTTCAGGGGATCCTCGGTGAAGGTTGCAGGCAGCTCCACGATGGTAAAGGCCATGCCGCGCCCGCAGCTAGAAGCTCCACAGACCGAGCTCCACGATGTTAGAGCAGGTCCCCGCAGTCGGAGCTCCAACACGGGAGCTCCGCGATGTTGAAGTCCATGCTGCTCCTGCTGCTGAAGCTCTAGGCTCCGGGCCGGTCTCCGGTCGGAAAGGCCGCACCAATCCAATTGATAGGCCGCGAGGGGGGCAAACATCTGACACGGAGAAAAGTCGCATCTCCGCCGAGGTAGGTGACTGGAAACGTTTTCCCCCAGTCCCCTGCCAGCTCCCCCAGCACAAGACACACCGTGAAACACTAACGCATACATTAGGACACACTATAAATAACAAAAAGTGGAAAGAAACACAGGAGCTGCTGGCGGGGCAGCCGCGCACGGCGCCATCTTGGAAACCTCTGAAACATGGGCACTTATAATTGTTCTTGAACCGAGTGGTTTGTTAACCCATTTCTGAAGTTAGTTATAATCTGGTTTTTCACACATTACCCTTCCATATCTCTATGTCTCCCTCTCTCCAGACTCTCAGTCTGAAGAAAGATCTCGACCCGAAACGTGACCCATTCCTTCTCTCCAGAGATGCTGCCTGTCCCGCTGAGTTACTCCAGCATTTTGTGTCTATTTTTGGTATAAACGAGCATCTGCAGTTCCTACTGACACAACTTAACCATATTGGTCTGTGCCCAGTCAAAATGGACCATGTATCTGAGTTAATTCAATTAAAACTGCTAAACACATTTGAATGGTATTAACTCAGTCCTCCCAATCATTTATCCTAGTTTTCAGTTTAACACACAAGTAGCATGATTACATTAACACTGTCACCTAAATTCTCCTAATGCAAGGTCATTCATTCATCATCGTTGAAAACATTAGCGACGCAGTGGTGCTGGTTTCCGACGGGAACAGTGACGGACGCACTACACATCTTCTGTCCTCCAGTTCCTGCGGACTTCCGCCGCTGGAAGTACAGGATTTTGGTGTGTGTGCTTTATCATCATTCCTTACAATGCCATGTACGACAGTGATCGCAACTTCTACTGAATTGTGGATGGCCGTTGGCTCGCTAGAAGCTCATCCTCCCTTTGACAGGTCTTGTTTTTGGTCCTGCTGGGGGTCCACAGCCCCCTCCTCCCCTGGAAAACCAGGTCGGGGAGACGGTTTAGTCTCCGACTATCCGACCATGGAGCAGGTAGCACGGGATTACATGGTACCCGTGTTGGGGGGATCTCCCCCCGACCCGACCTTAGCATTTAAGGTAGACAAGAGTATTGAAGAGTTTTTTGAATCGGCATTTCAATATGAAGGGAATGGCGGGATATCAATCATGTGCAGGCAGAAGGAATTAGTTTAATTTGGCACAGACATCGTGAGCTGAAGGGCCTGTTCCTGTGTGGTGCCGTTTTATGTTCCATCTTCTATGCCCAGGAAAAGGATCTGAACCCTGACCATCTCTATAGTTCCACCACAGATCCAGGTTTGCCTATTGTGGCAGAGATCCCATTTTAAGTTCAACACATGGAACTTTGACTGCCATGTCCTTCCTGAGCAAACATTTGATGCTCACAATCTGGAGCATTGGGAAGGGCGTCAGAGCAAGTGAAATGCTGTTCCCTGATGAGGCAAGACCAAGAAATATAGGCAAGAACATTTGACCCCTACCTTGAATGGTAGGGGCATGGTAGAGTAGTTGTTCAGTGACTGGACCAAGAGCCAGAAGTCAATGCAACTTCCAGCCTGCAAACTGCACAACTTCAACTTTAATAAAATGCTACATTTAACTATTGTGAAATTAACCTAGTCCATTCATGTCCTGCAGGGAAAGCAGAACTGCCAACTTTCCAAATTGTGTCTGAAATGTTGCTCTGGCCCACTAATGCAATTGGCTCTTAAATGCATTGCCAGCTTAGAGATTAGTGGTGATGTGCAATAAATGCTGGCATTGACATTCACATCCAGCGAACCAGTGAATAAATAATAAAAAAATATGGGAACATCCAATGGAATCATCTTTAAATTGCAGGTAATTACAAATGACCAATTCCCTTAATCTCTAATTGTTTTATTAATATATTAATAAATGTCCTGTACTAATGAATGGTTCCCAATCTCTTGGAGAAGTTGCACAGTTGCAACAGTATTATGTTCAAGAAGGAACTGCAGATGCTGGAAAATCAAACTTAGACAAAAATGCTGGAGAAACTCAGCGGGTGCAGCAGCATCTATGGAGCGAAGGAAATAGGCAACGTTTCGGGTCGAAACCCTTCTTCAGACTGCTATGAGGGGAGGGAGTGAAGAAAGGAAGAGGTGGAGCCAGTGGGCTGAGGGAGAGCTGAGAAGGGGAGGAGAAAGCAGGGACTACCTGAAATTAGAGGTCAATGTTCATACCGTTGGGGTGCAAACTACCCAAGCGAAATATGAGGTGCTTCTCCTCCAGTTTACAGTGGTCCTCACTCTGGCCATGGAGGAGGCCCAGGACAGAAAGGTCAGATTTGGAATGGGAGGGGGAGTTGAAGTGCTGAGCCACCGGGAGATCAGGTTGGTTATTGCAAACCGAGCGGAGGTGTTGGGTGAAGCGATCGCCAAGCCTACGCTTGGTCTCACCGATGTAGAGCAGCTGACATCTAGAGCAGCGGATGCAATAGATGAGGTTGGAGGAGGTGCAGGTGAACCTCTGCCGCAGCTGGAATGACTGCTTAGGTCCTTGAATGGAGTCGAGGGAGGAGGTAAAGCAACAAGTGTAGCATTTCCTGCGGTTGCAAGGGAAAGTGCCCGGAGAGGGGGTGGTACGGGTGGGAAGGGACGAATTGACCAGGGAGTTACGGAGGGAGCGGTCTCTGCGGAAATCAGATAGGGGAGGAGATGGGAAGATGTGGCAAGTGGTGGGATCACGTTGGAGGTGTCGAAAATGTCAGAGGATTATTTGTTGTATGTTACGGCTGGTAGGGTGAAAGGTGAGGACAAGGGGGACTCTGCCCTTGATACGAGTGGGGGGATGGGGAGTGAGAGCAGAGTTGCGGGGTATGGAAGAGACCCTGGTAAGAGCCTCATCTATAGGGTGGGAAGAAGTGTAGTCCAGATAGCGATGGGAGTCAATGGGTTTATAGTGGATGTCGGTCAGGAGTCTATCACCTGCGATGGAGATAGTGAGGTCAAGAAATGGTAGGGAAATTCCCTAATGCAACAGTATTATCCCATGTTCACAGTCCAGACTTAAAGATTGGTGATTTAGGCATGATACAAGGGATTCCAGGATTGTTATAATGCTGCCGCACACTGGCACCATTGGGGGGAAAAAACAACTTTAAAAATAATACACTGTGGTAAATGTTGCAAAACCTCTTGCTCATGGTAGGTAGATAGTAGGGTTTGAGCACCATTGAATGCAGTGAATGCTCCTACAAGTGGATGGCCTAACCACATCAGATAAAGTGAATCCATTACAGGTTTCTTACAATTAGATCAATGTATCCAGGGAAAGTTACACATAGTGCTGGCGTAACTCAGCGGGTTAGGCAGCATCTCCAGAAGATGTGGATAGGTGACGTTTCTAGTCTGAAGAAGGAACCCAACCCAAAATGTCACCTTTCCATGTCCTCCAGAGATGCTGCCTGGGTTACTCCAGCACTCTGTTGTTTTTTGTAAACCAGCATCTGCAGTCCCTTGTGGCTTTAGTGTAGCAGGGCATTGTTGATGCCACGGAGAGCTGACTGTTGGTATAGATTTATCCAGCATGAGAACAACACTGGGTACTACAGAGCAAGGACGACCTACGGGAAAGCTCTGGTTTTAATGGGATATTAATATTAAGGGCACACAAATGCCATAAATGAAGTAAATGCACAAGGCATTTGAATTTTAATATTATTATAGTTTTGGCATCTCGTCTTTACCCTGCAGCTGTTATTAAAAGAGCGTTGAATTTTGATTAATCATTCCAGCCACATTTTGGAGTGGATGCATCATAATATTAGAATAGAGGTTGACAGTATGACAATATTTGCATTTAAATGGTGATTTTCATGCAAACCTCAAAGGTGATTCAAACAATGATTATCAATACAAATATTGCACAAGGTCAAATGAGTTGATGAGGAATTAAGTGACTAAAACATTTATAAGGTCATAAGGTCATAAGTGATAGAAGCAGAATTAGGCCATTCGGCCCATCAAGTCTACTCCGCCATTCAATCATGGCTGATCTATCTCTCCCTCCTAACCAATTCTCCTGCCTTCTCCCCATAACCCAGACGCCCGTACTAATCAAGAATCTATCTATCTCTGCCTTAAAATTATCCATTGACTTGGCCTCCAGAGCCTTCTGTATATGGGGATAACATACAAACTCCATACAGACAGCACCCACAGTCAGGATCGAACCTGGGTCTCTGGCGCTGTAAGGCAGCAACTCTACCGGGTTTTTTCCATCGATTTGCCATTGCAATAGATTTTAAACCACTGAACCATGAGATCCAATTTTCTGGCATGGTGTCTTCTGGATTCCACCCGCTTGTAGCCAGCAGTCTGTCCTTCCCAACACTGTCAGCTTTACATTGACTTCAACCTTGACATACGGTTGGATTCATTGAGTGCACTTGAAAGGCACCACACTCAATTGGGCGGCTGGATATGGCACACATTAAATCCAGCCTGGACTCACTGCAGTTCGCCTACCGCCACAATAGATCCATGGCTTTGCCATCTCCCTGGCCCTGCATTCGCTCCTGGACACACCTGCATTAGAAGGACACCTGCATCAGACTCCTATTCATAGACTACAGCTCTCCCTTTAGTACCATTATCCCATCCACGCTCACCACCAAACCCGTGGAACTTGGAGTCAGCACTTGTCTCTGCAACTGGATCCCCCACTTTCTGGCCAACAGACCCCAAAGTGAGGATGGGTGACAAATCATCTCCGATAATCCTCAACATTGGTGCTCTGCAAATGATGCGTTCTCAGCCCCCTACTACAATCTCATGACTGTGTAGCCAAATCAACTCAATTTACAATTTGCTGACAACACCATCGTAGTGGGCCGGATATCAAATAATGATGAGAAGGAGTACAGGAAGGAGGTTGAGAACCTTGTAACCTGGTGCCAAGTCAACAACCTTCCCCTCAAGACAAAGGAGATTGTGATCGACTTCAGGCAGCACATACCCAATACATTGACGGTGCCGAAGTAGAGAGGGTCGACTGCTTCAAGTTCTTAGGAATAAATATCACCAGCAACTTGTCCTGGACCAGCCACCTCGAAGCTATGGCCAAGAAAACACACCAACTCCTTTACTTCCTCAGAAGGCCTTGAAAGTTTAGCATTTGGCCAACAACACTCACCAACTTCTACAGATGTTCCATAGAAAGCATTTTATCAGGTCTCATCACAGCATGGGTTGGGAGCAGATCCATCCAAGACCACAAGAAATTGCAGAGAATTGTGAACATAGCCCAATCTCCCTTCCATTGACTTCATTTACACTTCACGCTGACTCAGCAGGGCCACCAGTAAAATCAAGAACCAGCCTCACCCTGATCTCTCCCTCCTCTCATCTCTCATAAGACCATAAGGTCATAAGTGATAGGAGTAGAATTAGGCCATTCGGCCCATCAAGTCTACTCCGCCATTCAATCATGGCTGATCTATCTCTCCTAACCCCATTCTCCGGCCTTCTCCCCATAAACTCTGACAACCGTACTAACCAAGAATCTATCTATCTCGGCCTTAAATATATCCACTGACTTTGCCTCCACAGCCTTCTGTGGCAAAGAAGGCAAGAGGTATAGACGTTTGTAAGCGGATACCTCCAGATTTATGGGCAGTACACATATCTCAGTACACGTGACAATAAAAAATAAACTAAATATAGGAATTGGGAGAGGTAAGACATCGCCCTAATTTCTTGAACTCTAACTCCATTTGTGAGGGGAAATAAAAGAGAAATCTCCATGTTGGCAAGGGCTTTTCACCAAGATCCTTTTTGCCCTGCATTTCTTTGTAAAGTTTATCTATTGGACAAGGTACTTCAACAAGATATTTTAGCGATTTGCAGTTTACATACCTAATGGTTTGGATGCCAAGGAGGCTTTCTTCATGAAAGGAGGAAAGAAAATATTAAATTATATGCTGACATCACCCTCCTCCCGTTTACGTCCATATTTATTAATTGCAGAATATGATTATTTGTATGCAGGTGCAAAATAGATGTCAAGCATTGACAAGAAGCAATTTTCAGCCAGTTTATCCCACTCCAACACACTCCCAACTTCAATTAGAGTCATAGAGTGATACAGTGTGGAAACAGGCCCTTCGGCCCAACTTGCCCACACCGGCCAACATGTCCCAACTACACTAGTCCCACCTGCCTGTGCTTGGTCCATATACCTTCAAACCTGCCCCATCCATGTACCTGTCTAACTGTTTCTTAAACAATGGGATAGTCCCCAATTTCAACTACTTCCTCTGGCAGCTTGTTCCATACACCCATGGAGGAATGGGACAGCATGCTAGTACACAGTGGTAGGTTCCAGCATGGCTCAATAACTGAAGCAGAGGGCCTAAAAGCCACCAGAAACCCAAGGAGAAAGAAAGAAGGTGAGCACAGAGGACCACAGGACTACGCTGGCTGTTGTAGAGATGATGGAGCAGGTTGAGAGATGTCGTATAACCAAAGAATCATCTCTACAAGAATCTTCCATAGAAACTTCAGCACCATAACTGTTAGATGACAGTCAACTCACTTTTAGTCCATGAGTGATTCACAACCCTACTTGTGTGTACCAACCAAGTTCTATTCAGCGCTTGCAGACAAAACCTATCGCCATCTATTTTAGCATCTGAAGGCTCTTTCAAGTTATGGTCAATGTTATTTAGACTCAAATTGATTTGGGGTGAAACCCTTTCCTTGAAGAAATGCACTTTGTGGTCACCTGTTTATTATGTAGAAACTTAATGTACATGCTATGCTGATCTAAATGCACAAATGCCAACCGCAAACCAATTTATCCATATTAGCTAGCTCTACAATATGTTTTATGATTTTATCTGGGTCATTTGATCCTCTAGAATCAAACTTAGGGCATACACTGATTAAATAAACAAGCATTTTGTGGAAATGTCTGAAGAAGGATCTCGACCCGAAACGTTGCCTATTTCCTTCGCTCCATAGATGCTGCCTTCACCCGCTGAGTTTCTCCAGCATTTTTGTCTACCTTCGATTATTCAAGCATCTGCAGTTCCTTCTTAAGCATTTTGTGGTTATCACTGTGTTTTCTGGACACTCATTTTCTTTACACATAAGCTTTGAGAAAGGTTTTCCTTTATTGCTTTACACTGGCTGAACTGGAAATGTCTCAACCGACTGCGAACCGGGGTTGGCCGGTCAAGGGTGACAATGCACAAATGGTAGCTACATCGAGGGTACAACAACCTGTGACTTTGGCACACAGACCCAGACAATGCAACACCTACTGCAATGCCCATTGCTGGATAATCCATGTACTACTACAGACCTTGCATTTAACACTGCAACAGTGCAACGATGTGTACAGCAGTGACGAGCCACTATATGGCACAAGGACACGAAAGAAGAAGACTGGCAGCTTGGCCATGCAAAACCTTACTATTGGATCAGCCATTAGTCAAGACTCACGAGTGTTTAATTGTCATCTGTACCAAAACAGAACAATGAAATTCTTACTTAACTTATCAAACCATTATAGTGGAAAGCTGCAGCGTTGCACTGTGGAGCAACTAATAAAACTGCCCACTCATAGTTTCAACGTGTTCGTTAAGGGCCTGTCCCACTTGGGCCGTCACTTACACGACAGGCCGGTAGTGACAGTCGCGCGACGGTCCCACGAGAGTCGCGCGCGTCATCATGCGTCCGCACAGCCGTCTGGAGCACGTGACGTCATTTGAAGATGGACACAAAATGCAGGAGTAACTCAGCGGGACCGGCAGCATCTCTGGAGAGAAGGAATGGATGATGTTTCGGGTCGAGACTCTTCTTCAGTCTGAAAGAAGGGTCTTGACCCGAAACGTCACCCATTGCTTCTCTCCAGAGATGCTGCCGGTCCCGCTGAGTTACTCCAGCATTTTGTGTCTATCTCCAATCGTCTTGGCCCCACTCTTTTTTTTTTTTCTTTTTTTTTTCCGTAAATGTTTTTTTTATTAGATTTTTAAACAAATGTACAATTTACAAGGAAGGGTAGAAAGCTCACACAATTTAAAAAACATTTACACAAAACTATCAAATTAAAATATTAACATTTTTATCTATAATATATTCAACCTCCTGCGGTGACCAGCGTTCACAGAAGGCCTCCACAGTCCCCGTGGACACCGCGTGTTCCCTCTCTAGGGACACGCGGGCACGGACGTAACCCCGGAAAAGGGGCAGGCAGCCGACCGCTGTGCGGCCATCGACCGCCCGCTGCCTGGACCCGCGAATGGCCATCTTGGCCAGGCCCAGGAGCAGTCCGACAGGGAGACCCCCTCCTCCCTCCCGACCCTCCCCCCTCTGCACCGGGTGCCCATAGATTAATAGCGTTGGACTAAAATGTAGCCAAAACTTGAGGAGCAGCTCTTTCAGATACTCGAACAGGGGCTGCAACCTCTCGCACTCTATATACACGTGGAACACGGTCTCTTCCTCACCGCAGAAATGACACGCAGGGGAAGAGTCCGTGAACCGGCTCAAGTACCTATTACAGGCCACGGCTTTGTGCAAAACTCTCCACCCCAGGTCCCTGATGTAAAGGGGGAGGACTCCCTTGTAGAGAGACCTCCACTGGGGACCGCTCCCCTCGTCAGGTGGTAACACGGACCACCAGGGTGTGTCTGGACGGAAGACGAGGGCGAGGAAGTGGAGAGTGTGCAAGAGCAGCCTGTACAGTACACGCCTCTCCGCGCCACGGAATGGCACACTGGGCATCTCAGAAAGGCGGCTCATGTTGCATGGGGCCGGCTCTCGTGGAGGGTCCCGGGCCATGGGCCCTATGAACAATTCCGACTGAGCGGGGGTAAGCTCGTCCGGAATCGCTCCATGCACACGCCTCTCCTCGACACCCACCATCACAGCCACGACACCCCCCTCCCCCTGAGGAGCAGGGCCCTGGCTGAAGGTGACCAAATTCCTGGCCTTCAGGAGTTCACGGTAAAAGCCAGGCAACTCCCGCCTATCGCGTCGACTCATGCCCGCTACCGGGAGCCGGGAGCCCTTGAAGGCACCGCCCCTGACGGAAAAAGTACGTCGCCAGCACGTGCCATTTAGGAGGGTAGTCCGAGTAGACGTACCTCCGCAGGGTCCTGAGTCGGAGAGCCGCCACCTGGGTACGAATACAGACCAGCGCCTGACCACCCTCCTCCAACGGGAGACTCAGAACCCCAGCAGAGACCCAGTGGTTCCTCTCCCCCCAGAAGAAGTTGACCTATCTCCTCTGTAACATGGTTATAAAATAAGAGGATGGGACCATAGTGGCCATCCGGTACCACAGCAGAGAGGCCACCAGCTGGTTTATAACTACAGCCCTTCCCCGGTAAGAGAGCACACCAAGTAGGCCTGACCAACGTCCCAGCCGGGCGACCACTTTCGCCTCCAGCTCCTGCCAGTTCGCCGGCCACCCCTCCTCAGCGGGACTCAGGTAGACCCCCAGATAGAGGAGGTGTGTGGTACTCCACGCAAAACCTGCCATCTCCTCCGGCAAGGAGCCCACCTGCCACCCACCCACCAAGAGACCAGAACACTTCCCCCAGTTGATCCTGGCGGAAGATGCAGCCGAGAAAACCTGCTGGCACTCACGCATCCTCCGCAGGTCAACAGGGTCGGTGAACATCAGAAGGACATCATCGGCGTAGGCCGAGAGAACCACCTCCATCCCCGGCCCCGGTAAAGCCAGGCCTGTCAACCTCCTCCGGAGAAGGCACAGGAAAGGCTCGACACAGATGGAATACAGCTGGCCGGACATGGGACATCCCTGTCGAACCCCCCTCCCAAAGGGAATGGGGGCCAACAAAGAGCCGTTGACCTTAACAAGGCATTCTGCAGCAGTATATAACAGTCGGACCCAGGCCACAAAATGCGGTCCAAATCCGAACACCTGCAGAGTCCCAAGAAGGTAGTCGTGCTCCACCCTGTCAAACGCCTTCTCCTGGTCGAGGGAGAGAAAGGCGACCGACTGACCAGCCCCCTGGGACAGATGGATCAGGTCCCGGAGCAGATGGATATTGTCCTGGATGGACCGGCCCGGGACTGTGTACGACTGGTCAGGGTGGATCACCTGGGACAGCACGGGACCCAGGCGATTCGCCAATGCCCGTGCAAAGACTTTATAGTCCGTGCTGAGGAGAGAGACCGGGCGCCAGTTCTTCAAAAGGCGAAGATCACCCTTCTTGGGCAGCAGGACAACAACTGCCCTGCGCCAAGAGAAAGGCATCTCCCCGGTCGCCAGGCTCTCCCCCAGGACCTTCATATAGTCGCCCCCCAGGACATCCCAGAAGGCTCTAAGGTACTCCACAGTCAGCCCATCCAGCCCTGGAGACTTGCCCCTCCTGAGCTGGTGCAGGGCAACAGTCAACTCCTCCAGAGTTAGGGGATCATCCAGGTGTTCAGCCACATCATTGCACACAGCGGGTAAGCCCTCCCACAGGACTTCTTTCGCCTCCCCACTCGATGTGGCAGCCGAGAACAGAGTCCTGTAGAACGACCGAACTGAGGCACCAATGCTCTCTGGATCTGTGACAGAGGAGCCATCATCCGCAAGCAACTCTACAAGCTGCCTGCGGGCTCCTCGCCCCTTCTCCAGAGAAAAGAAAAAGGGGGAGGCGCGGTCCAGGTCGTGCAACATCTGGACCCGCGACCTCACATACGCACCCCGAGACCTCCTAAGCTGCAAGTCCCTCAGTGCTCCCTTCTTCTCCTGGTATTCCTCCCACTCACACGAAGCCCCACCAGTCTGATCCAGACGAGCCTCCGAGTCGAGCAACTCTCTCTCAAGCCGTCCGATCTCGGATTCCCGCCCCTTGGTCGACCCCCTCGCATAGTCCTGGCAAAACTGACGGACGTAGACCTTCCCCACGTCCCACCACTGCCTTAGGGAAAGGAAACGCCCCTGCCTCTCTCTCCACCTCGCCCAGAACTGCCTGAATGAATCCCGGAATCGGCAATCCTCTAACAGCTGGCTATTAAAATGCCAGTACGCGGACCCTGCCCGTGTGCGCGCTGGGATAAAGTCCACTCGCACCAGGCAATGGTCCGAGCATGGCGCCGGCTGCATGGAGGCCGCCGAAACACAGGAGACATAGGCCTTGGACACGTATAAATGATCAATACGGGAACCACCACCCTCAAACCTGTACGAGAAGGCGTTAGAGTCGGGATGGAAATTCCGCCAAGCATCTACCAGCTCAAAAGAGTCCACCATCTCCCTCAAAGTCTTCACTGCTCCCGGGTCACGCTGAACGCCAGAGCGATCTCTTGTCTCCAGGG
>JAXLNO010002285.1:0-28827 GCA_038087875.1 Malacoraja senta | reverse complement strand
AGGGGGAGGGAGGCGAGGAGGGAGAAAAGGGGTAGGGGTAGAGGGGGAAGAGTGTGAATGGAGGGGGAAGAGTGGGGAGGGGGAAGGGGGTGGGGGAGAGAGGGAAGGGGTGGAGGAGGGAAGGGGGAGAGGGAAGGGGGTGGGGGAGAGAGGGATGGGGTGGGAGGAGGAGGGGGGAGGAGGGGAGGAGAGGGAGAGGGGTGAGGAGAGGGAGATGGAGAGGGGGAGGAGAGAGGGGTGGGGGACGGGAGGAGAGAGGGATGGGGGAGGGGGAGAGAGGGATGGGGAGGGGGAGAGAGGGATGGGGAGGGGGAGAGAGGTGTGGGGGAGGGGGGAGGGAGCGGAGGAGGGAGATGGGGTAGGGGAGTGTAGAGAAGTGTTATCGACGCACTGTAACTTTACTTCTTTTATTCATACCGCATTACAGAGAGCACTAGCTGTACGTGGTCTGTCATGGAATCTAGAGAGCGATATGTGGGTGGGGAGGTTGTAATTATACTTGTGATATGGGGAGTGGTTAGTAGTGATGAGGTAACTATATTAAAGGCACATGCATATCTCATCTACATCCTTCCCCTTGGAAACGAAAGGCAAACAAGGTAGTGACAGGGCGACCACGTCTCATGCGCTAGAAATGGTTAAGCAAAGTCACCATAGCGGACAGGCGGCTTGACAACACGTCCCGACCGGGTTCGCATCTCGCCATCCTCCCTCCCGGCAGGAAGAAGAGGAACAGGTGCGGACGGCCGAACTGGAATGGGGGAGCCGGGAGGGGACGGAGAAGACAAGGGCAGAAAGGCAGGAGGGGATGCGGGTTCAGCAGCGGACAGCGCGCGGGCAGGCGAGGGAGGGAGAACCGGAGGAGGATTGGACTGATAGAGCTGAGAGGGTAGAGACCATGGCATGCGAGGAGTGGCGGGCAGAGCACCGCCCGGGTGCTGAAATTGTAGAGGGGGAGCAAAAGGATCCGCGGGCGGCGGTCGTGGCTCATTGACGAGCCGCAGGTGTTGGCGGGACCGGCGGTAGACCGTTCCCGCATGGTCGACGAGATAGGACCTGGGCGACCCAGCAGAGGCGACGACGGTAGCGAGCCGGGAATGACCGGAGGGGGCCTGCATGCGGACGACCTGACCGGGGAAAAGGCGCGGCAGGGGGCGGCAGGACTTGTCACGGGAGCGCTTCTGAACCTCGTGCTTAAAGGCAATGCGTTCCTGGACAGCAGCGGGCTTGAGGACAGAGGGGATGAGGGAGCGCTGGGCCACTGGGATCGGTGGTCTGGTAGTGCGAAACATGAGCCGCTGAGCAGGGGAGCCCATGGCAGTGTCGCGGGAAATGTTGCGAAGGTTAAGGAGGGCCAGAAAAAAATCGGAGTTAGACAAGTGACATTGTTCCAGCAAGTTCTTTGCACTGCGGACGGCGCGCTCGGCCAGACCGTTGCTTTGCGGGTACTCAGGGCTGCTGGTGAAGTGGCGGAAGTTCCAGCGGGTTGCGAAAGCCATAAACTCGGAGCTCGTGAATTGGCTGCCGTTGTCCGACTGCAGGCTGGCCGGGGTGCCAAAGGTACAGAAATGGCGGCCCAGCTTATCGACAATGGCCAAAGAGGTGAGGGAGTGCAGCTGGTCAACCTCGAACCAGCTGGAGTAGGAGTCGACCACGACCAGAAAGTGTTTGCCCCGCCAATCGAAAATGTCAGTGGCAATCGCCATCCAGGGCAGTTCGGGGGCAGGCTGCTGCAGAAGCGGCTGACGTTGCTGGTGGGGGGCAAGACTGTTTCAGGTGGAGCATGAGGAGACCCTCTCCCGGATGTATTAAGCCATACCAGGCCAGTAGAACTGGCTCTGGGCATGAGACAAGGTGGCTTCGGCCCCAGGATGTCCGCGGTGAGCGGCCTGAAAATAGTGGTCGTGCAGCGCAACAGGCACAACCACCTTGTGACCTTTCACAACCACGCCGTCGTGAAGTACGAGCTCATCACGGACCAGGAAGTAGGGCACGGCGCCAGCCGGCAACGCGGAATGACGGTCGGGCCAGCCCTGCTGGATGATGGCAGAAAGCTGTTGCAGGGCAGGATCATCGGTAGTGTGCTCGACCAGGGACTTCATCTGCTGTGAAGGGACAATATTCACATTGAGCACCATCAGGTCAGACATTTCATAGGGGTGGTGATCAGTGGATGTTAGCGGTGCACGAGACAGCGTGTTGGCCATGAACATGTCTTTGCCCTTATGATAAACAACTTCGAAAGTGAAGCGCTGGAGCTGCAGCATCATGCGCTGCAGTCGGGATGAGGCAACGTGGATCGATTTGTTGAGAATGGTGACAAGCGGCTGATGATCAGTTTCGATGGTGAAAGTGTTGCCTGGAATGTAGTCCTTGAATTTGGAGCAGGCAAACACCACGGCCAGTAGCTCCTTCTCGATCTGAGCGTAGTGCTGTTCGGCAGGGGTCATAGATACATAGATACATAGAAACATAGAAAATAGGTGCAGGAGTAGGCCATTCGGCCCTTCGAGCCTGCACCGCCATTCAATATGATCATGGCTGATCATCCAACTCAGTATCCCGTACCTGCCTTCTCTCCATACCCCCTGATCCCTTTAGCCACAAGGGCCACATCTAACTCCCTCTTAAATATAGCCAATGAACTGGGCTCAACTACCCTCTGTGGCAGAGAGTTCCAGAGATTCACCACTCTGTGTGAAAAAGTTTTTTCTCATCTCGGTCTTAAAGGATTTCCCCCTTATCCTTAAGCTGTGATCCCTTGTCCTGGACTTCCCCAACATCGGGAACAATCTTCCTGCATCTATCCTGTCCAACCCCATAAGAATTTTGTACGTTTCTATAAGATCCCCTCTCAATCTCCTAAATTCTAGCGAGTATAAGCCAAGTCTATCCAGTCTTTCTTCATATGAAAGTCCTGACATCCCAGGAATCAGTCTGGTGAACCTTCTCTGCACTCCCTCTATGGCTATAATGTCCTTCCTCAGATTTGGAGACCAAAACTGTACGCAATACTCCAGGTGTGGTCTCACCAAGACCCTGTACAACTGCAGTAGAACCTCCCTGCTCCTATACTCAAATCCTTTTGCTATGAAAGCTAACATACCATTCGCTTTCTTCACTGCCTGCTGCACCTGCATGCCTACTTTCAATGACTGGTGTACCATGACACCCAGGTCTCACTGCATCTCCCCTTTTCCTAATCGGCCACCATTTAGATAATAGTCTACTTTCCTGTTTTTGCCACCAAAGTGGATAACCTCACATTTATCCACATTATACTGCATCCGCCAAACATTTGCCCACTCACCCAGCCTATCCAAGTCACCTTGCAGTCTCCTAGCATCCTCCTCACAGCTAACACTGCCCCCCAGCTTAGTGTCATCCGCAAACTTGGAGATGTTGCCTTCAATTCCCTCATCCAGTTCATTAATATAAATTGTAAATAGCTGGGGTCCCAGCACTGAGCCTTGTCACTGCCTGCCATTGTGAAAAGGACCCGGTTACTCCTACTCTTTGCTTCCTGTTTGCCAGCCAGTTCTCTATCCACATCAATACTGAACCCCCAATACCGTGTGCTTTAAGTTTGTATACTTATCTCTTATGTGGGACCTTGTCAAAAGCCTTCTGAAAGTCCAGATACAACACATCCACTGGTTCTCCCCTATCCACTCTACTAGTTACATCCTCGAAAAATTCTATAAGATTCGTCAGACATGATTTACCTTTCGTAAATCCATGCTGACTTTGTCCAATGATTTCACCACTTTCCAAATGTGCTGCTATCCCATCTTTAATAACTGACTCTAGCGGGTGCGGGACGCGAAGGAAACCGGCAGCTGCAGGCCGTCATGGAGCTGTAGGCAAGCGGCACCGAGCCCGAACTTATAGGCGTCGCAGGTGAGGATAATGGGACGCTGCAGGTCAAAAAATTTAAGTGTGGGGGTACTGATTAGCTTAGATTTAAATTTTTTAAATTTTTATTTATTAGAAGTACATTACATTACAACCACATACATTAATACTCGTCATTTGTATCTTCTTACAATTAATGTACTCCCTTTATTTATTTTTTTACACTAGAAAAGGAAAAGATTGAAAGAAAGAAGAAAGTGAAGGAAAAAGTGAGAGTGTAGAAAAGTGTAGAAAATGTAACAACAAAAAAGGACGAAGAAATAGGCCCTAGGAAAAAAAAGAGAAAGATAGAGGAAAAAAAAAAAAAAAAAGAAAAACAAATGTTTTTTTGAGCATTACGTAAATAGGACATACCAACTCTTCAACTATCATCCCCCCTTACCTGACCTCAATTTTTTATTTTTTTAAAAGTAATTTTGCACCCTATGTTTGTAATAATTCTATAAATGCAGACCACGTCAGGTGGAAGTGATCTGGTTTACCTGCTAGGAGGAGTCTTATCTCTTCTAGGTGTAATGTTTCAAACATATTTGAAATCCACATATTTATAGTTGGTATTGGAGCCTTCTTCCAAAATTTTAGAATTAGCTTTTTTCCAGTTATTAACCCATAGTCCATTAATTTCTTTTGAAACACATTTAGTTCTGGATCATCTTCCGTTATTCCGAAGATAATCCATTCTGCTTTGGGTATCAGTCTTGTTTTAAATAACTTTGTAAAGATTTCAAAAATTTCATTCCAAAATTTTTGAATTTTTGTACAGAAGACGAATGAGTGCGCTATAGTAGCTTCTTGGGATTGACATTTATCACAAATAGATGATACGTTTGGGAAAATTTTATGAATTTTAGTTTTCGAATAATATAATCTATGTAAAATTTTAAATTGTATTAAAGTGTGTCTTACATTAATCGAGCATTTATGCACGTTTAATAAGTATTCATTCCAACTTTCCTTTGAAATTTTAATAGCTAACTCTTGTTCCCAGTCTCTTCTAATACCCTCCGTAGGTGGCTTAGATTTAAGGATGTCGAATGCTTTCTGGTGTTGAGGGAACCAAGCCCAGGCCGTGTCCTTCTTTATCAACTCCCTCAGGGGTGCGCTGAGCTCGCTGAGGTCGGGGATGAACTTCCCCAGGTAGTTTATCATGCCTAGGAAACGTTGCAGGCTGGGCACATCAGTGGGTGAAGACATCCCGGAGATGGCAGCCGTTTTCTGCGGGTCGGGTTTCAGCCCCGAGGCTGTGAATACATGTACAACATATGTGACCTCAGGGACGCGGAATCGGCACTTCTTGGGGTTCAGTTTCAAATTGATCTTCCTGGCCCGGTCTAGGACTTGGCGGAGGTGGAAGTCGTGTTCGGCGACATCCTTACCGTAGACCAGGATGTCGTCAACGATGATGGCGCAGGGTAGACCGGCAAACAGCTGCTCCATTGTCCGTTGGAATACCTCGCTGGCAGAGTTGATTCCGAATGGCATTCGGAGGAACCTAAATCTGCCGAAGGGGGTGCTGAAAGTCGTCAGGATGGAGGACTGCTCGTCAAGCGGTATCTGCCAGAAGGAGCTCTTGGCATCGAGGACAGAAAAGATTGTGGCCGGACCAACCTGTGCAGCGACGTCCTCTACTGTTCTCATAGGGTAGTGCGGGTGTTTGATGGCCAGGTTGAGGTCCTTGGGGTTGATGCAAATGCGTATTTCGCTTTTGTCCTTTTTCGCGGCAACCACCATGGTGGAGACCCACCTGGTGGGATCGCTGACCGCCTTTAGGATGCCCAATTTCATCATGCTGTGCAGCATCGATTCTACTTTGTCCTTCATGGCGAAGGAGACACAGTATGGCGCACGGACCACTGGCTCGACCTTGCGGTCGACTACAATCTTGTAGTTGCAGGGCAGCTTGCCCAGCTCTTCATCAAAGCGGTCAGGATATTCAGTCAATGGGTCCATGAGGGCCTGCACCTTGTGGATGTCACGGTGGAAGGAGACCAGGCCCAAGTCCTGGCATGCTTGGATGCCCAACAGGGTAATGCAGTTGGAATCAAGGAGATAGAAAGTGAGGGGCCGAGAGGTTTCCAGTATCTTGCAGCGCAGAGTTGCCTTTCCCACAGGAATAAGCACCACTCCCCCGTACGCATGCAAAGTGGAGCGATCAGAAGTAACTTGCTCATTAGTCCTTATCTTTTTGAAGAGGCTCGTTGACATAACATTTGCAACAGCTCCGGTATCAATCTTAGCGGTGAAGGTCGAGTTGTTTACAGTTACACGAACTGAAGGGTCTGTTATCACAGCAGGTGCATCCAACAGAGAAAAATGCTGGTTTCTCCCTGAGAGGACCCAGAGTCAGACACAGGGAGTTCGTTGCAATGGTGCTGGGAACCGAGCTCGCTATCAGCTTGCACCAAGTTGTTTAACATATGCCTTGGAGCAGCAACAGGCTTCCCACGGGCACGGCAGGCAGCAGCAAAGTGGTTCAGTTTCTTGCAGTAATTGCACGTTTTACCCAAAGCAGGGCATACATTGTACAGATGAGTAGCAAAGTTACAATTGGGGCATCTCTGCTGGGCGCGTCCCCCAGGAGCAAAGCCGGACCACGGGGGTCGTGGCGGGGTCGTGTTCAGCCAACGGCTGGTAACGCTGGCAAAGTTAATGTCATGATAAGCCGGTGACACCGCCGAGGTGACAGCTTCGGCTAAACGGCAGGCATGCATAGCCTCGTTAAAAGACAGGTCGAGCCTGCGCAAAAGTTCAGCCCTTAGCTTTTCATCGCGGAGACCGTAAACCAGAAGGTCCCTGGTCAGTTCCTCGGGGGTCAGCGTGTCAAGGCGGCACCGCCTGGCCGGGTGTCTCAGAGCAGCGACATAGTTCTCGGCCGGTTCACCAGGGTGCTGACGCCGCCCGAACAGTTTAAAACTTTCTAAAATGCAGTTAGAGGGAATGTCGCAAATAGCGGTAAACTTAGCCAACAAACATACCGGGTCCCGAGCAGATTCACCCACATCGTAGATGAAGAAGTCTGACCGAGCCAGGGCATCGGGACCAGCCAGGTTGAGAAGCAGAGAAGCTTTGACTTCTGGTGTGGCGGCAGGATGAGCGATTGTGACATAGTGGTTGAAGTCACGTCTAAAGACATCCCATCGATGGGCAATGTCTGAATCGAAAACTAGCACATCGGGCTTGCGGCAAGAAGTGGCCATAACGAAGAAATAAGAGGGGGGGGGAACAGAAAACTGGGGTAAAATCAAATAAACAACAGATAAACAGGAGGCGCAAGGGTAAGAGGACTGACACCATGTAAAGAAGTGTTATCGACGCACTGTAACTTTACTTCTTTTATTCATACCGCAGCATTACAGAGAGCACTAGCTGTACGTGGTCTGTCACGGAAACTAGAGAGCGATATGTGGGTGGGGAGGTTGTAATTATACTTGTGATATGGGGAGTGGTTAGTAGTGATGAGGTAACTATATTAAAGGCACATGCATATCTCATCTACAGGGAGGGAGTAGGAAGAGTGTGGAGGGAGGGGGAGAGTGGTGGGGGAGAGAGGGGAAATAGTGGGGAGGGAGAGTGGAAGGGGGAGGGGTAGGGACAGTCCATCTGTTCCCCATTCCCTATCACCCCCAATCCTCTTTCTCTATTCCCACACACGTGACGACGCGCTTCAACTCAGGCTGCGGAGGTGGGGGGGAGGGGCTGGGGCTGGGGCAGCTGCAAAGGCATATGTAAATGGATCCATTCCGATTGGACATCTGTGAGCATTGGGCATTGTGACATCACACGATCGAATGTTCACGAACATTCTATGGCTGAGAGCTGTTTTTTTAAAACATTTTGAAATTTTGGGGGTGGAGGGGAGAAGGATTTTATTAAAATGTGTACATAAACACGACAAAATTTAATCAGGAGTGGCTACTTGGAATGAAAAGTGAAATCTCTACCGAAATGGAAAAAGTCTCGGCGTTTCTGCGTGTGGTGTTGGCGTAGCAAGGAATCAAAGGCTGGCAACCACAAGACAGGCAGACACACACACACACACACACACACACACACACACACACACACACACACACACACACACACACACACACACACACACACACACACACACACACACGCACGCACGCACACACACACACACACACACACAAACACACACACACACACACACACACACACACACACACACACACACACAAACACACACACACACACACACACACACACACACACACACACACACACACACACACACACACACACACACACACACACACACACTCACGCACACACACACAGAGTTTTAAATATAGATAGATACTAAGATTTTATATGTAGTTTATGATGTTTTTGATATGCAATGCATTTTTATGTAATGTTGCCCCTTGTCTGGACCTTGAGTCTGAAATAAAGTTTATTATTATTATTATTAATATAATAAATGAGAAAAAAGTTTGACGTGTGTATATGTGCAATAATAACAATAATAGTCTATGTAGTTCAGAGCTTAATGGAGGTGGTAGTGTTTAATAGTCCGATGGCTGAAGGGAAGTAGCTGGACGTTACAGTTTTTAGGCTCCTGTACCTTCTTTCTGATAGCAGGGGTGAAATTAGGATGTTTGAGTGGTGGCGCCATAGAGTGTGGCAGCCTCGCCTGCAGCTGTTCGTTCTTCACTCTTTTTTTTATTTTTAGTTTGTTAAAAGGTTTTGTTCTGGAGGCCTTTTAGTCCTTTTATGTGGGGGATGGGGGGGGAAGGGGGAACCTGTTTTTTCCAGTCCCTACCTGGGCGAGGATGCGTCCTTCCTCCGTGCCGCATCTTCGCCCCCTCCTCACGGCCTACCAGCTGGATTGGCGCGGCCTTTCCTGTCGGAGACCGGCCAGAGCTTCGAGCTGCAGCTTCAGCACTGAAGTACCATCGCAGAGCGGGCGATACCTTACCTGGTTCACTGTGTGGAGCTCCGGAGTGCCGACTTTAATATCGTGGAGCTGTGGTCTGCGGCGCTTCCAGCCGCGGGCAACGCTGACTTTAAACACCGCGGAGCCTGGGATCTTTCGCCGAGATCGCCAGTGTTGGAGCTCCGACCAGCGCGGCCTGTGGACTTCGGGAGCCGTGGTCTCCGGTAGCATGCGGCCATATCGGAACTCCAAGCCGCTGAGAGCGTTCTTCCGACGCCAGACTTCCATCATTACGGCGAGAGGGCCTGAAACATTGGGCCGCCTTAGCGGCGACTGCGAAGGCCTCAATAGGCCCCGACCACGAGTAAACATGGAGGAAGTGGACTGAACTTTGCTGCCTTCCCTCACAGTGGGAAACATTGATCCCGCTGTGGGGGGATGTTTTTTATGTTTAATGTTAAATTCTATAATGTTGTGTTTATTTTATTGGTGTGCTGCAATGGCAATTCAAATTTCACTACACCAATTGGTGTATGTGACAATAAATGTCCTTTGTCCTTTGTAAGAAACTTACAAAATTCTTAAAGGGTTGGACAGGCTAGGTGCAGGAAGATTGCTCCCGATGTTGGGGAAGTCCAGGACAAGGGGTCACAACTTAAGGATAAAGGGGGAAATCCTTTAAAACCGAGATGAGAAGAACATTTTTCACACAGAGAGTGGTGAATCTCTGGAACTCTCTGCCACAGAGGGTAGTTGAGGCCAGTTCATTGGCTATATTTAAGAGGGAGTTATGTGGCCCTTGTGGCTAAGGGGATCAGAGGGTATGGAGAGAAGGCAGGTACGGGATACTGAGTTGGATGATCAGCCATGATCATATTGAATGGCGGTGCAGGCTCGAAGGGCCGAATGGCCTACTCCTGCACCTATTTTCTATGTTTCTATGTTTCTATGTCCTTTATCCTTTGTCCTTTGTGTAGGTCTCTGATGATGCTGGCTGCCTTTTTGAGGCAGCGACTCCTATAAATCCCTTCAATGGTGGGGTCAGAACCCATGATGGACTGGGCAATGCTCACAACTTTTTGCAGTCTTCTTCGCTCCTGGGCTTTCAAATCGCTGAGCCAGGCCATGATGCAACCAGTCAATATGCTCTCTACTGTACACCTGTAGAGGTTCAAGAGAATCCTCTCTGACATACCAAATCCCCACAATCTTCTCAGGAGGTAGAGGCGTAGATTGGCTTTCTGTATAATTGCATCAGTGTGCTGGGTCCAGGAAAGATCTTCAAAAATATGCAAGCCCAGGAATTTGAAGATTTTGACTTTCTCCATCATCGTCCCGTCGATGGAGACACGTTTGTGGACAGCGCCTGTGGCCTTGCTCTCGTCAACCTGATTTTTTTCATGTAATTCCAGAAAGTTTTAGTCATAACCATAGCAGGTCAGGCTGTATCTGTGAGGAGAAATAGACTTAAGGTTCCATATTCGTGAGCAACTAACTCAACATATTCCCAGAACTTATAGAAGAATTCGTTATTGTATGGAGTAATTTCCATTCAGCTGCTAGACATACAAAAGGCATCAATAGTGCTCTTTGGCACTGAGAAATTACTCTGTTTCCTTTAATAATCAAATGACCTTTGTTGAGGACGTTCAGTATTTATAGCCCTGTCCCACGGTACGAGTTCATTCCAAGAGCTCTCCCGAGTTTTAAAAATCAAACTCGTGGTAAGCATGGAGAATGAATGTAGCAGGTACATCGGCGCTCGGGGACGTCTCTTAGCGCTAACGGCAGGTACTCGGGAAGAATCGCTAATGGCAGGTAAGCACAGGAAGACTCGTGAAGATTTTTCAACATGATGGAAAATGTCCACGAGAGCCCCGAGTACCGATGAGTGGCCATTACTGTAAATCTCCGAGTTCGAATTAGGGCAAATTCGGGAGAACTCTTGGAATGAACTCGTACCGTGGGACAGGGGTTTTAGGCTGTGCTGTGTTACTGTGGGCAGTGGGGTGAATAGTGCACCAGTTAGGTACACATCCCTACCTAACAGAGGTAGAGGGTGGAAAAAAAGACAAATACACGAGAGATCTTGGAGCTTAAAATTGTACTTCAGATATCAATTGTTATAATAAAAATCATGAGATTACAATATGAAATGGTGAAGATGATAATTACTATGTTTGTTTGGTAATGCTCTTGTGAAATGCCTCGGTATATTTTAAAGGCACATAACATATTACTGCTGATGCTGCGATTAAATAATTGCCTGAAATC
Source organism: Malacoraja senta (assembly GCA_038087875.1). NCBI lineage: Eukaryota > Metazoa > Chordata > Chondrichthyes > Rajiformes > Rajidae > Malacoraja > Malacoraja senta. The sequence continues at coordinate 17,741 of JAXLNO010002285.1, read as the reverse complement.
CTCTGGCTTCCCACTCATCTTTGCTATGTTATACACCTTCTCTTTTATTTTCATACTGTCCTTGGGGGAGGGGTTGACAAATAGGGAGTATAAGGATGGAGTTAAAGGGGTAGAGAGTACAGGAAAAGTTACGAAAGACAACCTGAATTAATGGAAAGGAAAGTTCAAGAAGGGATAAGAGAGTAAGGTCAGGTGAAATAGGCGATATGAATACCGAATTTAAAGTGTTATATTTGAATGCGCAAAGTATAAGAAATAATGTGGATGAGCTTGAGGCTCAGTTAGAAATTGGTAGGTATGATGTTGTGGGAATTACAGAGACATGGCTGCAAGAGGATTGGAGCTGGGAACTGAATATTCAGGGGTATACATCCTATCGAAACGACAGATAGGTGGCAAGAGGGGGTGGGGTAGCTCTGTTGGTGAGGAATTAAATTCAGTCCCTTGTGAGGGGTGACAGAATCAGGAAATATAGAGTCAGTATGGATAGAACTAAGGATAAAAAAACCCTAATGGGAGTTATCCACAGGGCCCCAAACAGTAGCCTGGATATTGGGTGCAAGTTGAATCAAGAGTTAAAATTGGCATGTCGTAAAGGTAATGCTACAGTGGTTATGGGAGATTTCAACATGCAGCTAGACTGGGAAAATCAGATTGGTACTGGACCCCAAGAAAGGGAGTTTGTGGAGTGCCTCTGAGATACATTCTTAGAGCAGCTTGTACTGGAGCCTACCAGGGAGAAGGCAATTCTGGATTTAGTGTTGTGTAATGAACCGGATTTGATAAGGGAACTCGAGGTAAAAGAGCCATTAGGAGGTAGTGACCATAATATGATAAGTTTTAATCTACAATTTGGAGGGAGAAGGGAAAATCGGAAGTGTCAGTATTACAGTTGAGCAAAGGGGGCTATGGAGCCATGAGGGAGGAGCTGGCCAAAGTCACAAAGTTTCAAAGTTTCCTCTTGGGGCTAGCGGAATCAAGGGATGTGGGCAGAAGGCAGGAACGGGGTACTGATTGTGGATGATCAGCCATGATCACATTGAATGGTGGTGCTGGCTCGAAGGGCCGAATGGCCTACTCCTGCACCTATTGTCTATGGATCTATGTATCTATGAAAGTGTTAAAATAATAGTTTCAAAAAAGTGACATCCTTCGAGCATTTTGCTGAGCCAGAGGAGAGAGAAGCACTGACAAGCTGCAATGAAATTGCTGCAGGCCAAGGAGAGAGAATAATATGGGAACATGCACAAAGTCAGCGAGGGAATTGCTTGTATCGTGTTCTCACTGCTGCTAAAACAGATGCGAGCAGGGATTTGCATGCTTTTGTGTAATTCTATTCAATTGAATGGATTTAAAACAGCCAGATGTATTAAGTTCAATTGCTCAGAGGCCACACCGTGCAATTGACTCAGTCTTGTTGCAGCTAAATAACTGTATACAAATGCTCATTTTGTATCATTTAGGAGTCCAGTTGGGATGTACCGCTGTTCTTGCCTCTTTGAGCATAGAAACAGGATATTCAGCTGGGCTCCGCTCCGTACCACTCATTAATACGAATTCTACACTAATCCCACTTTATTTTCCCCTCATTTCCATCCATTCCACACAGGTTTAAAGATACAGCGTGGAAAAGGCCCCTCGGCTTACCGAGTCCCCGCCGACATGCGATCCCTGTACACTATCCTACACACCAGGGACAATTTATAATCTTTTACCGAAGCCAATTAACCTACAAACCCGTATGTATTTGTGAAGTGGGTGGACACAGGAAAACCCACGTGGTCATGGGGAGAACGTACAAACTCAGTACAAACAGCACCCATAGTCAGGATTGAACCCAGGTCTCTGGCACTGTAAAGGGCCTGTCCCACTCAGGCTATTTTTCAGGCGACTGCCGGCGACTGTCAAGTCGTAGCAGGTCGCTGAGAAACCGGCGACTGGAACGATGACTGTAACGGCGACTGTCAGAGTGGAACACATACACACATCGCTTCCTTCACCAGCTAGTTATGCAGGCGGGGGACAGGGCAAGCGGGAGGAGTGCTGTCTGAGTGAAATTCACACGGTGCAAAACCAATGTGATATAGACACGCACCACGATGAACAGGAAGGTTGGCGTTGTAATTAAGACGGTGAAAACACACTGTGCGGGAAGGGTCACGTAAGTCCTTTAAAAGAGGGGGGGGAAGAAGGGGGAGACGGGGTGGGGAGCAGAAGGAGTGGAGACAACTTTTAAGAAGCCAGAGATACACAGCTGTGAAGCTCGGCAGATATTTACATTACCGGTCGGCCTTGGTTCTGAAAACTACTGCTTACGTTTTTTTTCTCAATGAGCCATTGAAATTCACCGGTCAGCACCGGCTAAAACCTACGACAACCTACGACCTCCTGGCGACCCACTAACACTGCCCCTATGGCACGATAATTCTCGCTACTCTCCATGGCGGCTTCAATCTGGTCGCAATGTTGAAAAATTAGCGGCGACCAGAATGAGGCCGCAACTAGTTCCGAGAATGCGGGGACTACTCACGACCATGAAGGCGACTCCCCGTCAACCACCCGCGAACATGTGGCGACCGCATCGTCTCCTGTAGTGGCCTAAAAGGTTGCCTGTGGGACAGGCCCATAAGGCAGCAACTCTACCGTTGCACAGCCAGTACTGCCCCAACAACTTACCAACATACCAGATTCACTTTACAGCAGATAGTTAACATACCAACCTGCATGTCTTTGGAAAGTGGAAAGAAACAGAAGGAGGCTCACATGGTCCGTGAAGGGAGAACATGCAAACACCACACTGCGGGTTGGGATTGAACCCGAGCTGTTAGAATTATGAGTAACCGAGGACACTGGTGGCGACCTGAATCCGGGGGCTTGGCCGCGGGCCCGGTGGACGACATCGTCGGGAGCTCGCAGGTCACAGGTGGGTGACCTGTTTTTCTGGAGCTCCCGCAACTACAGCTGCGTCCGCTGGACTGGAGGGAGGCAGCTTCGGCAGCTTCGACCACCCCGGGCCGCGGAGTTTGAACCGGCCCGTCGCGGACGGAGCACGGATTCAGCCGCGGGATTGACTTACCATCACCCGGTGGGGTCACAACATCAGAAGCCTGGATCGCCTCAGCGCAGAGGAAGAACAAAGCGGGAAGAGACAGAGACTTTAAGACTTTTGCCTCCATCACAGTGAGGAGGTGCCTGGTGAATTCACTGTGGTGGATGTTAATTTGTGTGTATTGTGTGTTTTGTTATTTATTATTATATGTATGACTGCAGGCAACGAAATTTCGTTCACACCGAAAGGTCTGAATGACAAATAAAGGAATCTCTAATCAAGAGATGTGCAGCATCAGGAAGATGCCCTCTCTCTGTAGGGACCCAGCAGCTCCCCAGACACACTCAGAGATAATAATGGGTGCTGGTAGCAGTGGCAAGGAATCAAACCCTGTCCGCAAAACAATGTCACATTAAATTCAGACTGCATGCATTTAGAATCTCAGACTCAGAAGGTTAGACTCCACATAAGTTTCTGACTGAAGCTTTGAATGCAAATTCCCATTTCCATTCTGAGCCCCAGATATTGCTCAATTCACCATGCACCATAACTCACCAATGTATAACCTTCATCATTCCAGACTCATATCTAAATTCATATGCTTAACTTCACCCTCACACATTGAGTGCTATTCCCAGCCTCACTCAGACATTGTGCACATTACTTGATATTTAAGCAGTGCAGGCCCACCACATCACACACACTCCCTGACTCCCAGTCAAGGGAAAACAGCTTCTCGGCCTTTTGGCTAAGATCAAGTGTAGTATCTGTTCTTATCAGGTCGAGTATTTGAGTAAAAGAGACTATCTGTTCTTATTAGAACAGTTCTGGCGGTCCCTTGAGGACAAGGGCCGTGGATCGCGGAGCGGAATCGGTGAAGAGGAGTCGGTCGGCTGCGGGCTTAGAGGTGGATCTATGCTGGTTGGGCAACCAACCTAACACCTCATTCAGCCACAATGGCAGCAGCAACTGGAGCGGGAGTACAGGGTATCCACAATACCCTGAGAATCAGCGTTAAGGACCTCAGCAAGGGGGTTCCCTTCTCACGGGACCTGTTCGTGAAGAAGGTCTTGCTGGGGGCCTGCAAATTTGAGGCCAAGGACATCTACTGCCTCCAGGACTTCCCGGGTAACGGATACTTTGACGTTACCTTCAAGTATCCGACGGGATGGCAAAAGTTGATGGACGACTTCCGGGAGAAGGGGAATGAAGCTCCGCTGTCGCTGCTGAAAGTGCAGCCGCTCTTCACTCTCCCCACCCAGAAGGAAAGGATGATCACGGTGCACATGTTTAACCCACATGTGCCCGTAGTGGATGTCCTTACCTTCATTGCCCGTTATGTCGAGGGAACAGGGAGCTGCGTGGACGTGAAGGACCTGCATGGGATCTGGACGAGCAAGCGGCAAGTCAAGGTAAAGCTGAGGGTGGACAAGGACGGAGCAATCCTCCACCCTCCCTCGGTTTTCGCAATTGGAGGAAACCGAGGATACATGAGCTACGTGGGACAGCCCAGGCTGTGCAGGAAATGCAACAAGCCTGGGCATGTGATGGCCCAATGCACTGCAGTTGTCTGCAAGAACTGCAGGACGGAGGGCCATGAGACAAAGGACTGTCAGGCCCGCAAGAACGGCAACCTGTGTGGGGGCAGGCCACCTTTACAGGGCTTGCCCTAAAAGAGCCTGCACCTATGCACAGGTGACAAGAGGGGCTGCAGCCAGCACCCCCAGGGTGGGTGAGACCCCTCACCACTGCCAAGACTGCAGTAGAAAAGGGGAACAAGGACGAGGACAGCCCGACCACCTCGAGCCCCCAAGTGCCTGAAGGAGAACCCCAGCACCCTGCCCAGGAGGGAGAGTCGATGGAGGAGGGGAAACAGCAGGAGAAATGGACGACGGTGACGTACAAAAAGCACCAGAGGGTTCAGCTGAAGGAGCTGAGGTTGGAAAGGGCTGGTAAGTCCAAAAATAAATCACAAAAAAGATCTCTCTCCCTGACTGAAGGCAGCAACCTCTCCTCGTCGGAGGATGAGGCGACCGAGAAGTCCCAACGATGGAGGCAGAGGAAGAAAACAGGGGAGGAAAAGAGGAAGGCCACGCCGATCATCCCCCAGCCCCAGGAGACCGAGAGCAAAGCAGCGGCCGAGGGGCTCCAGCCCCAGGACATTGGAAGCAGTGCAGCGGCCAAGGGGCTCCAGCCCCTGGAGACCGGGAGCATTGCAGTGGCCGATGGGGCCCAGCTCCGGGCAACTGGGAGCATTGCAGCGGCCGATGGGCCCCAGCTCCGGGATACCGGGAGCATTGCAGCGGCCAATGGGCCCCAGCTCCGGGATACCGGGAGCATTGCAGCGGCCAATGGGCCCCCGCTCCGGGATACCGGGAGCAGCGCAGAGGCCAATGGGCCCCCGCTCCGGGCGACCGGGAGCAGCGCAGAGGCCAATGGGCCCCAGCTCCGGGCGACCGGGAGCAGCGCAGAGGCCAATGGGCCCCAGCTCCAGGCGACCGGGAACAGCGCAGAGGCCAATGGGCCCCAGCTCCAGGCGACCGGGAGCAGCGCAGAGGCCAATGGGCCCCAGCTCCAGGCGACCGGGAGCAGCGCAGAGGCCAATGGGCCCCAGCTCCGGGCGACCGGGAGCAGCGCAGAGGCCAATGGGCCCCAGCTCCAGGCGACCGGGAACAGCGCAGAGGCCAATGGGCCCCAGCTCCAGGCGACCGGGAGCAGCGCAGAGGCCAATGGGCCCCAGCTCCAGGCAACCGGGAGCAGCGCAGAGGCCAATGGGCCCCAGCTCCGGGCGACCGGGAGCAGCGCAGAGGCCAATGGGCCCCCGCTCCGGGCGACCGGGAGCAGGGAACCAGCCACCGTACCCCAGCTACAGGAGACGGAGGAAGCAGCGCGCCCAGCAGGGGGTGGAACGAGTAGCCCCCCCCCAACGACACCTTGGGTTACGCCACAGGATACCCACCTCATCGAGGATGCCGGCACCGGGTTCCTGAGCCCAGGAAAGCTGAGGCAATTCACCGAAGCGGTGGGCATGAGGGGACACGAGAATGGTCAGTAACTCTAAAGACAATGGAGCTAAAACTGGCATCTTTAAACTTGCGCAGTATAAAGAGCACTGCGCGATGTGTTAATACCTTGCAGTACCTGGCCAAGGTCAAGGCAGATGGGACTTTTCTCCAGGAGTGCGGGCTGCCTCACCTCCGCTGCTATCGGAGGTGGTCACGATGGTGGCCCCACGGACTGTCGGTGTGGTCGGGGGGGGCAATGACTGTCGCTCTTCCGGCCTGGGGATCTTGCTGCGGGGAGGGAACTTCGCCATCACTGAGGTCAGGGAGGTGGTTGGGGAGCGTCTCCTCGTGGTGGATGTTATGTACCGTGGTTCTCCGCTCCGGCTGATTAATGTGTATACCTCACCCGTGCAGAGCGAGCAGCTGGTCGTTCTCCAGCAGCTCCCAGTGCTGCTGGCCACGTCCCGGCAGCTCGTTCTGGCCGGTGACTTCAACTGCATCATCGATGCGGCTGGACGATCCGGCAGTGCCGACAACAGACTGGACAACACGTCCAAGTTCCTGATGGAGACGGTAAAAGATGCAAAGCTGCACGACGCCTTCAGCAACCCTGCAGGCAGGTCCCAGCCGCAGTTCACCTGGTCGTGATCGGACGGTTTAGCCCGACCCCGGATAGACTTTGTCTTCACGACGAAGGCCATCACGGTGAGACACACCGACCTCACGGCGGTGTTCTTCTCTGACCACTGCCTCCTTCAGGCTTCCTGTCACCTACAGGAGGACCGGAAGGCAGGCAGGGGGACGTGAAAGTTAAATATGAAGCTGTTGACCCCAGAGAACGTTGAGGAGCTAAAGAGGGACTACGCATGTTGGAGAACGGTGAGGCCCCTCTTTGAATCCCCGACACTCTGGTGGGAAGCAACCAAGGAGAACATTAAGAGGTTCTTCATAGTTAAAGGGGTTCAGAGAGCAAGACAGAGTCAGAGGGAATTGTGCCAACTCCAGACAGATTTGCAACAACTGCTCCTTCTGCAGTCGAGTGGGGTGGATGTGAGGGAGGAACTTAGAGAGGTGAAGGGCCGGCAAGCTCGGCTCTTTATCTCTGAATCCTCCAAGATCATCTTCCGATCCAGGGTCCGTCATGTGGAGCAGGATGAGACGTGCTCACGTTACTTCTTCCATAAGGTTCACAGGGGGAGCTCTGTGATGAACAGCCTTAGGGAGGAGGACGGCTCGGTAACATCCTTGCAGACGGACATGCTGAGGATCTGCAAATCCTTTTACACGGATTTGTATGACAAAAAGGCCACAGACAGCACCGCCTCCCAGAACTTCCTGTCCTCTATCACGGAGGTCTTAGAGGACAGCAAGCGGGAGAGTCTGGACCAACCACGGACCCTAGAGGAGCTGACTGGCTCCATCCGTTCCTTTGACTCGAGTAAAACTCCTGGAAGCGATGGCTTACCGGCCGAGTTGTATTCGGCTCTGTGGGACTGGGTGGGCCCGGACCTGCTGGAAGTGTACAACGACATGCTTCTAGCCAGCAGCATGTCAGACTCGATGAGGAAGGGCAGCATCACCCTAATCTACAAGCAGAAGGGGGAGATGAAGGACATAAAGAATTGGAGACCCATAACACTGCTGAATGTAGATTATAAGATCCTGTCTAAGGCCATCGCCAACCGGGTCAAGTCTGCTCTGGGACAGGTGATCCACCCGGACCAAACCTGTGCTGTACCTGGCCGGAAAATCTCAGACAGTCTAGCGCTGTTGAGAGATACCATTGCCTACGTGCAGGACAGACGGGTGGATGCCTGCCTAGTCAGCTTGGACCAGGAGAAGGCCTTCGACAGGATATCGCACACGTACATGAGGGACGTGCTCTCCAAAATGGGTTTTGGGGAGGGAATCCGAAATTGGATCAAACTGCTCTACACCAATATCCGTAGTGCAGTCCAAATCAATGGGTGGGAATCAGACAGTTTCCCTGTAAGGTCTGGAGTCAGGCAGGGTTGCCCTCTCTCTCCTGTCTTGTTTGTCTGCTGTATTGAACCTTTTGCCGAGTCCATCAGGAAGGATGCGAGCATAAGAGGAGTGACATTGCCAGGCAGTGGGGGCATTCAAGTCAAAACCTCCCTGTACATGGACGATGTCGCTGTCTTCTGCTCGGATCCAGGGTCGGTCCGCAGACTGATTAGTATTTGCGTCCAGTTTGAGTCGGCCACGGGAGCCAGGATGAACCGCAGGAAGAGCGAGGCCATGCTCTTTGGCAACTGGCCCGACCGAACTTCTGTCCCCTTCACCATCAAGCCTGACTTCTTGAAGGTGCTGGGGATCTGGTTCGGGGGGACTGAGGCGTGAAACAAGAATTGGCTGGAGCGGATAGTCAAGGTGGGGAAGAAGCTGGAGCTGTGGAAGCAACGCTCCCTCTCCATAACCGGAAAAAATTTGGTCATCAGGTGTGAGGTGCTCTCGGGGCTGCTGTACTTGGCGCAAGTGTGGCCTGTCCCTCCCTCCTATGCCACAGGGATCACCCGGGCCGTCTTCCAGTTCATCTGGGGGTCGAGGATAGACCGGGTGCGACGGGCCACAATGTACAAGTCAGCAGACAACGGGGGTAAAAGCGTGCCCAACGTCGCCCTCACCCTGATGGCCACCTTTGTGTGTGGCTGCATCAGGCGGAGTGTAGAGCCAAGGCACGTGGGCACCAAGGGTCACTACCTGCTGAGGTTCTACCTGTTCCCGGTGTTGCGAAGGATGGGCCTGGCATAGATGCCACGCAATGTGCCAGTCAGCTGGACATTGCCGCCCCATCTGTCGTCTGTGGAAAGGTTCTTCCGGACCAACACCTTTGACCATATATCCATTGGGCAGTGGTCAGCACAGAATGTCCTGCAGGCACTGCAGGGAAAGGACGATGGATCCGGTGGCGTGGTTCCCAGAGCAGACTGCCCAGCTTGTCTGGCAAAATGCCTCATCGCCAGAACTCACCAACAAGCACCAAGACCTGGTTTGGCTGGCGGTGAAGGGAGCCCTCCCAGTCAGATCCTTCCTGCACCGTCGGAACCTCACTGCCAGCGCACGCTGCCCTCGGGACGGCTGCTACGGAGAGGAGACGGTTGCCCACCTCTTTGCAGAGTGTGGATTTGCAAAAAGAGTCTGGAGAAGTATGCAAGGGTCCCTGGAACGCTTTATCCCGAACAGCTCCGTCACAGAGGACTCTGTGATTTACGGACTGTTCCCAGGGACACATTCAGAGACTGACATCAAGTGCTGCTGGAGGGTCATCAACTCGGTGAAAGATGCTCTTTGGTCTGCCCGAGCATTGTTCACCACCCAGCAGAGCGAGATGTCCGTCAGGGAATGTTGCCGGCTGGCCCGCTGCAGACTGCAGGAGTACGTGCTGAGGGACGCACTGAAGCTTGGTGCAGCCAACGCCAAGGCTCGGTGGGGGAGGGCCACAGTCTAGGGTCCTTCCGCTGCTGGACATGGGGGGCACAGACGCCCTCAAAATAAGGGAAGGTATCCCACGCCAGTGGGCCACATGAGTGGCAAGGGTGGGGGAGAAATTTGTGAAATTTGAGCAATGTGTGTAAACAGTATTGAATGTTCGTGTAGCCTCCGAAAATGTCGGATGAATTTTTTGCATGGTTCATGTATTGTATATATTTATTACTTGAATAAAGTCTGTTTTGAAATTATAAAAATGAACACATCAGCAGCAATTAAAAGAGGAAGAACCACCGATACAGGAAACACCACTATGCTAAACATGCTGCAGAATGCAGTGGCCAACAATGTAGCTGCGACTGCAGCAAAGCCAACAGACTCCCAATGTTTGTATCAGCAGTAAATCAGCAGATCAAAGAGTGCAAGGATCATAACAAGGTAGGTTGGAAGAATTCATCTTAGCATGGACTACTTCCCCAAAGCAGTGAAAAATGTTGACAACGGCGTCTGTGAGAAGGATTAAGTTGAATTTACAGCTCTTTGCAATTTCTTGTGGTTTTGGACGGAGCAGTCATAGAGTCATAGTGTGGGGAAACGGGCCCTTCGACCCAACTTGCCCACACCGACCAACATGGGCCATCTACACTAGTCCCACTTGTCTGTGTTTGGCCCATATCCCTCTCAACCTGTCCTTTCCATACACCTGTCTAATTGCTTCGTAAATGTTGCGATAGTCCCTGCCTCAACTACCTCCTCTGGCAGCTCGTTCCATACACCCACCATCCTTTGTGTGAAAATGTTACCCCTCAGATTCCTATTAAAGATCTTTCCACCTTCAGTTGCCATACCAAGCTATGATGCATCTTCTGTGATTGAGTGCAGAATTTGTAATGGAAAGAATCACACTTTTGAAAACTCTTGCTATGCTTAAGCACCCGAGTGATCTGCTCCAACAGGTTTTGTGTGGCTCCATCGCTTTACTTGTATTCGAGCTGCACACATGCACAGTTGATTCAGCAGCCGCCCTTTGGTTTGTTGTGGTGACACACCTTCATCTGGTACACAATGGACAACAGCAGAATGTAGAGATCATGAGAGCAGCCAGGCGCTACCCGCATGTTTCAGTGCCTTTGGTTGTGCATCATCTGAGCAATGGGAGGGTGGAATGCCCACCAGTTCTACTTACACAGGGCTGCATGGCAGGAATTACCCTCAACACAACACACTCTGGGCTACTGGTCTCTGGTATAAAGGAATGAAAGAGCTTTGAACACACAAGTTAGAGATTACCTTGTAGAAACAAGGAACTGCAGACGCTGGTTTACAAAAAAAACACACAATATGCTGGAGTAACTCAGCAGGTCAGGCAGCCTGCCTGGAAAACATGGATAGGTGACGCTTTGGGTCAGGACCCCTCCTGAATGTGAAGAATGGTCCAGACTCGAAATGTCACTGATCCATGTTCTCCAGAGATGCTGCCTGACCCGCTCGCTTAATCTCGCACTTTGTAGCTTTTTTTAGAGATTACTTTCATTCCACAATGTGGGGAAAATAGGTTGAAAAATTCAATAACATCGTGGGATAGTCATATTTTCCCCAGACTTGATTTTACCTGATTTTAAGGGAGATCTGTGCCAGGCCCATAAATTCAAACAATCTATTACTTGAGACACCAGGTAACCTGGAAGTAACCAAGCGTATAAAGGTTATTTGTCATGTACTTCAACAGCCTCTAGCAATATGGTCCTTGTTTCATTAGTCCTAACAGGTCCAACTATCTCACAAATTGTTCCTTGTTGAGATTAAGGAGAGGTGATCTCATATGTTCAGTTTTGGTCGCCGTGTTATAGAAAAGATGTTGTCAAGCTGGAAAGAGAAGATTTACGAGGATGTTACCAGGACTCGAGGGCCTGAGCTACAGGGAGAGGTTGAGCAGGCTAAGACTTTATTCGTTGGAGCACAGGAGAATTATGGGTGATCTTATAGAGGTATACAAATTCATAAGAGGAATAGATTGGGTAGATGCATAGAGACTTTAGCCCACAGTAGGGGAATCGGGAACCACAGGGCATATTTTTAAGGTGGGGGAGGAAAGATTTACTAGGAACCTGAGGGTTAACTTTTTTACACAAAGGGTGGTGAGTGTATGGAACGAGCTGCCAGAGGAAGTAGTTGAGGCAGGTACAATTGCAAAGTTAAAGAAGCATTTAGACAGGTACATGGACAGGAGAGGTTTCGAGGGATATGGGCCGAATGCGGGCAGGTGGGACTAGTGAAGATGGGCATGATGATTGGCGTGGGCAAATTGGGCTGAAGGACCTGTTTCCATGCTGTAAAAAAGCATCTTATATTTCCAAGGACATAGAAAAGTGCAACACAAGAACGGGCTCTTCAGCCCACAATGCCTGCACAGAACGTGATGCCAAGATAATCTAATCTCAGCTCCCTACACATGATCCATATTCCTCCATTCACTACATATCCATGTGCCTATCATAAAGCCTCCTGGCATCGCTTTCCAGGCACCCGCCTCTCGCTGAGTTAAAAACCTGCCTGCATTTTCAGAAGAACATTGGTACACACATTGGGAAGGCAAGCAAATCCCAATCCTCTCGGTTCTAGTCAATGGCTGTCAATGAATCATTGAAGAAAACAAATTTATTTAAAAAATTTATTCTTTGCAGACACATTGACCTTGAAGCAAAGTCTATCTTGTCAACCAGTGCCAAAATGTGAGAAAAATATGATGCTGCAGAAGGGGGTCCCTTCCTTAACATTAGAATAGGGAAGTGATTCAACAGCAGACTGTGGGAGTAATGGCATTTTACCTGTAGTTTCAAACCACAAACCAATTTGAAAATGTGTCAGGATCACAAGCTACATTGTCATTCACTTCTACGCACTCTGAAGGTTCTTATTACTTTAGTTTGTTCCTTTCAATCTTTTCTTTAGTTTTAGTTTAGTTTATAGATACAGCGCAGAAACAGGCCCTGCAACCCACTGAATCCGTGCTGACCAGTGATTCCCGTACACCAGCACTATGCTACAAACTAGGGACAATTTACAATTATTACCAAAGCCAATTAACCTACAAAAACCTGTACGTCTTTGGAGTGTGGGAGGAAACCCACACATTCATGTGGAGAACCTACAAACTCCGTAAAGGCAGCGCCCGTGAATAGGATTGAATGTGGGTCTCTGGCGGTGTAAAGGGCCTGTCCCACTTTCACGACCTAATTCCCGACCTTTTTAACTCGTGGACATTTTTCATCAGGCTAGAAAAACGCCCCGACCTACTTGATGCCACGAGTACCCACGATTAGCATCACGACCTACGTACGACCTGATCCCTGGGATGGCGGGACTGTCATATGAGGAAAGATTGAAAAGACTGGGCTTGTATTCACTGGAGTTTAGAAGGATGAGGGGGGGATCTTATAGAAACATATAAAATTATAAAAAGGACTGGACAAAGATGCAGGAAAAATGTTCCCAATGTTGGGCGAGTCCAGAACCAGGGGCCACAGTCTTAGAATAAAGGGGAGGTCATTTAAGACTGAGGTGAGAAAAAACGTTTTCACCCAGAGAGTTGTGAATCTGTGGAATTCCCTGCCACAGAGGGCAGTGGAGGCCAAGTCACTGGATGGATTTAAGATAGAGTTAGATAGAGCTCTAAGGGCTAGTGGAGTCAAGGGATATGGGGAGAAGGCAGGCACGGGTTATTGATAGGGGACGATCAGCCATGATCACAATGAATGGCGGTGCTGGCTCGAAGGGCTGAATGGCCTCCTCCTGCACCTATTTTCTATGTTTTTATGTTTCTATGACCTACCTACGACCTCCTACGACCTCGTGACAACCATGCTGTGAGTATGAGTCAAGGACAAACTCGGCAGAGGTCGTGAATTAGGTTGTGAAAGTGGGACAGGCCCATAAGGCAGCAACTCTACCGCTGCACCACCGTGCCACCCAGTTTTACTTTAAAAAAATAATTTTGCTTTTAACGTACTGATTTAAATTTAGTTTAATTAGTTTAGCTTAGAGATACAGCGCGGAAACAGGCCCTTCAGCCCACCGAGTCCACACTGACCAGTAATCCCCGCACTCCCTACACCCACTAGGGACCATTTACCTTTAAACCAAGCCAATTAACCTACAAACCTGTACATCTTTGGAGTGAGGAAGGAAACTGAAGATCTCAGAAATCCCACGCAGGTCACGGGGAGAATGTACAAACTCCGTACAGACAAGCACCCATAGTCAGGATCGAAATCGGGTCTCTGGCACTATAAGGCAGTAGCTCTACTGCTGCACCACTGTGCCGCCTTTTAGGTGCATGATGCTGTTGGAAAAAACAATCATTGCTTTGCTGTCCTATTGGCATTTATGAGATGTTAGGTTTTGATCCAATACTTCCGAGGTCACTGTTGATGTCGCTAGCATTGTATTCAATGTAGTTTGACTGCAGTGCATTTAAATTTCCAAGAGACATTCAGTATGGTTCCACTTCGAAGGTTACTGCAGAGGATGATGTTTCTTCATATATAGTGTGGCATATTGGCATGGATAGATGAATGGTGAACTAACAGAAACTAGAAGAGAAGGTGGATTTTCATATATAGGTTAATGCTGGCTCATAGTGTAATCCCATTCCCCCACTTATTTTGCCACAGGGATCTGTGCTGGGATCTCTGTTGTTTATGATAAATACATATATATCTTTCTTATCTATATACTTTTAAAACTCTGTGTGTGTGGGTATATGTCATATTTTTGGCCTTTGATTCGTTACTCCGCCAAAACCAGACGCAAAAACGCCGCGATTTATACCATTTCGCTAGCGATTTCACTTTTACATTCGCTCATCCACTCCTCATCAAATTTAGTCATTTTTCTGTACACATTTTTAATAAAATCCTCCCCCCCCCCCCCCGCTGCCGCCCGGCTCTCCACCACTTCCTCCCCCCCCCCCCCCGCCCCACCCCGGCTCTGTCACGCTGTCGAAAGCCAAAGATTGGCTGTTCCCCTGCTGCTTTTCGCCGTCCTTGTTAGCGGCCCGCACACTTACACTGTCCAAAAATCCCGCGCGTCAACGGCCTGTCGGCCCGCAGGCGCATTGAGGGCATACGCAGCGTCTCGACGGGCGTACGCAGCGTCTCGACTTCATATGCAGCGTCTCGACGTCGTACGCAGCGTCTTGACGTCGTACGCAGCATCTTGACGGCGTACGCCTGGGCCGCAGGCTCACTCGGCATCATGCCCGCCCGCCCACTCCATCTTTGAAAGTAAACGAGCTGATGACTTCACAATGGGTCTGCTCGCGCCCCCCGCTGCGCACTGTTTTCCACGCGCTGATAGTTACGTCACCCATCGGCCGTCCGCCCCGCCCACAGCCAAACCGCCCTCCCCCCCTCCTCTCTCTCCCCCTTCCTCTCTCTCCCCCTCCTCTGTCTCCCCCTCCTCTCTCTCCCCTCCTCCTCTCTCTCTCCCCTCCTCTCTCTCCCTCCCCTCCTCTCTCTCCCCCCCTCCTCCTCTCTCCCCAGCCTTTCCCTTCCTCCCCGGCATCCCTCTTCCTTCCCCCTGCGATATCTTGAGCTCAGACACAGAATAACAAGTTAACTCACCGCTGTACAGCTGCACCGTAATGTATTCAATCATTTACAATCCTCCAACCACAAGTGGCGCTATCACAACTCTTCCCACCTTAATGAAAAAGTTATCGCCTTGTTGACATTTTTGAATATAATACAAATGGTATGAATTTATTACAATCTTGTCTGATAGTTTGCTTTTATAGAGCAATAAAATGAGGGCATCAGGCATATATGTTGCATTTATAATGAGATATGCATTTCAGGCAATAAACTTCACAAATTAAACCCAACCACTGAGTTTCTCCTTCTTTCTGGATATCTTCCCTGACCCAAAGTTTCTGACTGTTTAGAACTACTTGGACTCATTTTTGATTGAGTCAAGTCTTCCTTTTGACCTACATTCAAAGATTCCAGTCTATGTCAATTTTGTTGGACTGTCAACCACACTTGAACCTCCATTTTCTGTCTGGTTCAAACTCTCACTATCTTGTGTACCTTCTTGTACAATTTCTGGTTCATCCGTTGGTACCTGTACTTGAATGGTAACCAAATTATCTGACTCGTCTAATTCATCTGGTTGCAAACCTCGCTGTGCTTGCATTGGCATGACATGGTCAATGTGTACTTTTCTCACCTTTCCACTTCCAAACATCTTGACCAAGTATGTCCGTGGTCTGCACTTTCTCACTACTCTTCCAGATAACCACTTGTGATGATGGTTTTCGCCTTTACCTTCTGATTCAACTCAACACTCCTTTCCTTTACTCTACTTCTGTCATGATATGCATTTTGTTTCTCCTGTTTCTCTTCTACTGAGCCAAATTTGGTTTCAACAGTGAAAACCTTGTTCTGGGTTTTCTCTTCAAGAACAGTTCAGCTGGTGTTTGACCAGTAGTGGTGTGAGGTGTGTTTCGATATGTAATCAGAAAGTTAGCCAGTGTGTGAAACAGAGACAACTGTCTTTTCTTTGGATTTGGATCCAGCAGTTGTTTGACTAATGTATGCTTCACAATTTTGCACTGTGCGTTCTGCTGCTCCATTTGAAGCAGGATTGCATTGGGCTACGCTAGTGTGTTTTACACCATTCCCTTTCATGAATTGTGCAAACTCTTGTGGACAGAATTGTGGTCCGTTATCAGACACAATTTCCTCTGGAAATCCATAGGACGCAAACAATCCTCGCAAAATGTCTATCGTTTTGCTGGATGTCGTTTTGTTCATCGGAAACACCTCAACCCACTTGGCGTGACTATCAATCACAATCAACAATTGTTGTCCATCTAACTCTGCAAAGTCAACATGTAATCTTTGCCACACTCTAGCCGGCCATTTCCATGGCTGTAGCGGTACTGTTGGTGGATTCTTTCCAACTGCTAGACATGTGCTACACTCTTTCACAATTTGTTCTATGTCCTTATCTAGACCAGGCCACCATAGATAGCTTCTAGCTAGACTCTTTGTTAGACACATTACCAAATGCTGATCATGAAGATCTCCTAGCAATTTTACTCCATATTTTTCAGGGATTACAACTCTCGCTCCCCACATGTCACAACCTTGGTCTACTGAGAGTTCATTCCTACGTACAAGGAATGGTTTCAGTTCTGCCTCTGAATCCAGCAATTTGTTTGGCCATCCATTTGTAACATATTCCTGCACTCTAGACAAAAGTCTGTCAGTGTGAGTAGCCTTCCGAATGTTTCCTGAAGTGATAGGTAACTCATCTACATGAGAGAAATAAAACAAGTCCTCTCTGTTTGAGGAAACCTCTGATTCCAAAGGTATCTAGACATGGCATCAGCATTGCCGTGCTCTGCTGCCTTACGATACTGAATATCATATTGGTATGCAGACAATATCAATGCCCATCTTTGCATTCTGGCTGCTGCCAGAGTTGGTATGTGTGATTTTGAATTTAGGATCACTGTCAATGGCTGGTGATCTGTCTCGATTAGAAACCTTCTACCATATAAGTATTTGTGAAACCTCCTAACACCAAAAATCAATGCAAGAGCCTCTCGCTCTATTTGTGCATAATTTCTCTCACTGGCATTGAGTGTTCTAGATACAAATGCTATTGGCCTCTCCTCTCCATTTTCTAGCACATGAGAGATCACAGCACCAACACCGTATGGTGAAGCATCACATGCTAACTTCATTGGCTTATTTACATCGTAATGAACAAGCATTGTCTCTCTGCCAACTGAGCTTTACATCACTTGAAAGCCTGATCACATTCATGTGTCCACTTCCATGGTACATCTTTTCTCAAAAGCTCGTTCAACGGATGTCAACAAGTGGACAGATTTGGCACAAACTTCCCATAATAATGCACTAATCCTAAAAAGGATCGGATCTCAGATATGTTTCTGGGAGTGGGCACGTTCTTGATCGCATCAACTTTACCCTTGGTGGGGTGTAGACCATCCTTGTCTATCTTATGACCCAAGTACTCTACCGAGTTCTGAAAGACTCACACTTCTGTGCCTTCACTCTTACACTGTGTGTTTCAAGTCGTTTGAGTACCACTTCCAACCTTTCATCATGTGTCTGCCTGCCAGGGGGCTGAGATGAGGATGTCATCCAAATAACACACCACACCTTCAATTCCCTCTAGAATTTGTGTCATCACCCCTTGAAAAT
>JAXLNO010002284.1:0-133775 GCA_038087875.1 Malacoraja senta | reverse complement strand
TTTGATGACACAATTTCTCTAAAAAAAACAAATCTAAACAATTAAAAGGCACGGCATTTCCTTCCATTGCTACGCAGACGATACACAACTCTATCTCCCCCTGAAGCCCAAAAACCAATCAAATCTGCTTAACCTTACCCACTGCCTCAAGGATATAAAGTGTTGGATGGCCCAGAACTTCCTCCAACTAAACGAGAGCAAGTCTGAGGTCATCCTTCTCAGCCCCTCGGACTCAATCAAAATGATAGCAGGCAGCCTTGGAAGCCTTACCCCACTACTCAAACCTCACGTCAAAAACCGTGGCGTGATATTTGACTCAGCACTGAAATTTGACAAACAAGTCAATGCCGTGGTAAAAGCTAGCTTCTTTCAGCTTCGGACGATAGCTAAAATAAAACAATTCCTTCAGTCTGATCGAAAAGATCATCCACACATTCATCTCCTCCCGCCTAGATTACTGCAACTCCCTTTACACTGGCATCAGCCAATCTTCCCTGTCCCGCTTGCAACTGGTCCAAAATGCCGCAGCGAGACTCCTGACGGGCACCCAAAAAAGGGACCACATCACCCCGATCCTGGCCTCTCTCCACTGGCTCCCTGTGCGGTTCCATATAAACTTCAAGATCCTCCTCCATGTCTACAAAGCCCTCAATGGGCTTGCCCCCACCTACATAAAAAATCTTCTCACCCACCACTCCACCTCCAGGCCCCTCAGATCGGCCGACTTGGGGTTGCTGAATATCCCACGGTCTAGGCATAAGCTCAGGGGTGACCGCGCCTTTGCGGTTGCAGCCCCTAGACTGTGGAACAGCATCCCCTTTCCCATCAGAACTGCCCCCTCCATCGACTCTTTTAAGTCAAGACTAAAAACTTATCTATACTCCCAAGCCTTTCCTGACGTCCTCTGAGTGAGGGCTACGTGTATATATGTATGTAGTTTGTTTTGTTTATGCTATTCTTATAACAAATGTAAAGCACTTTGGCCAACGAGAGTTGTTTTTTAAATGTGCTATATAAATAAATGTGACTTGACTTGAATTAAATAAAACCTAGATTTGAAAATCTACTTCCTACTCATTCCTATAACATTGTGGATGTGGGATGTGATGGGCGCTGGGATGCACCATAAGCCATTGATTCCTGAACTTGGACCCTGCGGGAGCACAATACACCACAGGAACGGTCCATTTAACTCACAATGTCTTCGCCAAACACGATGTCAGGTCAAACTAATCTCCTCTACCTGAATGTCATCCATATTCCTCCATTCATCGTATTTCTTTGTACCTATCTCAAAGCCTCTTAAATGCCATTATCGTAGCTGCCTCCACGCCCACCCAGTGCATTCCAGGCATCCGCCACTCTAAAAACCTGCAGCACACATCACCTTTCAACTTTACTCCTCACCTTAAAGCTACACCACCATGTCCTAGACATTTCCACCCTGTGGAAAAAAACTCTGACTGTCTACCCTATCTATGCTTCTCATAATTTTATATACTTCTATTAGATTCTCCCCCCAGCCACCAACACTCCAGAGAAAACAAGTTTGCCCAACCTCTCCTTCTAACTATTACCTTCTAATCCAGGCAGTACCCTGGTAGTCTTCTTCTACATCCTCACCACAGCCTCCACATCTTTCCTGTGATCAGAAAGGCACTCGATACTCCACATGTGGCCTAACTAAAGTCCTCTAAAGCTGGAAAAAAAAGACAAAGTGCTGGGGTAATTCACTAGGTCAGGCAACATCTCTGGAGAACATGCTCAAGCAACATGTCAGGGCAGCACCAGAACTCCACACGATACTCCACATGTTGGCTAACTAGTCCTATAAAGCTGAAAAAAAGACAAAAGTGCTGGAGTAACTCAGCAGGTCAGGCAGCTTCTCTGGAGGCAAGCAACACGTCAGGTCAGGACCCTTCTATCTATGCTCTCCAGAGATGCTGGCTGACCTGCTCAGTTACTCCAGCACTTGTTCTTTTTCCTGTAAATTAGCTTCTGCAGTTCCTTGTGTCCAACTATAAAGCAGCAACACGACTTCCTGGCTTTGTTACTCAAGGTTTGACCATCTGTAGGTGAAACTCAGCAGGTCAGGTAGCATCTGTGGAGGGAGATGGACAGTGTATATTTCAGTCCAAAATGTATATTTCTGAGCTGAAATGTCACCTATACATGTCCTCCTGAGATGCTGCCTGA
Organism: Malacoraja senta; assembly: GCA_038087875.1. Taxonomy (NCBI): domain Eukaryota; kingdom Metazoa; phylum Chordata; class Chondrichthyes; order Rajiformes; family Rajidae; genus Malacoraja; species Malacoraja senta. The sequence continues at coordinate 131,579 of JAXLNO010002284.1, read as the reverse complement.
CCCGCTGAGTTACTCCAGCACTTTGTGTCTATCTTCACCTACCCATGTTCCCCAGAAATGCTGAGTTAATCCAACACATAATCCTTTTTTGTAAGCTTGCATCTTCTGCTTCTGTTTCTGCTTGCTACTGCACAACCGCCAACAGCTGGGCTATCTGTAGTCCCTTGTTTCTACAGTCAATATTTCGAGCCGGGTCCCTTCATCTGGAGCTCCTCCTGCAGTCCCAGATCTCATCATCATCTGCACTCTTGTGTCTCCTTCTGGCCTTGTTTTCAATGTGCTGTCTCCCTACTACAGAGATGGACTTCCACATGCGCACACACACACACACATATCAAAACTGCAGAAGATAAAACAGGAAAAGCTCCCGATTCCGAGCAGCGATGTTGTACCTTAATCTCCTTCGCTTTATCGTGTTTAGTGACCCTTTTCATCCTCGCTGACTCCCCCGTACTATAGCAGTGAGTTTAAACGCGCGCCATTACGGTCCCAGTGTACAGCGCGATGGAGTACGTACACACCCACCCACCCCCCCCCTCCCTTCCTTCCCCTAGCCGCCCGGAGAGCGGGTCCCTCCCGTCCGACCCCCGCCGCCTGACACCCGACGCCCGCAACCGAGCGCCCGCGGTTCGCGCCAAAGATCATAGAGCGGATCATCAACGGCACTGACATGCACGCGCACAGCGTTCAAAGCGCAAGGGCGGGCGCGCGACCCTCACCGCCGAGCACTAGGCCGGCCGGCCCCCTCCCTTCCCTTCCCCGACCCCTAGCGTGACTGACACCCCCCTCCAGCCAATCGCAAAATGAGAACCGTCGGCTCATTAAACCAATCAGCAGGCCCGACTGACCTTATCTCCCTCCCCCCCCTCCCCACGTAGGGGTGTGCCAGCGACCCCGCGCGGACCTCTGGGAGTTGTAGTCCAACGGGGTCGGCGCTTGCCTTCCCCGCGAGAGGCAGGAAACTACAAGACCCCAACGTACATTGCGACCCGCGAAGCGTCGACGAACCGGAAACTGATGTGTGCTAGCAACAGTCGTGGTGGTAAATGAATCCCTAATAGGTTGTGTGGAGTGCATTTGGTGAGTGGTACAACGCAGTTTTGTAACAAAACGGGAGGTGGTTTTCAAAGTATTATTTCCCTTATGGTCTCATTTACCAATGTTTGAGCTCCTTGATAGTTTGAAACGATCTGAAAATTATTCGATCTAGCGGGACTAAGGAAGGGTCTCGACCCGAAGAGTCACCTATTCCTTTTCCTCCAGAGATGCTGCCTATCCCGCTGAGTTACTCCAGCATTTTGTGTCCATCTTCAGTTTAAACCAGCATTTGCAATTCTTTCCTACACACTAAGGAAGGGTTACCATGATTTTGTGTGGGAAGGAACTGCAGATGCTGGTTTACACCGAAGATAGATACAAAATGCTGGAGTAACAGTGGGACAGGCAGCATCTCTGGAGAAAAGGAATTTCGGGTCGAGACCCTTCTTCAGACTTATCTTCTTGATTTCTTGATTATCTTCCTTATTGACATTAGACATGCATGGTGTTCAAATGAGCACACCAATCAAGGCCCACTTTTCACTTTGGTTTGCGCTCTCAAGACTTATAGGACTGCAGTTTTCTTATTTGAAAGAAAAAACGTAGAAAAAGGAATCCGTATCCTCATCTTGTCTTTGGTAGGTGAAATTTGCAGGTGATGGTCTTCCCATGTTTCCTTCTCGAAGGGTGGTGATCATAATTGTGGAAGAAGCCTTTGGCAAATAATCTCAGTACATGTTATGTTATCACAAAGGTGCTTTTATTGTCATGTACAACGCACCGTGAAATTTGTTTCTTACAAATTGTACTCCCAAACCTAAGCACACCCTCGATTGCCAAATGTAAGAGTGCAAGAGACACCATGTTGGCATCACTTTCAAAGTCCAGTCTGCACTCTAGTTCTCATGAGCGGAGCCTGATCAAGGCACGTAGCTGCTTTCCCCCAGTGGTGAAGCCTCTGAATATGGTGAATGGAATGCCAGTCTAGTAACCCAATTTATCTTGGGTGTTGTCAAATTCTATGAGTATTCTCGCAGTTGCACTCTTCCAGACTGAAGAATATTCAATCGCATTCCAACTTGTTCCTTGTCGATAATAAAAGGACCCTTGGGGAGTCAAAATGTGAATCACCTGCAGAGTATTCAGACTCTGCCAAAAAATGTTACATGGGAGATGTATTTAAGCTTCTGGTCAATGGAGACATCTAGAATGTAAAGCATGGTTTGGTTGGAGTTATGTTGTTGATGTCCACTATCTCAATCTGAGGCCTGGGTATGATCATATGGAACGATGGGGCAGAATTGGGAGGCCAGGTGGTCTAATTCCATTCCTAGTCCTAGTTTCTGGTGTTCATGTTGTCCATCACTGTCTCAAAAGTAACAGCATCAGATACTATTTACAGAATGTGCTGAAATATTAGCCAAAGCTTCCTTGGTGCACTTCTCAATACTCCACCACCCAGGATTTCTGGTACATGGGGACACCAATTCTTTGCTGCGCGCGGCAACGTACTGCCTCATTAGCTGAGGAGTTACACATGGAATTGAAATCTCTGTGAGCATCACTGATTGTCCCCACTTTTGACTTATTCTTGAAGGGATAGTTATCGAAGCAGCTGATGATGATTGAATCTAGAATATTGCCTTGAGGAACTCTTACGATGGTATCCTGGGATTGAGTTGAATTGCCTGCGCTATCAGTTGCCATCTTCCTTTGTATGATATATGACTCCAGCCTGAGGTAGGATTTCCCTTTGATTCCTGTTGACCTCAACGGATAAATTATAATCTCATGACTCCATTTGGAGATTTCACTGGTTATGGTAACAAGATAAGCTTGATATGTGTCCAGACAACCACAATGATAGATAAGTAATGTAAAGAGAGACATTGGTATAATCTGATTACATTGATGTATAAACCTTTCTTGTTTGATCAGATATTTTTTGGTTATGTTAAGGATTCTCAATCTTCATTAGGAGAACTAGAGCTGAGCATTAGCTAATTCTTTTTGATTCCTTGCATGTGGAAATCCTTATGTATTTAATCATCCAATTAATTTTGGCAACTTTGAAAATTGACTTTGCCACTAGCTTTTGAGAATTACGTGAACAATTATCAAAGTAACTGCAACATGTACTATCTACAAAATTCTCAGAATCATTTCCCCATGGCACAGGTATCTAAAATCAGAAGGCAAAAATTTAACGTAAGGAATAAATTCAGATTAGCTTATTGCCTTATACAGCAATATGCAATGGACTGTTTTTCTTGCATGAATCTTGCAAAGTACCAGTATACATGGTAATAATAAATGCAACAATAAATACATTGATGAGTGCAAAACTGAAAAATGGTGCAAAAATTTAAATACTAAAGATACTAAAGTGCAATAATGGAATAACTGAATAAGGTAGAGTGAGTGTATATGACAGCCCCTATTCGAAGAGGGTGTTGAAGCGATGTAAAGGAGTTTGATTGCAGTGGGGAAGAAGCTGTGGTTAAGTCAGGACATTTCTCCCTCCACTTCTATCCCTCCCCTTCTATCCCTCCCATCCCCAACCTCATTGCTTCCTTAGGAAGGTCCTAATGCGACTTAAGGAAACATAAGTGCGACTTAAGGAAAATGGCATTCTCTGTAGACCTATTTTTCCTGTATGCAGTGTACAATATGAATTTTAGAGTGAATCTGAGGAAGAGTTTTTTCTACACAGAGTATTTGTATATTTGGAATGTACTCTCAGAAGTGGGGTGGAAACATGTACTCTCATAGCATTTAAGAGGTATTTGGACAAGCACTTGAATCGACAAGGCATAGTCGTCAGTGTGAACATGATGTGCCAAAGGGCCAGTTCCTGTGCGGCATGATAATTCCTAACTAATTCCTAACTATGCACTTAAAGACCATGAAAACAGCCATCATCCAGTATCGACCCGAAACGCCACCCATTCCTTCTCTCTAGAGATGCTGCCTGCCCCGCTGAGTTACTCCAGCATTTTGTGTCTACTTCCGATTTAAACCAGCATCTGCAGTTCTTTCCTACACATCCAGTCTGCCCCTCCTTTAAAGCACTTCATCAATTTTCTCCATGTCCAAGGACCAAAAGCAGAAACAATATTTTATGTCAGGCCATACTAAAATATTAATTTGATCTAATTATTATGATCTAAACTATTTTAACTATCATAGTAGTACTCCCCATTTATTTTCTTCAAGTCTATATAATATTGTTTATAAATATTAATAGTAATTTTCTATCAACATTTCTGTCTCCATCACTCTCTGTTAAATCTGTAAATATTTACAAAAAAACCCTAGTTTCAGTTATCCCGATTTCAAAATTCCAAATGATCCACACAGACAGATTTCTATTATTCACACTTGTTTCCCTTATTCACTTCGTGCTGCTACCTATTAACTTAATTGACTAATCATTTTGCATATTTTAATGTTATTTGTGGTATTACTAATCATTCCATTGATATTTCCATCCACATAAATTAATGAGAAAGATGAAAATTAATCCTCTCAGGACATGGTTTTCTAAAACTCCACTCAAGATTAGAGAGAATTCAAATCTATTCCTACTAATGACAAATTATTTTCATGTGTAAAAACAGCTCTACACTGTTGAGAAACTATTACATTTTATAGTGTGTTTGGGAAATTTGATTGGACTAGATTATTACAACATTTTTATTTGTCATCGGTGTTGGTCAGTGGGGGCGCTGCGGGTCGGCTGCCCTGTCAGCAGCGTGTCCGTTATTTCGAATTTTTTTTGTTTGTCTAAGTGTTTGTTTTGGGTGTTTCTCGATGTGTCTTGTGTGGGGGTGGTGGGGGGGGGGGTGGGAACCGTTCTTCAGTCACCCTCGACGGAGATGCGACTTTTTCCATGTCGCTTCTCTACCTCCTCTCTCGCGGCCTAACAGCTTGGATTGGAGCGGCCTTTCCTGGAGTCGGGCCTGGAGCATCAGCAGCGGGCGCAGTGTGGACTGTTTCCATCGCGGAGCGGGCGGACCGTTGCCGGGGGTCACCAGAAAGGAGTGCTCCGATCACTGGCCCGCGGACTACGACATCCTGAAGCCGTGGTCTGCGGAGCTTCTAACCACGGGCACGGCGCGGAGTCTGGGATCCCTTGACGGGGATCGCCGGAGAAGTGCTCCGACCGCCGGCCTGCGGCCTATAACATCCTGAAGCCGCGGTCTCCGGTAGGAAAGTGCCGATTCGGGCACTCCAAGCCGCGTTGGTCAGCCGAGTGTGTTCGACCGTTCATGGCCCCGACCACGGGTGAACAAGGGAGGAGGACTGGCTGAACTTTGTGCCTTCCACCACAGTGAAGAATGCTGTGGTGGATGTTTGTGTTAAATCTTATTGTGTATTGTGTGTTCTTTTTAAGTGTCTCGCTGCTGGCAAATTCATTTCACTGCACCTTCGGGTGTACGTGACGAATAAAATTGACTTTGACTTTGGTAATTGTTTTGAAAAGAATGACATTATAATAACCAAGTGACATCACTGAGAAAATAGAAATACTGTCATGGGACCATTGAAGGTTAGATCCCAGTCAATATTGGGAAAGTTAAAATCCCCTCCCACGATAATTTCATTAGTCCTGCAGCTGCGTGCAATCTCCTGGCATTTTTGCTCTTCTAATTCCCATTGACTATTTGAGGGCCTGCAGTACACTCCCAACAAGGTGATCATCCCATTCTTATTTCTCAGATCCATCCATATAGCCTTGCTGGACAAACCATCAGTAATATTAAAGGTTCTTTCTTTTGGGTTTTTTTTCCACTTCCTCAAGTTTATATGCCTTTATTCTTGAAAACAGAATGTTGCAATTATTTCAACCTAGAGGATTTGTGAGCACAGGGTGCTTGTGAATAAATTCCTGAATGGTATATAACCACCTATACAGAGTTCTGTGTCAACCACAATATGACCTTCCCCTTTGAAGCATGCAGTGCTTTGGGAGATAACATCGTATACTGATTTTATGAAAGCTTCTTTAACATTGTCTTTAAAACTATTTTCAAAGTAACAGAGGTTTATACACATACTCATAAACAGTGATTTATAACCAGAATGTATGCATATATGGAGAAAAATCGTCAGTGTCAAATTTTAGTCCTTCACCTTTCGTGGTGTGGATTTCACAGTAAAAGTGATAGGAAGCCGACTATTGTTCATGTTTAATAATCAGCAAAAAATCGGGATTTTTTTTCATTTGCTTATTCAAATGGGGAAATTTTCAACAATTTAAGGTGACTTTTTTTAAATAGCACATGGATGTTGAAATTGACCTAGATTTCAATGAGGGTGGGAGAACCTGGGCAATGTTTACGGAATTCATCCGAAGATGCTGTATCATGCCCGAGGAATGCATGGTGGTCAGAAAAAGTTTGAATAAAAGTTGTTTGCAAGGAATCCAAGCAGCAGATATGAAAGAGAGAACGTAGACCAGCAGGGAAAAGGACATTTCAACCCACAATATCTGTATCTAACAGGGTGCCATTTTAAAGTGCACACCTGCTTGGTTGTCCATGAGTCTATGTAAATGCTTTTTAAACATTAGAGTCGTATCTACTTCCACCAATTTCCATGATAACCTGTTCTAGACAACTCCTACTTGTGTAAAAAAAATGCCTCTTAAATCTCCTTTAAACTTTAAAGATAAGCCCTCCAGTTTTAGTCATTTCCACCCTGGGATAAAGACTCACTATATATCATATCTTAGCCTCTCTTAATTTTACATATTTCTATGAGGGATCCCCTCAGCCTCCAAAGCTCCAAACAAAAAGACCCAAGTTTGTCCAACTGCTCCTTATAATGATAGTCTCTAATCCAGACAACGTGCTGGTCAACTTCTTCTGCATCCTCCCCAAAGCCTCCATATCCTTTCTGTAACATGGTGACAAATACTCCAGATGTTTTACATAGCTGCACCATGACTTCTGACCCATGAAAGCGAACATGTCATATGCCTTCTTTACCACCCTATCTATTTATGTTAACACTTTTGGGGGGTTATGGACTTGCACCCCAAGATATATCTGTACATTTCCAGCATGTTAATTAAAAAAAAATCTGTGGCATCTTAATTTAAAAAAACATCTTAATTCTTTTTTTACTGCAATATCTTGTGTGATAGATATGTGGGTTATAACGTTGATTAGCCAAAGTATAAAATATGTTGTTTCTATAGATAAATAGATATATTTATAGATATAACAATAGATTTTATACTTTTGGGATGTGGGAAGAAACCAGAGCACCTGCAGTCACAGGAAGAATGTGCAAATCCACATTGACAGCAAATCAGGTCATGTTTGAACCTGGTTGCCTGAGCTGTGAGGTAGCAACCTTTTTAGCTACACCACCTTGCCATCAAAATCTGTCATCCTTGCCCTGCCTAGCATGTACAGTGGCTTGCAAAAGTATTCATACCCCTTGAACTTTTCCACATTTTGTCACGTTACAACCACAAACGTAAATGTATTTTATTGGGATTTTATGTGATAGACCAACACAAAGTGGCGCATAATTGTGAAGTGGAAGGAAAATGATACATGGTTTTCAAATTTTTTTTACCAATAAAAAACTGAAAAGTGTCGCGTGCAAAAGTATTCAGCCCCCTTTACTCTGATACCCCTAAATAAAATCCAGTGCAACCAATTGCCTTCAGAAGTCACCTAATTAGTAAATAGAGTCCACTTGTGTGTAATCTAATCTCAGTATAAATACAGCTGTTCTGTGAAGGCCTCAGAGGTTTGTTAGAGAACATTAGTGAACAAACAGCATCATGAAGCCCAAGGAACACACCAGACAGGTCAGGGATAAAGTTGTGGAGAAGTTTAAAGCAGGGTTAGGTTATAAAAAAATATCCCAAGCTTTGAACATCTCATGGAGCACTGTTCAATCCATCATCCGAAAATGGATAGAGTATGGCACAACTGCAAACCTACCAAGACATGGCCGTCCACCTAAACTGACAGGCCGGGCAAGGAAAGCATTGATCAGAGAAGCAGCCAAGAGGCCCATGGTAACTCTGGAGGAGCTGCAGAGATCCACAGCTCAGGTGGGAGAATCTACCACAGGACAACTATTAGTCGTGCACTCCACAAATCGGGCCTTTATGGAAGAGTGGCAAGAAGAAAGCCATTGTTGAAAAAAAGCCATAAAAAGTCCCGTTTGCAGTTTGCCACAAGCCATGTGGGGGACACAGCAAACATGTGGAGGAAGGTGCTCTGGTCAGATGAGACCAAAATTGAAGTTTTTGGGCTAAATGCAAAACGCTATGTGTGGCGGAAACCTAACACTGCACATCACCCTGAACACACCATCCCACTGTGAAACATGGTGGTGACAGCATCATGCTGTGGGGATGCTTTTCTTCAGCAGGGACATGGAAGCTGGTCAGATGGATGGAGCCAAATACAGGACAATCTTGGAAGAAAACCTGTTAGAGTCTGCAAAAGACGAGACTGGGGTGGAGGTTCACCTTCCAGCAGGACAACGACCCTAAACATACAGCCAGAGCTACAATGGAATGGTTTAGATCAAAGCATATTCATGTGTTAGAATGGCCCAGTCAAAGTCCAGACCTAAATCCAATTGAGAATCTCTGGCAAGACCTGAAAATTGCTGTTCACAGATGCTCTCCATCCAATCTGACTGAGCTTGAGCTATTTTGCAAAGAAGAATGGGCAAAAATTTCAGTCTCTAGATGTGTAAAGCTGGTAGAGACATACCCCAAAAGACTTGCAGCTGTAATTGCAGCGAAAGGTGGTTCTACAAAGCATTGACTCGGGGGGGCTGAATACTTTTGCACGCGACATTTTTCAGTTTTTTATTTGTAAAAAAATTTGAAAACCATGTATCATTTTCCTTCCACCACAATTATGCACCACTTTGTGTTGGTCACATAAAATCCCAATAAAATACATTTACGTTTGTGGTTGCCGTGGAACCTCAGACAACTGTCTTTTCCCAAAGATCAAACATCTCCTCTGTCGCAGTGCAGATTCTGTCCATTAAGACGATATTAAACTTGTTTGTACAACAACTCCAAGAAAAATGGAAGTAAAAGCAACCACCACATATGGCGCTTCCCTAATCCCACAAAAGCTTTAAAGTCTATCAACCAAGATGAACCATAGAGAATATCTCTCAAACATGGATATCCTCGGAAACCCGTACCCATTCCATCTGTCACAAGGATGGCATCTAGGTTGGGATTCTAACCAACAGGTCTACTATAGACACAATCTTAGAACACTGTCATCATTCTAACCCTCTCCTAGATATTCCTTATGGCAACACTGCTCCTCACTTTCCACGTTCTCCACAGGAGTTTAGCTAAATCACAGTGCAAACGGGAAATATGCAATCTCTGTCACCTCCACTCCAGAACTAAGGTCACTCATTTATCAAGCCTAGGATACAGACATTCCCTGCATTTGTGGATACTTCAATCCAAGATTCATATCATCATTATTAGTTTACTCACTGAATTGGACAAAAGAATGGGCTCCATGCTAAATATCTGCAAGACAAAGGCATGCCACTAATCTGCCCACTCCACAACACCACACTATCCCCAAATCCTCTGCCCATCCCAAAATTGTCCACTATAAAAATAAATATTTACAGCCAGACTTGGAGAACCTGGATCCTTTTGGCTGGAGAAAGAGCAGACGTCTACTAACAGCCATAATATGCAGGGGAATCGTCAATATAGAAAGCACCATCTATTCCCCAAATTCCCTTGGTCCCAGTTCACTAAGAGCGAAAAACAGGAGTGAACTCATCAAGGACTGGGGCAGACAAGGCCTGCTGAAACGAGCTCTTCAAAGACCTTCTCAACAGCATCTCTATTCTGGACCTGAAACCCTATGATTTTATTTTCACATTTCTGAATCATTACCATAGAAATTTGTAGTCAATCACCAGTGCAAAGTGTGCAAATAGACTTTACTTCTGAAATTTGGTTCCATGGAAGTCAATTGGACTGAATTTCAGAAATGGAGTACAATGTGCAGCTGCCACAATATTGCAAATTTAATATTAGCAGTGAGCGTGAATTTATATCGCATCGACTCTCCAGTGCTATTCACATTCATCAAAGTCACAACTTTTTCTTTATTGGTAATGATCATCTATAAATCTTAAAAGTAATTGTTGCCACATTCTTCGACTGCGAAGGGCAAGGCCAACTGAGCTGAGTTGGATACAGATTTACCTGATATACTCGCACAAAATTTACAGGATGATAAAATGTATTTTATTCAATTAGATTGTTAAACATATTTCAAAAATAATATCTTCCAAGGTCCTGTTTTAGATAAAATCAATTTGAATTCCAACAGGAAACACTCCCACGGGCCACTTGTAAAAAGGTTGTTAATCTGGAAAGCTTTCTCATGATCAATGCCTGCAATCAGACTATGGCCAAGTTGCTAACCACATTAAATTATTTGAGGTTCAGCTGCATTACTAAATTATGTAGATCATTTTCCTCCAGAAGGCTATGTAATTAAAGCACGTTAGTAAATCTGAAAATAAAATCACTGGAAGTAGAAGACTATTTTGAGGCTCTTAGGCCAGATTAAGATGTCAATAACCAGCAATTGTTACAATTTAGCAGACGTTTGAGCATCCATGTTATTTGATTAAAAAATAGTGCTGTTATATGGGAATATTTCACCCTATCTATTGTCAACATTTTCCTTGCTAATGAGATGATAGTTATCATTAGGCACTTTGATGGCATTGCCAGGAATCTACTTGTGGAGAACTAACTGTCGAAATCTCACATGGTTGTTAATAGCTTAAATGTTTACCTACCAAGATAATTTACTCAAGGGAAATAACATTGCACAGCTCTGCAGGAAGTTTTATTTGACTATATTTTTTGAATCTGCAGATCAAATGCATTGTAGTCTGGTTGCCAGATTTAACTCTACACTTTTACTGCTCACAGCCTGTATTGAAGTCAGTCATGCAAGCAGCTAAGTATTCTAAACATTTTTTGTCAGAACATTGCAGAATGCCCCCAGTGTACTGATTATACACTTAAAATGACTGGTTGGTGTTCCTTGCATAATTCTTTTTGATAACTTTTCTTGGGTGCTAAGTTCTTAACATGTATTCGTCATTGGTGTACAAAAGTCGTGTACACTTTCAACATTTTGATTATATTTACTTTGAACTGAAATGCAAACATAATGTTAATTTGCATTCATTGTTCCACACAATAGTACAAGTACCTGAATTTACCTGCAGATCCTTATTTCTCGCTATTTATAAATCTAACTTGAACTGACTCAATGAGGAAAGGATTACCTGTACTTCAGGTTTGCTTAATTATGCATATTTTTAAAAAATACTTGTACTCTGACAATATGGGAAATTCTTTAAATTTTAGTTAGGAGATTAAAAACTCAATTTAAAATTTAAAATTAATTAACCTCAGCATTAACTATTCATAGTTTATATTTTTCATTGTGAGTAGTCGGAGCTTCTCCTAAGTGATTACATTAACACTAGTTCTTCTGTTTAATTCATACTGAAATAATTTAAACTATATTGACATTGATATCTTCTCAAAATTCACCAATTATGAAACTTGAACAGTTTCTTCTTCAAGTCTTCTTGCCAACCAAGACATCTGCACTTTCTCTGCTATGACATTCTCATCCTGGTAACATCCAACATGTCTGCAACATCCTTCCCTTCATCGTTATTGATGCCGGATTGTTCAAACATCTCGCTGCTATTTTTTTTAGCCCTTTATTTGAAGCAGATCATCTTTTAACAACGACTCAAAACCCAAATCGTAGACATCTTTACTCCCCTCGCAACACTTTCATTATTTATTCCCTTTTTCCTCTTTGAGTATCATGGTGCAAATTTCTACATTAAAATCAACATCAAATGTATTGCCATCTTGTCCTCTTGCACGCATTCTAAAGCAGAAATATTTAGCCATGGTCAACAAACCTCAAGATGAGCTTCATGATTAGAAAGCAATATCTTTTGTTATTAAAATATTATTAAGAATACGCTTCCATAGAGTCACAGAGTACATTCCAGAATGTCACACTTAATTAAATTCTAGAACTTTTTCTTATCTCCCCTCTAGTTCTTCAAATTGTAGAATTGTACATCACAGAAAATTGAAGAATTTTCTATATAGATTCCTGGAGAAGTAATCCTTCATTTCTATTCCCTTTGTTATTACTTTAGGTTTATTATTAGGTTTAGTTTCATTATTGTCACATGTACCGAAGTATAGTGAAAAGCTTTGTTTTACTTATCAAAACAGATAAGATGTACCATACATAGATGCAATTGATTCAAACTCATGTACAGTAGATAGAACAAAGGGGAAGAGATGGTCTGTGAGAGAAAATATGCAGCATTATACAGGGCAAGAAGCTGAGGGATACAGGTCAAATTGGCATATTCTGCTGGGAGTCGGCATGATCTGTGCGGCAGATTAACCCGCTTCCACATTATAACAAATAATTAAGTGCCTATATAGTAAAACTCTGATAACCACAATCCAGCTAATTGGAAATCTTATTGGTATGGCACCTGGCTCATCAAATATTGTTTACCATGTTCTCTTTTCACTTTCCTTTGCTCCATTTTCACTCATCCAGATTCTGGTTTTGCACTCCCTTTCTTCTCACCAGATCCAAGTGTCCATGCTCAATTTCCATTCATTGCTCCCAGTTCCACACCTTCTTTCTATTCACCTTGGTCCTTGCTCTCTTGCTCCCAGGATCTGTTTTCCCGTACTCCATTCACCAGGGTCACAGTTCCTGTGCACCCTACAGCAGACTGGGTCCTTGATTCTTGCGCCTCCTCTAACACATCAGGGCCCCAGTAATAGAAGAAACATTCAATAGTCTGAAAACCCTGCTTATCTGGCAACACCAAAGTGCAAAGTGCCGTGGATTATCAGAATTTTACTGTGCAATTCTTGTTTTAGGTGTTCTTTGGTTTCATAAAAAATTACCCCTCACATCCCCCTCATATAATTTGTCCAAAATTTGAACTTCAAATTTGTAAAACTTTGTTCTTGCATTCTCTGTATTATTAAAGGTGAGGTCCCACAAAAGTAAGACAAATAAAATAAGCATGTATATCTCAAATCTTATTCATTGAAATGCTTAAACAAATGCTCTTTGGAGGATATTCAGTTTTCCCAGAGAAATAGCAGTTTACATAATTTTTGCCACTTTTCCATTGAAGCTCCATGGATGAGATACATATTCTTACTGTCATGGAAACTACTACTGAGTATTTTAATCTGACAAATGTACTAAACTGTAACTATCTGAAAAATGTTCACATACTATTGTAGCGCAAACTATGTTGTGCATCACAGTTTTAATTGACTCTGTTTAAAGATAAATGTAATAGTCTTCCTCATCCTGCACGTTAGAATTATGTTACAAATATGATTCAGTGGGCAACATTAATTTTTTAGGGTTTAAAAAAAAGCAGACAATTTGTCTTTCTATTCTTCTGCAGCTCCAGTCCAGGTTAATTATCCTAATTGACAATGTTTGGCATGCAAAGCAACAAGAAAATCTATTATGTTACTACTTGAAAAAATTACCTATTAAATTATCTGCCTCTGTTATTAAAAAAAAAAGTGACTTATGTGGTTAACATTAGAATCTAGTTTTTTTATGAAAACAGTATTAGTGTATTATTGTAAAGCTGTAATTCTAATTCTCAATTGGTGTGTGAACTTCAACACAGTGTGCATGCATTTTACTTTGCAGGGACTGCAGCATGAGGTTAAACATCTTGCAAAGGAAGAAACACCTGGTTTGGCAAATACTTAACAAATTTTATTTGAGTGTAAGCATCACATGTGGAACAGGTGGTAAAGGTTTTAAAGCTGGAATTGGTTATTTCATAAAGCAGAACAAAGTGGTTGTAGGCTTTGTTTTATAATTTATCTAAGTTGCAGATGAAAGGTTCTAGATCATGTAACTTTTAAACAAAGTTTTTTTCGTATATCACCGCTGAAGCATTCACAATACAGTTTGATTGCTTTAATAAACAGTTTCAAAACATGGAATCTATGTAAGGAAAATCCATAAAAATAAGATTTGTCCATCTGTTCAAGGATAAAATCCTGTGATGTTAGGTACAGGGTGCGGATGAAAAACATTCAAGTGTAATTTGTCCTTTTTCTTTCACAGACCATGTCAGGCCTAGCTGATGAGACAGCAGGAGACCTCCCTGTGAAGGATGTCGGCATGAGCCTGACTGGAATTGGTGGAATACAAGGTTGGAAGCACCTGTTAGTCATTACTAGAACATACTTTGATCAATGTATCCATTAGTTTTACTTCATAATATCTTCCTTTTATGGTATCATTGATCCAAGAGGTTGGGGTTTACAGATTAAAGCCACTATTGAATATCAGCTGGTACTGATTGTACGCTTCACCTGCCTTGTGCAAGTAAAGATATAGTCTTATTTCATGATTCTTTGTCTCCATAACATCCTGTTACCATAAACAGAAGTCATTTTGATCGCTATTTTAAAACTTACATTTCCTTTCTTCCCTTTTTTTTGTTCGGAAGATTTTGCATGAGAAAAAAATGTAAGGCTGCATTTACTTAAACTAACTCCATATGTGATTCTAGTGTTCTCGGACCCTAATTCATGGTAATTTGCTCTGGAGAACAATGGAGTCAAAATATTGTTGTCTATATTCCGGATCGTTAGTTTTTTAAGAATAGTTTCCTTGACTATTTACCACAGGGATATATCAGTCTGTGATTTGTTAATTCTCAAAAATGATCAGTGGTTGTTATTGTTGATGTCATATGGAGAAATGGATAAGACTTACCAAATGGATCTTGAGCAGTGTTGGGTGAATAATATGTGATTGTTCAAAAAAGTGTGGATTTTAACTTCAATGATAGTTCATTTTTAGAGTGGGTTCATCATTGAGATCTAGTTTGAGCAACATTGATTTTGCAGATACATGTGTGCATTTTGTCACAAAAATTTGAATTTGAATTCTGTGCATGTTTGGGATAGAAATTTGGACTCAATACAGGTGACCATCTCCCCATATTACACAGTTCGAGTAAGTGGCCTATCTCATAAGGGTTCTTCTCTGCCCAAACATAAAAGACTCCTTCAAGAATGTTTGCATTTAGCTGGATTCTTCTCTTTACAGAAAAGTTCATAAACTCTACCCTAAATATTGTCTGGTGGCATTGCCCGCTGTGACAGTCTGTTGGTCACAAAAGTGTTGTGCCATCACTTTGCCACATGTTTAATTTCTGAATGTACTTAATCTCATTTTCAAAATTATATCATGCAAAATGCAATGTCCTTTCCGCACAGGCATTGAGTTAATTGAGCTTTGCAGCACCAGCTTAAAAAAATACTGCTTATAACTGTTTTACCCTCCAGTATGTCACAGGATGGTCATTACTACTTTGTGAATTTCTTTTCTGATAAATACTATAGTTTAGTTTAATTTAGAGATACAGCGCATAAACAGGCCCTTCGGCATACCCGAGTCCCCGCCGATCAACGATCGCCCCATACATTAACACTATCCTACACACTAGGGACAATTTACAATTTTTAACCGAAGCCAATTAACCTACAAACCTGTACATCTTTGGAATGTGGGAGGAAACAGGAGCACCCGGAGAAAACCCAGCGTTCACAGGGAGAATGTACAAACTCCGTACAGGCGGCACTCGTAGTCAGGACCGAACCCAGGTCTCTGGGTAAGGCAACAACTCTAACGCTATGCACCGTGCCATCCTATACTAATTGTCACCCAGGAAATGCTGTTGCACTTTCCCACATTGTTTAATTGAAGTAACGCACAATATGTAACCACAGCAAAATCATATCGCAAAAATCAGGAGCAGCTTTTAATATTGCACATTCTCACACGAGTCGACATGTAGAAACGAGGAACTGCAGATGCTGCTTTATTAAAAGGACACAAAGTGCTGGAGTGAAGTGCTGCCTGACCCGCTGAGTTACTCCAGCAATTTGTGTCTCTCACAGAGATCTTTCAGTTCGAAGGTACAATTGTTAATTTTGAAATATTCAAAGTGAGACTTAGTACTAAATTGTGTACCTATGGTAGAATATCTAATAACCTAGTTTTTACAATATCTTTCAACTCAGAATCAACAAGTGTACAGAACACTAGAGCTCGCCAAGCAGTGTCTCGCATCTCACGTGAAGAGCTGGAAGATCGCTTTCTTCGGCTCCATGATGAAAATCTTTTACTCAAGCAACAGGCACGAAAACAAGAAGATAAAATTAAAAGGTTAGTGTTTCTGTCTTCTCTATGGTCAGTTATTTAACAGGTGTTAACAGGTGTTAAGAAAGTATTATGACCTTTGAATTCCATTATATTATATATTACAATTTTTCAAGGCAAGAAAATATGTTATTTTTTAAAATCTATTTATGCTACTTTGAATACATTAAAACAATTGCTATCAATTTTAATTCCCAGAAGAGAGACCTTTACTGGATTTTGGTCTCTGAGATCTGGTGTCTGTCAATCCCCATTATCTACCTAAAAATGGCATAAGATCATATATTAGTAAGACAATAGACAATAGGTGCAGGAGTAGGCCATTTGGCCCTTCGAGCCAGCACCGCCATTCAATGTGATCATGGCTGATCATCCCCACTCAGTACTCCGTTCCTGCCTTCTCCCCATATCCCCTGACTCCGCTATTTTTAAGAGCCCTATCTAGCTCTCTCTTGAAAGCAACCAGAGAAACTGCCTCCACCACCCTCTGAGGCAGAGAATTCCACAGACTCACCACTCTCTGTGAGAAAAAGTGTTTCCTCGTCTCCGTTCTAAATGGCTTTCTCCTTATTCTTAAACTGTGGCCCCTGGTTCTGGACTCCCCCAACATCGGGAACATGTTTCTAGTGTGTCCAAGCCCATAACAATCTTATATGTTTCAAGATTAATGGTCTGATTGAATGGTGCTGGAAAAATAACCTGCTCTCAACGTCAGTATAGTCAAGAAGCTGATATTTGACTTTAGAAGAGGAAAGACGAGGATCCACAAACATGACGTCAACGATGGGTCAGTGGTGGAGAGAGTCAACAAGACCTTTCTGGGCATGCATAACTCTAAACATCTGTAGTGGACCCAGCACATTGATGCAATCATAAAGAAAGGCCAACAGCGCCTCTACTTCCTTAGAAGATTGAGGAGATTTGGTATGTCGACGAATACTCTCTTGACCTTCTACATGTGTACAGTAGAGAACATATTGACTGCTTGCATCACAGCCTGGTTCAGCAACTCGAATGCCCTGGAAGAAAGGAGATTACAGAAAGTGGTGGACACTGCCAGGTCTTTCACAGCTACTGACCTCACCACTATCAAAGAGATCTACAGGAGGCGCTGCCTGAAAAGGGCAGCCAGCTTGCGAAGGACCAACAAGAGGGAATATAAATGCCTTCCCACAACTTCCAACTTAGACATGCCAACTCAGTAGGTCAGGCAGCAGCTCTGGAAAATATGGATAGGTGACATTTTGGGTCGAAATCCTTCTGAAGAAGGGTCTCAACCTGAAACGTCGCCTGCCCATGTTCTCCAGAGATGCTGCCTGACCTGCTGAATTACTCCAGCTCTTTGTGTCCTTTTGTGTATTAACCAGCATTTGCAGTTCCTTGTTTCTACTCTGTGGTTGCTAGAATAATTTGCTAAATTGCCCCAGTGGAGATGGTGTCATGAGAGTCAGGTGGGAGTCAAATCGAATGGTGGAGAGAAAAAATTACTTGGAACTAATTAGAGAAATTAAAATTTTGGCATTAATTTGAGAGCCAGCATAGACCTGGTGATCTGAATGTCTCCTGTATTGTGAGAAAATGGGGTAAGAAAGCTTTCCCATTGTTGAATCACCCATCACCACTTTCCTTGTGGCAGAACCAGTCATTGACAATCATAAGCATTACTAGACCAATGAGTAAAACAAAGGCTGTGTATTCTGTGTCGAACAATTCGCCTCCTGACACACCAGAATCTTTTCACCATCCACGTAACATAGGCAGACTATTTGAAATAATTTATATTTGCCTGGATGAATCAAGTATTCATATCGGACAATACAGCACAAACAAGCTTACTTGATTGTTACCTCAGCCATCACTTTGAATAAATGCTCACTTTTAACACCATAACAGAGCAAAAAGCAACTCACTAGTTTAAAACCATTATATCTTTGGCACTATTACTTTTGAAAGTCATTGGAAGGCATTTATATTCTCTCTTGTTGGAGAAAGTCACTACCTAACACTTGTGTGAGCCAAATGTTACTTGTAATTTATCAAATATTTACTGGAGCAACTCACTGACTGAGTTTATTTACAGCACCATCCAACATCTATCACTTAAGACAACATGTGCACATACTGCAGAAGGAAATATACTGCCAGTCCATCTTCATCACTTTGCACCTGACACTCCCTACTTAACATTATAGGAGCAGCCATTCAAGAAAACACCTCTCCACTATCTTCTCAAAGGTACAGTGCACTGACTAACCGAGCCAGTAACACCCACATCCCATAAATAAATAATTTTAAAATGACAGCCGGATTCACTGAAATGAAATCTATTCATGGCTAGATCATCTTCCCGTATGCAGCAAACACGTGGAAACAATTGGAAATAATTCAGTGATTTAGAATGAGCATTTGTATCTAAAATAAAGGTGTAGGCCAAATCAAAAAGTTCAAACTAACATTTTGTAAAGAAAGGTGAATAAATTTATCAATAAATAAAAAAGTATTTGAAGGTATCAGCTGCTCACAAAAAGCTCAACAGTTGTGATATTATTAGTTTAATTTGATTGTAATGTAATAAACTGAACAAGATTGGCTTTTAAGTATACAGTACACACATTTTATTACACTAATGTCATGGTGCTATATGTATAGCTTTAAGCACTGCTTTATTAGAATTATTTGAGGAAATTAATAATATTACAAGCAGGCTGACTGTACTTTTTATATTGCTCCCCCATTTTAATTTTGTTTTAGTGTTGTACAAAGTTTGGAAATTCTATTAAGATTATAGTAGTTTGCTGCTCAACCTAATTTGAAAATTGAGTTAATCAAATTGGACCTGATTCTCTCATCATTATTATTATTTTGACAGTTAAAAATGTGAAACTCTAAATAGTTGGAAAAAAAGAAGAATCTCTAATTAGCACCAGTTATTATTTTATGTTGGTAATAAGAAAATGTTAAGATCATTGCCACCTGTGAGATGATTAGACAGCAGGATAATAAAAGAGCAAATAAATTGACCTAGAAATTAACCTGCCTGGGAGAAACATGGTACAATTTGAATTAAACCAATAATATTTTAACAGATATTTATTGAACCACTTGCTGTGTACAAGTAGTTAAACAAGAATAAATAGTCTGATGAATTTACCCTCTAATTTTTCTTGAAATTAACTCCATCTATAAGATTCCATAAAACATGTTTCAATAAAGGAAAAGTTTAACCAATCTTAATAGTTTTTGTTTTAAATTTAATTGTTATTTGAAGGTTACTCAACATGTGCATTTGTTCAGCCTTGTCTGATGTATAAATATATTTGAATACACTGTTACCTACTTAAATCTGGCAATTGGCATGTGGCACAGCAGAGCACATCACACACCTTAAACAAATAAATTAAGATATTATTTTATGCATGTGACAAGCCTAGTGCAAAAAGCAAAGTTTGTTATTAACCAGGCACAACGTCTTAGTGTTAAAGATGTGCGACCAATTTCATAGGGTCTGTAGCTTGTCCTATTCATCAAAGCCACTATTCCTTTTTTAGCGTGCCAAGTGTTTTCCATTCACCGATATGCATGTTTTCTGTTACTCTATATTACATCACCCTCATGTGTCCTTTGATAGACTTTTGTTCCCAGTTAGTATTTCACATCAAAACTGGATGGAATCAAAGGTACAGTTGATCAAATGCCAACAGTAGATTCTAAGAGTATTTTTTTTTTAAAGATGAAAACCACGATAGCCTGTCTTGAATTTAAAACAAAACTGTGTCTGAAAGTCATTATTTGCTCAAATGTATTTTTGCAATTGTTTCATTTAAGGTTGCAAAGCCAAGCTAAAGATAGGAACTTATAAATTAATAATGTGTTCCATATTGCTTGAGTTTTATTAAGGACCACCTAAACTTTTATTGTATCTTTTGGTTTGTGAGGTTTAAAGTCTAAAATTCTTGACGCTGTATGTGGTACAGTAAAGAGCGCAAACACAATGTTAAGGTATGAGATTCAAGACTTGCATTCCTCCAACACCCACTCTTTGGAACTATTCTTAGTAACGTATGGTATATTCCTTTTATAACTTCCTTTGATTTGTTATTCATCAAGCATATGGAGTAAGTATGTGTTGCCTGTGTAGCAAGCTGGAATGATAAGCCCTCGGAAACTGCTATTTGTCAGTGTTATAAAGCAGATTGCAGTACTATGGTTTTGATTAACATCAAAGCACACTTCACAGGCAGTAATAGTTATATCAAAACCTGAAATGTATTATTCACGATCCACACTAACGTCTTTAGCAATGTTTATGCCTTTTTCAACAAAGTAGTTTTGCTGACTTTTCATATTCCTTTCCTGTTCTCAGAATGGCTACCAAGCTAATTAGACTCGTCAACGACAAGAAGAGATCTGAGTTGGAGAGTGGCGGCCCCAAGCGGATAGGCAGGGATATTGAGATGGAAGAGATGATCGAGGAGCTGCAGGAAAAAGTTTGTGAACTGGAGAAGCAGAATGAGGGTCTAAGGAATCGGCTTGTAGCTTCTAAACAGCAGCTGCAAGTACAGGGCCGTAGAAACACTCCCTATAGTTATGTGCAGTCACGCATAAACACTGGCCTTAAAAAAGCTCAAGAAGTTACCTTTGCACAGGAGAATGTCAAAAAAGGTATTAAACTTTTTGTATCTGTATTTTACAGTATTTGTATTTTGCATCACCCATTGGTAGTTGCATACCATCTGAAAATTTAATTAAAAAAAAAATATTGGATACATTTTTATAATAAGTAAAGCTTTGGAAATAATTATTACAATTTTTTTAACTTTCCATGAAGAAGTTTATTTCCAATATTTCATCTTCCACCGTAATCTTTTGTTGAACCAAGCTTTATTTTATACTTGTTATGTTTAATGCTTTAACTTAAAATGGTGTTTTGCTGCCCGGTTTGATGTCTGCTAAAACTATTCGGTGTAGTTGACTGCTCAACCAGCTTGTTGACATCACGGCATGGCATGGATCCCTTGAACTGATGCCTGACAAGAATGATCCAAAGAAAAGGGGAGGCCTGTGCCACAGAGGTCAATAGATCTTTGTCGGCAGCTTCCTAAGGTCAGACAAGCAATGTAATTTGATCACTTTCTGTAAAATCCAAGCCAGTTTTTCAGCTTGATAATTAATTTACAACTAATATTGCACCACTGGGTAAAAGATGTTGCTATTCCAACCTTTAATCTGACCTTTTGGTAAATGAATTCCTAGAGCTTTCAATACACACTCTACATTTGGAGAATCTTGGCAGTTTAGCTGAATGGAAGTCTGTTAGTTGAGTCATCCACTATAGAAAGAAAAGTATGCCATTATCTGCTCAACTGAAGTAGTATCATATTCTTCAGTATTCATTAATTTTGTTTCAAGTTGTTCTTAATTATCTCATACTTCATTTTTACCTTTCACATCACAGGGAAAAATAAGCTTAACTTCCACTGTTGTTCAATTTAATATAGTGTTATTTAAGTGCCTCCAGAACAATCATTGGTGGTTTGAGCAACCCAACTTTATCATCTGTTCCAAGCACTCTAATTGACTTGGAAAGAAGAAGCAATTCCAATCCCTGATGTAAATCTACAGACAAAAGTGGAATTTGTACTTTACAATAATTAAATATAACGGATTTTGGAAACGGATAAATGTAATTACTATAATGTATCCCAGAACTTCCTTTCATATTTACCTTAGATGGACCAAGGATGTGGAGACAGTTGGTAATGTGCCAAATTAACTGAGTAGGCTAGTGATATAACACAGCATATTGTACATTGATAAAGCCATATTCATCAGGTGTGCACTCAGCAGTTTTGATGGAAATGTCCCATTGTATGTATTATAGGACTTCCAGCCATTAATAGCCATAACAAACCAAATTATAGAACTGTCCCAAATAGAAATGTTAAATGCATTTTATTAAATGTCCTAACTTTATTAGACACAGTAATTACTCAAAGTCTACACTGCAAACTCATCAGCAAAGATCCTTTCCAATTCTTCACTCGACTGTTCTCTACCATTACTAAAGAACCCCTGGCCTGAATAGATAATGAATTTTAAAATTGTACCAGGAGCAAACCATTTCCATGACTAAATTGCATGTGATTGATGGAAACAAGGAACTACAGGTGCTGGTTTACACAAAAGGACACAAAGTGCTGGAGTAATTCAGCAGGTCAGGCAGAATCTCTAGAGAACGTGGATAGGAGACATTTCAGGTAGGGACCCTTCTTCAGACTCAAGAAGGGACCTGACCCAAAATGTCACATGTCCATTTTCTAGTGATGCTGTCTGAGCCGTTGAGTTACTCCAGCACTTTGTGTAAAGTATGTGATTGATGTTTTGTTTGCTCTGTTATTTCATAGGCATGTTTTTTTTTAAATCTTTGTATATTATCCATTTAGGAATCAGAGTTCAAGACCCAGAGCTGACAACAAAGTGTGGCCAACCTATTGTTCCCAGATATGGACATAGTTTGCTTGAAGATGCTCGGGCTGAAGTACGGAATCTGTAAGACTCTCTTTTTAACTACAGTTATACTACTTTGTGGGCATGTATTCATAAGTGTATTAGGAAATCTGATGAGTAACCACAGAATCATTGAAACACACAGTCTTTAACAGATTGTTCATTTGAGTCCATGGCAGCTGAAAAACTGCTATCCCTCCTTATTCCAGTTCACAACTCGTGGTCATTCACTTTGTGGGTTATATGAGATGAGGCAATGAGTTTAGGATTGGACCATGCCAACAGGTTAATCTGTGCCACTTTACATGCTGAAGGCCACAAAGTGTTGGAGTAACTCCAGCAGGTCAGGCAACATCTCTGGAGAACATGGATAGGTGACAATTACGGTTGGGACCCTTCTTCAGACTCCAGATTCAAATTCTCTTTACCAATAGAAAATGGAAGAAAGATAAGAAAATGATAATAAGAGGCTGAAAAAAATTAAGTGAGATGGAAGTACATCCTTGGTTTTATGTACTAAACACTGAATGTAACACCATTTGTGCATGATACTCCATTTGCAAAATTAGTTACTTTGGCTTTAGTGGATTCAAATTTCAGAAGTGGATTATTACAACCATAACATTGCACATGGTGAATATCTGGCCAAGGATGAAATTCTATACAAACTCGCTCTGCATTGTAAATTGAATTATTTTAATTTTAATATGTTTAATTTTGAAACAAAATAGAAAGCCGCTAATATTTCTGAAAATATTCCATTGTTTTTTGGTGATGTTTAAAATCTGTAAAACTTCTGAATATTGATTACAGGCATGCTCTCCCTTTGACATCACTGGACCCGTGTGCCAGCTTATATCTTGCTATTTATTCACCTTAATCCACTTTTAACAAATTTTATTTTAACGATATTAATGGGCGTTTTCAGTATATTCATAAAATGTTTAATCGGAGTCTCCTTTCTGGGTTAATAGTCTCTGATATTTTATCTTTAGTGAGAATTGCATTACATCTCAGAAGATGCAGATGGAAGAAATGAAACAAACTGTTGAGATACTGAGAGAAGAGCTGCGGATGAAGGATAAAGAATATGAAGAGTCTCTTCTGCATCTCCGAGAGCATCAAGCAACAGGGCAGAGGTAATTCAGTTCTTTATGACCAGATTATAATTGAATTATTTGAACATTTATAATTGAAGACAAGAAATTAATGACTGTACATTGTAATTACAGCAATTTTTGTCCAATCATTTGATCACGGTTTACATTTAAAACCCCCCTACTGTTTTGTATTCTGGAAAGCTTTCAGAACACAATTTCTCTAATACCAATTGTTAAAAGAATAGCATAGTACTTAAAACCCACAATGGCAACACATCATTTGGAACCAATACCATTGTAGTTTTGAAGTTGAATTATTTTCCAACAGTTAACAGCTGCTGTTAAACCCAAAAATTGTCACTGCATGTATGTAATAAAATCTCACTGAAAATAAAGCTGCAGTCTATAAATGGTTAGATTTGATATTAATTAGTCATTACACAGCAATAAACGATTTTGCACTTGCCATGCAATGGACAACATATAAAATGCTAAATTACATTGATTTCTATGGATATTAATTGTTCACTAAATTCAAAATCAAGATGTTAATAAATGATCTTCCACATGTCCCAAAATATCCCTCAAATTAGTAGATGGAACAATAAAATCTATTATTGATGTCAATGAGTAACCTTAGTGATATTATAATTTACACAATTATATTGAATCCCTTTACGAATAATACAAATAAACCCCTTGCATTGAATTAATTTAGTGGTTCGCAAAATGTACTCCATTTTGGATGGTATGGTTTTTTTCAGCAAAATAGTTGAAAGGTATAGTCAAGAATATAGCAGCTAGAGAAGTTGATAATTAAACATCTTACTTGTCACATCCACATCCAGATATCCCTAAGCTAATGAAGTCCATTACACCACTTCGACCTATATATTTTAACCAGTGGGCCAGTGGCGTGGTGAAAAGCAGCTTTTAGAATGATATCCAGAACAACTTCTCTCCAAAAGCAGTGATTAATTGGAATAGACATCTAAATAGAATTATAAAGCCAAGAACTTTGTAATCATTTCAGGGACTTGTAATTTATGTGATGTAGAGGACAGTAGAATTTTTAAATAGAAGAAAGTTTAGATTCGTTTAGAGATTTTTAGAGATACAGCATAGGAACAGGCCCTTTGGCCCATGCGAACCATCGATCACCCGCACACTAGTTTTATGTTATCCCACTTTCACATCCACTCCCTATACACAAGGGTCAATTTACAGAAGCCAATTAACCTACAAACCTGCACGTCCTTGGAATGTAGGAGGAAACCAGAGCATTAGAAGGAAACCCACCCAGTCACAAGGAGAATGTGCAAACTCAACATAGAGATCGAACCCGGATCTCTGGCGCAGTGAGGCAGCAGCTCTACCAGCTGCACCAGTGTGCTGCCCTAAAGTGCATTTTTCAAATTAAATGTCATTAAGAAGTTTTTCACTTGTACGTGTTTGAATTAAATATCGAAGCACAGATATCCGACATTATTTGATAACCTTTTAAAGCAATGGCTTGATGAAATTCCTTTAAAATACTCATAAATCTAATTAAATTGTACTTGTGATCTTACTTGACTACTTTCCTATAGCTTTCTTGTAACAAGAACTAATAATTTTGCAGACTTTAGGTTGCTTTGAAATAAATGTCAAAGTACTTATTTTCCTTTATTAAAATCATGTTTTTTCCATTGTTGTGGTCCAACTTTGAACAAAAGGTTGTGGATGTGGAAATGTGCTCTACATAATGTTTCATTACTTCATATTTTAACTGAAGAAAGTTGCCTCAATGTCTGCATTCTACCACATATGTTCTCCATCTATTAACATCTTTTACAAGGTTGATAGATCTCAAATAGATTTGCTGCAAAATGAAAACTTATCTCTGCTAAATTGATTCATTCCATTTCCTGACTCTGGTGGGTTACAATAATCCTCGTTGCTGTTGTTTTTCAAATCTGGTCAAAGGAAGTGAAATAATTGCAAATTGAGTTAAACAAATTGGCTGACACTGATCATAAGTCGGCATAGCATTCATTGAGCTAGTTATTTGTGACTATTGCCACTTATTCCGATCAGAATCATTCAAACATTGAGAGTGAAGCAAATCCTAGGCTTCCAAGCAAGTACTGTGCAACAAAGAAGCCGGAAGTTACCCATTGATTTGGAAGGCCGATTCCAATCCCAGAAAGAGTGGACTCTATTGTTATCCTCTCCTGAAGACTCAGCAATGAAATGCAGCCCTTCTGTCAGTTTTGGCCATCATTTCACTGGGGAATTGCCTCTGAGATTTTCATTAGATCAAACTGGTTGCAGGCTTTGAGCCCTTATTGATATATTTGGGAGTTATAGCATAAAGATTTAGAGGTAAAAGAAAATATATGTTATTAATATTAATGTAGTTTATTTTCAATTATTTGTGGTAAATAATTCTACTTTAAAAAGACAAATAATTCTTCATTTTTTAAAATCTATTTATTTCACTCTCAATTACTCTGAAACTCGGATATATATTTTTAATTAATTAAATAATGTACACCTTTCACAACCAGCAAAGCCCTGCCCCAGATACAAAAAATGTTAGTTTATTGGTACATTGATTTTGGGGGGAAAAATCAAAAAAAGGGTATTTGTTCATTTAAAAATACATTCTCAAAGGTATTGAAAGGAAATGCATTGTTAGCATTCATTTCGAGAGGACTAGAATATAAAAGCAAGGACGTAATGCCAAGTTTTTATAAGGCAGTGGTCAGACCACATTTGGAATACTGTGAGCAGTTTTGGCCTTGATAAAGTGGATGTGAAGAGGATGCTTCCAGTTGTCAGAGAGTCTAGGACCAGAAGGCACAGCCTCAGAATAAAAGAATGTACCTTTAGAATGGAGCTGAGGCAGACTTTCTTTAGCCAGACGGTGGTGAATCTGTGGAATTCATTGCCATAGATGGCTGTGGAAGCCAAGTCAGCAGTTATTTTTAAAGCAGAGTTTGATCGGTTATTGATTAGTAAAGGGCCTGTCCCACTTTCACGACTTAATTCAAAACCTCTGCCGAGTTTAAAGGACCCCCCCCAAAAATCAAGATCGTGGTAATCTACGAACTCCTACGACCATTCACGACTATGTTCACGAACTCCTACGAGTATGTCTACGAATTTCCACGACTATTTCGATGCCCTCCTTACGAGTAAAAAATATTGCAATTTCTTTCATCCCGACCATTTTTTTACTCGTGGACAATTTTTATCGGGCTGGAAACACCTCTCCCACTTACCTGATGCCACGAGTACCTACGGCTAGCATAACGAGCCGCTACGATATATCTACGAACTCCTACGACCTACGGACTCGTTACGAACATTCTGCGAGTTTGAATCAAGGGGAAAACTGGGGAGAATTTGTGAATAACTCGTGAAAGTAGGACAGACCCTTAAAGGTGTCAGGTTACAGGGAGAAAGCAAGAGAATGAGATTGAGAGAGAACAATAGATTAGCGATGACCTAATTCTGCTCCTATGTTTTAGGAACTTATGCTGGTGTTTAGGCAGATAAGGGTCCAAGAATAATTGAAAGTGAAGTAAATAAAGATAAAAAACAATGAAGAATTATTGTCTGCTTTTGTTTTAACTATAAAATATTGCAATTGCAACCAGGATAAAGACGTGGGTTTATGAAACTGGGTCCTATGATTAAAAATAAGTTAAAACTGCTGTTGCTTATTATTTTGTATGCTTAGGATTTTTGAAAATATTGTGCAATATGAGTTAATTATTGTTCGTTGCTTTCATTGTTTCAGTGCAAGAGATAAAACTGTCTTACTTTGAAGTTTACATGATTATTTATTTTAGTACAAAAGCGTAGTAAATCTAGTTGCACAGAGTAATACAGAATGGTGAACCATGGACAAATAATGGACAAGATCAGGCAGATATGTTACTATCCTGTTTAAAGATAGAACACAAAATATGATAACCCACAATCACTGTCACAAATTATTCACTGGAGAGAGAAGCAATCGTGCAACACAATGTGTTCCACAAAATAACCACAGTAATTAAATTGGGAATTGTACATCATTTTTATTTGTTTACTGCATGTAAACAATTTAGAGAGCAGCACAGTAATACAGGTTTGTTGTGGCGGCATGTACAGTTCTCATTGAAAATCTTTCTGCTGTCATGTGTTCCACACATGTTTCATTTCCTTTTTGTATAAAAAAAGGCTTTGGACATATATATGTACTTGTGGCTCACGTGCAAGTAACTTATTTAATCAGAAAATCCTTTTTAGTGCTAACATGATTTTTTTAATAGATGTATTGATCTTGTGGAACAGCTGCACAAATTAGATGATCCCATTCATTTATTGAATTGTGGAACACAAAATAACTTTCATACAACAACAAACATTTTCATATTATCTTAAAGGACCAAAAGCTCATTTTTTAAAGTTTGAAGGTAGTCAAATGGGTCGTAACAGTTGCTTAATTAATAACCATGGAAGAAACTGTAGAACTGAGTGTTCGAGGGCAAGATAACTGACATTATTCTTGCACATAATGTAGGTTTTTCAAAACTAAATAGCTCTCTACAAGACAGTGAAACATGAGTGAGGCAATTTTAAAGAATCCTTTTAAATTAGAATATATTTTAGGTAAGCACGTGGAAGTACAAGGAATAGAAGGATATGGATCATGTACAGACAGATGAGATCAGTTTAACTTAACTTCATGTTTGGCACAAACATTCTGGCCACATCTTCCCATCCTCTCCCCTTTCGACTTTCTGCACAGACCGCTCCCTCCGTAACTCCCTGGTCAATTTGTCCCTTCCCACCCAAACCACCCTCTCCCCTGGTACTTTCCCTTGCAACCGCAGGAAATGCTACACTTGTCGCTTTACCTCCCCCCTTGACTCCATCCAAGGACCTAAGCAGTCTTTCCAGGTGAGGCAGAGGTTCACCTGCACCTCCTCCAACCTCATCTATTGCATCCGCTGCTCTAGGTATCAACTGCTCTACATCGGTGAGACCAAGCGCAGGCTTGGCGATCGCCCAACACCTCCGCACAGTTCGCATTCACCAACCTGATCTCCCGGTGGCTCAGCACTTCAACTCCCCCTCCCATTCTGAATCCGACCTTTCTGTCCTGGGCCTCCTCCATGGCCAGAGTGAGTCCCACCGCAAATTGCAGGAGCAGCACCTCATACTTCGATTGGGTAGTTTACACCCCAGCGGTATGAACATAGACCTCCAATTTCAGGTAGTCCTTGCTTTCTCCTTCCTTCCCCTCCCCTTCCCAGCTCTCCCACAGCCCAGTGTCTCCACCTCTTCCTTTCTTCTTCCCGCCCCCCTCACCCCCACATCAGTCTGAAGAAGGGTCTCGACCCGAAACGTCACCTATTCCTTCGCTCCATAGATGCTGCCTCATCCGCTGAGTTGCTCCAGCATTTTTGTCTACCTTCCATAATAATCAATTTGATTTTTTAAGGATTATTCCAATTCATGGATATCTGTACTTGATGACTGTCTTTAATCAATATTTTTTTTCTTTTGATGGCTGATCAAAGTACATGCAAACAGATGGTGGGAGCCCTTTTCATTTGCAGAGATTTGCAATGCGAAGAGTCAGTAATTAGGAGCTGATCTGAATTGCTTTTACTGTTGTTAAAGAAAACACATACTGCACAGCTATACATGAGTAACGCTACATTTACGTGCATAATTTGTTTTTAGCCATCGCACACATTGCATTTCCTGAAAGAAATGACATTTATGTCATGGATACTATTTCCTCCACACTTTAAACAAACTGTTTAACTAAGTCAATCAAGTTTGTTTATTGTACAATCATCATGCTGATATGTCAGACATGCATCTTGCCCCAGCTCTGACTCCTTTCTAGGCAGTCCTCGACAGTGTTGTCAATAGCACAATAATATGTCAAATCCTACTCATTAATCAGCTGTCTTGCCATCACCTTCTTTTGCTATTGAACTACTTCATTAAAAGAATCAGATCATCTATATATTACTAAAACTCTCATCATGTGTGTGTGTTTGTTTGTTTGTTTGTTTGTTTGTTTGTTTTTTCCCTCTGTCCGTCCTGCCCTGAATGACGCCAAAACGGTACACGATAGAGCAACGATTTTTGGACCAGCTTACTCACCATTGTCCTGTGGTGTATCAAGTTTTGTTTAGATTGATGTTATATTTTACAAGTTATTCACATTTTTGCACTTCACAAAATCCAGTTTGAGAAAAATCACAGTCGCAGTTAGCAGCTATGATGTCACAATGGGATCTCATTTACATAAACTGCCCGTGAGCAGTGCTCCACCCGACAATGACATCACGATGGGATTCATTTACATAAACTGCCCATGAGCAGTGTTCCAGCCCACAATGACAGAGGAATGGGATCAGCAGCTTCCATCTCAAGGGTGGTAGGGAGGGGAGAGGGGTTAGGGAGGGATGGAGGGAGATTTAAAAAAAAATCAGTTTTGATCAAGTTCTCGGGGGGGAGGTTTAATTTACAAAAAAAAAGTGGTTTTCATTGTGGGGGGTGGAATGTGGGAGAGGTTTCATTTACAAAAATAAAATTCCAGAAATTTCAATGTGGGATGGGGGAGAGGTGAGCGCGACGCTGCCCCCTTCCCCCCCCCCCTCCATGTGGGGATTTTCATTGTGGGGGGGGGTGGAATAGGGGAGAGGTTTAATTTACAAAAAAAATCCACAATTTTCCTTGTGGGAGGGTGGGTTGGGGGGAGCTGAGCGCCACCCCTCCTCTCCCCCCCCTCCACTCCCCCCCCTCCCCCCAAGTGGGGTCGATTGATCGGCTCCGGGAGCGCCAACTGAGGGTAGGGGAAGGGAGAGGCGAGGGAGGGAGTTGGGGAGGAGGAGAAATGTTATTTAAACATTGTGTTCTGTGTGGGAGTGAGATAGGGGAGAGGTGAGGAGTGGGGGAGCGGTGAGGAGTGGGGCAGGGAGATAGATGTAGAGGAGGGGGGTAGGGTTGGAGTGACTGAAGGTAGGGGAAAAGAGGGAGGGAGAGGTGAGGGAGGGAGTGGGTGAGGGTAGGAGGAGATAAGAAAGAAGAGGGAGAGTGAAGAGGAGGGGGAGGGAGTGTTGGTCATGAGGGGGAATGAGCCACGCCTGCGCAGTTGGGGGCTATGGGTGAGGGGTGGAATATTGCGTTGGGGGAACAGGTTGCGTTGGGGGAATGGGTGAATGGTGGAATATTGCATTGGGGAAATGGGGCCCAATGGGTCCTAGTTGATCTAGTTACCCCTAAAAATCAGCAACTGAAAAACATCATCTACTAATACCGACGTGTATTATCTCCACGTGAAAACATTTTTAGGTTTGCAGTAAAATACACCAATAATGTCATTTTCATGAGATATAAAGTGTTATATGTTGACATGACAATTTTTCATTTTCAAAATGCCACATAGTTGTTGCAATGAAATCTCAAAATGACTTAAAATTAAACTCAATTGAAGAGCTGCATTTAAACCAGATCAAATTTCACATTAGGCATGTTAGTTATCAAATATTTGTCATATCATTCACGGGTAGTTTGTTTATTTGTGTGACTTGTTAATATGACTTGATTGATCAGGGTTTCACAATGGCGCAGTTGGTCAAGCTGCCTCACAACGCCAGAGACCCGGGTTCAACCCTGAACTCGGATGCTGTCTGTGTGGAGTTTGTACGTTCTCCCTGTTATCGCGTGGTTTTTTCTGGGCGCTCCGATTTCCTCCCAAACCCCAAAGACGTGTACGTATGTTAATCGGTCTCTGTAAATTGCCCTTTATTCTGTATGGTCTGTATGAAGTGGGATAACATAGAAGTAGTGTCAACGGGTGATCACTGGTCGCCGTGAACTCGATGAGTCAAAGGGCCTGTTTCCATGCTGCTTCTTTAAAATTAAAACTTAAACATATCCATCACTGTACTTTCTACAGGCGTGCATGCACCTCATTATTACCAAATAATCATTGGGATCCTTATGCCTGCTAACAATCCCACCACTGCACGTTCCCCTGCAGACAAGGATGGATGAACAAAGTTTTGATTCTTTTGAGCAGAAGATTACATTAAGAAAAACACATACAAGGTTTATGCTATGGAAAATCGATTCTGCTCTGTTCACAGAATAATACGTTCTATTTTTCCTACATTATAGGACAACTATCAGGGACAATGTAGAGATGATAAAGCTGCAAAAGCAACTTATGGATAAAGCAGCTTCTTTGACTGTCTTGGAGGGGAAATTTTTGCAAATCCAGGAGGTAAGAGTTCAATTATCAGAAGCAATGCAGATTCCTAAAAATATAATCCATTTCTTACACGGAAACATAACTAATCGAGGAACCACGGCTTTGCAAATTTAATTTAAAAAATCCTTTATAAATTAACATAATTTAAAACATAGAAGGTGAGGTACCAGGCCCATTAATTGCAATAACTTGCATCCATTTAATCTGTCTTATTCTAGAAATGCTACTTGAGAAGCAGTAACTTTTTTAAAATTTGTACACGGGATTTATGTCTCAAAGTTGAAGTATTCAGCACAGATTTTTTAAGCCAGGTGTTACATTTGCATCTGAATGGCTTTTGAACTGCACAGGTCACTCGCACTGATTCAGGTGTCAACAAAATAGTTGAGGCATTCTCCAAAGTACCTGAAGAGACCAGAATACTGTCCACCATCTCTATCTACCCTGTTACCAGATCCTGATTCATTTGTAGTATAACTTTGAGTCTCATGGATGTTGTTGCAAAATAGCTTTGCACAAAACAGGCTTCACCCTCAATGTTTTATAGGACTTGCATGTCTTTCAAGCCTCTGAAGTATTTCATAGAATTGTAAAATTGTTACAACATAGATGGAAGTCATTTAACCTATCGAATACATGCCAACTCTTACAGAATAGTACAATCCCACAGTTGTGTTCCCCTGTTCCCCCCCCCCCCCGATAGTCCTGCAAATTATTTGCTCTCAAATGTCGCTTCAATTCCCTCAATTAATGATTTTTATTTCCAGTGTTCTTGCAGGCAGTGAATTCCAGATGATAACTGATGTTTTTTTCTCACATCTCCTTGTATCTTTTTTACAAGATTTCATGGCAGAACTTTGAAATGTACAGTAACCCTACTGTTTTTGAACATGTATTGTTTTACAGAACCAGAGAACCATGAAAGCCAGTCACGATGCTTTAATGAATAAAGTTGATGAACTGAATGCACAGCTGA
Source organism: Malacoraja senta (assembly GCA_038087875.1). Classification (NCBI taxonomy): domain Eukaryota; kingdom Metazoa; phylum Chordata; class Chondrichthyes; order Rajiformes; family Rajidae; genus Malacoraja; species Malacoraja senta. Next base: position 98,351 of record JAXLNO010002284.1, on the reverse strand, counting down.
AAGAAGAACGTTCTAAGTGCCTATGTCTTGAAAATCAGCTGCACTCAACCTCATTTTCGCAGAAAACATCTGAAGAGGTATTTTCGTTATTTTCTTTCAAACTATATATTAGGTAGGGAATTGCGATTGTAAGTGAAAAGATATATTGAAACCATTAATGGTTCTAAATCACATTTTGAATATAAGTAATGTCTTAAAATAGTTAATTTAATTAAATAATTAATCTAAGCCTAAAAATAAGAGCACATATTTTAATTCCCTCTCTATCGTTTGATATAAGATAGCATCTGGTTAAGCACATATTAGGCTCATTTGGAAATTCTAATTAAAAGGAGCATTGATTTTGTCAAGTTTAAAACAATTTTACACCATCTTGTTTTATTACAACTGTTTTGAACACATTAGGTGGCATATTGAAAACTGACAAATTTCTGCTTTGTTTTCCAAATTATTGTGAGCAGCATGAAAAATCCGCCATAAACTAATTCTAAGAAGTGTTGATTACAGAATTATAAGTGTACGAAACAGCTATGGAAGTGAGATTTAAAAGATGGAGACAGTTTAAACGGGAGAAATATAACATTCAGCATTTGTAAGAAAAAGATACAGAATTCAACCTTTGTTTTATCCATCTTGTTATTGTTTTGTGGCTTTGTAATCCATTTTTTCATTCAGCTAAAAGAGAGAGTCAAGGATTTACAAAAGGAGCGAGATCTTTTGAAGGAAAATTATGACAAATTATATAACAGGTACCTAATTTTACAGTTTTAGTTTCATGTATTATGTATCATGTTCTTCATGAATATATTCTGCATCCATACATATGTTCATTGTTCTTTTGCCCTGGTACATAAATGCTCAGTTACTCACAACTGGATGTATGGTATTAAATCATTGTGTTCCAACTCGTTTCTGTCATTTGTGATATCTGGTTTAATATATCTATAAGCTGTGGTTCTGAAATGTGTTTCATGTTGGGAATTCCAGATCTGTCATAACTCTGTTGAGATTCCACAGAAATAGAATACAAGCAAACTACATAGATTCTCCTGTTTATTTGATTAATCTGCCGCTATAACAATGGCTCAAGAGTAGTTAAACCTCTTTGGAATTTACTTTTCTTCCTCCATTGTGTACAATATTTTTAATTGGCAAGCCATGCCAAATAATAATATTCCGAATGAAAATTGCTAAAGTAAATGGAATTTTGTTTTTATCTTTCTATTCTTACAATGGATGGATCTTATGTGATGAAAGTGTAAGGTCATCCAGTTTACTTTCAATAAAAAAATAAATGGTAGATATACACAAAATTCTGGAGTAACTCAGCGGGACAGGCAGCATCTCTGGAGAGAAGGAATGGGTGATGTTTTGGGTCAAGACCTTTCTTCAGACCTGAAACCTAGGGCTCTTAAAAATAGCGGAGTCAGGGGATATGGGGAGAAGGCAGGAACGGGGTACTGATTGGGGATGATCAGCCATGATCACATTGAATGGCGGTGCTGGCTCAAAGGGGCGAATGGCCTACTCCTGCACCTATTGTCTATTGAAACGTCGCCAGGGAGTGATCAGAGTCATCAAGGAGTCAAGGATGTCAGAGGGTCGGCAACTAGGGGAGGATTGAAAAGGTAGGGAATAGGTGACAGAAACCCCAGGAGGTTTGTGCAGTCAAGTCATTGGTAAGTCATGGAGAGGAATGTTCAGGAAATTGGAACCGGACACATGGGTGTAGTGGGGGCTCAATTGAGGGGTGGTGGTGGCAGTTGTCCTGGCATCAGGGATGAGTAAGTAGCTCATGGTCATGTTCCTACTGTATTGAATGATATGTGAAGGTTAGGGAAGATTTGTAACAGGACTTGCAATGTAGCATCTTGCCAGAGTTTCATGAGGAAAATATGGTTGTCCCATGAATGGCCTTTGCTGGGCCTATTCCTCTGGCAATGCAAGAAATAGAATGTTGTACAAGAATTTCGATCAATATCAGGAAAATTGCATCAGATTTGAAAGTGGAACTCCTGCTGAACATATAGATTAACCTTGGAGAGGAAACAGCACAGATTTATCAGAATTATATCAGAATTAAAGTTTTAAACTATCTGGGCTGGTTAAATAAATCCGATTTGTATTCCCACAAAATTGATAGGTCAGAGAGCAGATCTAATTAAGATGGTTAAGACGATTGAAGGGTTTGTTGGGATAACTAATTAAATCTATATTCCAAAAGGTGATTCAAGAGAATGGGGGCATCATTTAAAACTAGATATAGATCATTAAGCTGCTCCTATTCCCATCTCCAAACTTCCTCATAATGCGCCCTCATTTTTTCCATCCATTTTTCAGCAATGAAGATGACAATGTTCTGGGTAGTGACATTCTCATCAACTGCTCTCTTCAGTAATCACTGGCAGGAGGGTTCTCTAGGATTGATAGCAATAGACATTTCCCTCTAATATTTTGTAGTCTGAATTCAAAATGGCAAACTGGACATTAAAAACATTCCAATTACAATTTGGTGAGTGCATGGGAGTAGGTTTACCCTGATATAAGAATTTAAATATCCATCCCTAAATTTAAAGGTCTCTTTTAAACACTGAATCATCCTAACACAACTAGAGAGCAGTCTTGAACTACTTTCTACCTCATTGGTGATTCTTGGACAATCTTTGATCGGACTTTACTGGCTTTACCTTGCACTTAACGTTATTCCCTTATCATGCATCTATACACTGTAAATGGCTCGATTGTAATCATGTATTGTCTTTCCGCTGACTGGTTAGCACGTAACAAAAGCTTTTAACTACCTCGGTACACGTGACAATAAACTAAAGTAAACTAAACTGATAAAAACTGACCTATCTGAAAAATAATTTCTATATATTTCAATGCAGTTTTAACATTTTTTATGTCCAAGGTTTTTTTTAAATATATTCTTGTTTAGTTTGTTTTACACTTCGGTTACTATTTTTTTTAATTGAGCAACTACATTTTGTGTTTATGGGTTTTAGTTTAGCTATTTACCCTTTTCAAATAGTTATGTGGGATCAAAGTATCAAAGCAAAAAAATGACATTCTGTAAAACGATAATTTAACCATACTTCAAATGGCGATGTTCTAAATCATATAAGGCTGACAATTGGCAGAATTGCCATGTACAGTTGCATTTTACTCCTTCCTCTCGCAGTCATTGTGTTCTTAAAGAAGATAGCCTGCATTACATACAATGTTTTAGCTCTTGAAAAAAGTTGCAAATATCCCTTGGTTGTATTCAGAAAACACTGGACAGATGTGGCCACAATGCACAAGCAAACCACAATCATTCCAAACATGACAGAAGAGAGAATGATAATGTAATTGTCTTTGAATGAAAAATTCACTGATGTAGGTTATCTTCCAGAACAGCTCTTCAAAAAAGTATTGAATAGAATGCATTTCTCCTTTAACATGAATATAAACTAACTTAGATGTTGTCAGTTGAAACCAATTACATTTGGAAAGGGGCTTGGAGTCATAGAGTGATACAGTGTGGAAACTGGCCTTTCGGCCCAACTTGCCCACATTGGTCAACATCTCCCAGCAACACTAGTCCCACCTCCCCGCGTTTGGTCCATATCCCTCCAAACCTGTCCAATCCATGTACCTGTTTAACTGTTTCTTAAATGTTGGGATAGTCCCAGCCTCAACTACTTCTGGCAGCTTGTTCCATGCACCTACCACCCATTGTGTGAAAAAAATATTTTCTCCTTAAACCTATGACATCTGGTCCTCGATTCACCTATTCTGGACAAGAGATTCTGTGCATCTACCCAATCCATTCCTCTCATGATTTTATACACCTCTATAAGATCACACCTCATCCTCTTGCGCTCCAAGGAATAGTCCCAGCATACTCAACCTCTCCCTATAGTTCAGACCCTCTAGTCCTGGCAACATCCTCGTAAATCTTCTTTTCTTCTTTCTCTTTCACCAAATCTATTGATGCAGGAGAGGGGAAATTTATATTTTTTGGTTATTTTTCACGTGAATCATTTCTAATTATTAATATAACTATAAATACCTGTGCTCACTTTGATCAGTTACATTCAGTCTTATTCATTTGCAGAGACATTTTTCTTTCCTTTAAGTGCATGTCAGAAAACAACTTCCATTGAACAATGTTTCTCGGTTTTGCCATCTTTCTTAATAAGACAAATGCCACATTTTACATGCACAGCAATAATTCTACGGGCCACAATGTCTCAAGCATTTAAAAGCACTAGTGCTTTGTGGTTTCATTTCCTTTCAACCAGCAGCTGCATCCCTAACAACCCCTTAAAAAGCAATCAGGTGGATGGTGAGTGTTATTTATATTGAGGGAATATAAGGGCTTGTATGGTTTTGCATATCCCCTGTTGTTGGATAATTTGGATCTATGTATTCAGCTGGGAGTCTATAGTTGAATTCCTTTCCTTGTCCCACAGATCCAAGTGATGCCAATTTTTTTCTGGCTATAGATCTCTAAATTAAGGCCAGTCCCTTTGCTCATCCCACAGACCCTTTCATGTGATTTAACCGCAGTCTGAGCAAGGCGCCTTGGTTTCAACAGCAGCAGACCAGCATATGTTTGCTTAATTCCTGAGACATGATGACAGCAGTCTTTGTGCCACTAAGGCTTTTTTATTTTAATTATTATTCTCTGTGGAGGATTAGATCCAATAGTTCCTCACATGCCACATGTTTGGTTACAGTGCTTTTGACATGACCAACGAACAACAGTGGAAGTTGAAGGAGCAGCAGCTGAAATTACAGATTGTACAGCTCGAGACCGCACTAAAATCCGACCTGGCTGACAAAAATGATATCTTGGACAAAATAAAACTAGAAAGAGGTATCTTTGCATCTGAAATAAACGAAGCTTGCAAAATCTGCATACACAAATGCTTACCACAGGGATGATTGTTTCAATGTTTCCTTTTTGCTTACATCTGTTTGTTATTGTAAATAACTTCAATTATAGCAGTGAAAAAAACAATGCATGTGGGTAGTAAACTATTGATTCATTGTATGCTGCCCATGCGAGGAACACATTTTCACAATGCTTTCAGAAGCTAATATCTTAGACAGAACTTGTTTTTCTTCATTTAGCGGATACTGGTGTCTCTGGCAAAGGCAGCATTTATTATCAATCCCAAATCGGCTGTGAATAGGTGGTGATGAACTGCCTTTCATGGACTACTGCAGTCCTTCTAGTGATGGTGAACCAACTTTGTTTGGTTGGGAGTTCCAGGAGTTAGATCCTCCACAATGAAGGGTTGGCAATATATTCCCAAGCCACGATGATGCATGACTTGCAGAGCAATGGTGTTCCCATATGTCTGTTACTCTTATCCTCCTTGGTGATGGCGGTCATGCCAACATGCTGGGAGATGCTGCCAAAGTAGCACAGGTAGGTCACTACATGGCATTTTATAATGGGTTACTTTGCAGCCACAGAACACCGTTGGAGAGAATATGAATGTTTGTGGTGGACAGGATGCCAATCAAGTATATTGTTTTGTGCTGAATAGTATTACGCTCCTTGAGTGTTCTTAGAACTAAACTACTGAAGGCAAGTGGAGACTATTCCATCATACTCTTGACTTGTGCCCTGTTGGTAGAAAGGCAATGAGTTGTTAGGAGTAGGGTCACTTGCAGGATAGCTAGTCTCTTAGCTTTCTTTGCTCTTTAGCGATGTTCAATATTATTTTGATGGCAACAGATTCAGCAGTAGTAATTTTATTGAACATAAGGATAGGTGCTCACACTTTCTCTTTTGAGAATAGTCATTGTCTTATGTGTGGCGTGAATGATACTTGCCAATCATCACCCCATGCATCAGCGTCATCAGTGTCTTGCTTTGTGCAGGTATGGATACTTCTCCTCAGGAATAGTGAAAGCAACTGAACATTGGGCAGTCATTACCGAATACCCCATGTCTGAAAATCAAAAAAATTACAGATGCCAGAAATTTGAAATAAAAACAGAAAATGCTGGAGTTGCTCAGCAGGCAGGGCAACCTCTGCGGAAAGAGAAACTGAGTTAAAATTCTTGGTCAAAGACCTTCATTAAAAACTGAGAAAGAGAGCAAACTATTAATAAATTACAGTGAAAATGCAGGAGGGATGAAAGTTAATTATATTGCATTCATCCCTGGTCTTTTCCAAATACAAAGATCCGGGAAAATAAGAAGTTAATTTCCAGAATATAGAGTTAGCATCAAAAATAATTGTCACAAAACAGTTTAATTATTGCTGATAGTAAAGTTATGCAAAAAAATGGTGTTAAATTAAACTCCCTTTTCATTTAGAAAGCTGCCAACGATATAACGTTTGCAATCTATCTATTATCTTTATAACTGCTAATGCTTATTTGTTTTCATATCGGTTTTTAGAATCTGTCCAGCACAGCATAACTATACTTAATGAAAATAAGGAAAAAACTGCTGATGCTGAAATTGTGAAATGTGAATAAAATGTTCTGGAGCATCAACAGCTCAGGAAGTATCTATGCAAAGAGAAACAGTTATCATTACAGGTGGAAGGATCTTTCAATAAAAAAGCCAGTCTCATAGTTAAACCTGACTAAAGTGTGAAAGTATAAAGATACCATGTCAAAGTAAAATAAGGTAAAACATAGGGCAGCACAGTGGCGCAGCGGTAGACTGGCAGCCTTACAGCGCCAGAGACCCAGGTTCCATCTTGACATCGGGTGCTGTCTACAGAATTTGTACGTGGTCCTTTGATTTCTCTGGGTGCTCTGGTTTCCTCCTGCACTCCAAAGATTTTCAGGTTAATTGGTTGTGCAAATTGTCCCTAGTGTGTAGGATAGTGTTAATGTACGGGTTGATTGCCGGTTGGCGCAGACTTGGTTGGCCGAAGGGTCTGGTCCACACTGTATCTCGAAAGTCTAAAGTTAACTTTTGTCTTGCATACAAGTTTTTTAAAAATCCATAAGCCCATTGTATGAAAATTGTACCAACATTGTATTTTATATTCGCAATCGTTCAAACCAACTTCAAAACAAACAGTCATACTTTGCGAAATCAGTTCAGGACCACAGCAAATTAAACCTAAAACAAAGACCTGCTAGTGTGGTAGGATATCATAATCATTCCTATCCTGCCAATATTTTCCTGCCAATATATCCGGTCTCTTGAGATGTTTTTGCGGCACATACCGATCATCTCCCCAGCTTTGGGCTACACTCATTTCTGCATTAGTCCACGTTGTGTCTACCTCAGAGTCACCCCATGATAAACCTCTACCCATCCTTTCCCCATATGTCAGTTTTTCCAATTGATCATTTCCCCATAACTTGTTTGTCCCCAACCACTTCCACTATGGTCCCCACTTTCCACAGTGGCAGGAGATTCTGAGGAAATTCCTCTTGTGGATATTTGGATGGTCTATTCCAAACTGCATGTTGTCCCAGGCCTACTGCACTATAGTATAGCTTGCTACAGAAATGTCCATTTTTATGGGCAGTAGAATTTGTAGGACGACACGATAGGATGTAACATTGATGTGAGATACCAAACAGCCAGCTTGTTTTCCAAAATGGCTTTTGCAACACAGAATTCCACAACTTTGGTGTGTTTAAGTCTTAATAGAAGGGATTAAAGTGGTTTATGAAATAAGCATCTGTAACATGTTAGATCATTCAAGAAGAGCACTGTCAGCAACATAATACCCTGAAGTTGTATCATGTTTTTAATTGTATGTGTCTGTACAGAATAATTATGATATTATTCTTTAAATAAAAAAAGTCTGTACAGGCAGTAGGTACAAAGCTAAAATGCAGACTTCACAAAAATTGTACAAGATAGAAATGATAGTTATATTAACAAATATATTTATCCTTATAAATAATTACAGTTTAAATGTCTGATTATTTGAGGGGAGTAAATAATAGCAGGTACAATGTATTTGAAAGGTCACCAACTTGAAAGGTTAACTCCATTTCTCGTTGCACTCATTCAGCCTGACATATTGAGTATTTTCTGTTCTTATTTCAGTTTTGCAGCATCTGTAGTTTTTTTTTAGTTTTGATTACAAAATGTTAACTGTTTTACATGATATACATTTATGTTCCAGTGTATTTATTTTTATGAACACGTTTAGCAGTTCTTGAAATTATATTAGATTTTATTATTACCAATGTGTATTCATGTGTAGTAGTCTCCTGCAGATGAAACTCTGTGTTATTTCAATAATCTATGGAGATTCATTTGATGTTTATGTACATATGTAAGGAACCTAATGCCATTTTGGCAGCCACATTCATATTAGAATAAGCCTTATGAATATCCAAATGCCTATAAAATGGCTTGATTTGATCTGGGCCCAGGTATTTTTCTGATGGACTCTTGTACAGAGTAGATTGCCTTCCAAATTGTGCCATTTTGGCTCATTTTATAGCAGTAAATCAGATATAATGGCTATGTTTCTGCCTCCCTGGAATAACTGTTCCATCTATTATTGACAAGTTGAATCAGACTATCATGATCAGAACAAATTAATCTAAAAAAAAATTTTTTAAATCATTTTTGCTAAACTATTTTTTTTTTTGGAAAGAATTGTCCCTAATTAACTGAATAAGAATCGAGTTTTTGAACCGACCCATGTTCCCTTCAATTGAAAATGAGGCAGAGCATACAAAGAATAGGTGAACCAATATCAACTATGTTGCACCTGCACTTAAATCATATGAAACAATGATGTTTTGTGATTATTATATCATTTTAAGAAAACAGTATATCAAGTATATCTTGCAGCTTTTCAAAGAAATGTTTATTACCAGGCGCAGAGCTTCTTTAAAACTTTTGGATGGAAGATGCTTATCTTTTAAAATCACAATTATTATTTGCAGTGCCTGAGAAAATGTAATTGCTTATCTTAACACGTGAAGAAATGCTATAAAATTATTGGGAGGGAAATATTTTCCTACATTGTAATAAATTTATAAATCTGCTTCCAAAGAGCAGGTTTACCATTTTGTTACATAGAAACATAGAAAATAGGTGCAGGAGTAGGCCATTCGGCCCTTTGAGCCAGCTATTCAATATGATCAAGACTGATCATCCAGAATCAATATCCTGTTCCTGCTTTCTCCCCATATCCCTTGATTCCGCTAGCCCTAAGAGCTACAGTGCCCTCCATAATGTGTGGGACAAAGACCCATAATTTATTTATTTGCGTCTCTACTCCACAATTTGAGATTTGTAATATAAAAAATCACATGTGGTTAAAGTGCACATTGTCAGATTTTAATAAAGGCGATTTTTATATATTTTGGTTTCACCATGTAGAAATTACAGCAGTGCTTATACATAGTCCCCCCATTTCAGAACACCATAATGTTTGGGACACATGCCTTCTTGGTGTTTGTAATTGCTCAGGTGTGTTTAATTGGCTCCTTAATGCAGGTATAATGCAGCACCTAGTATTTCCTCGTCTTTCCATCACCTTTGGAAACTTTTATTGCTGTTTATAAACATGAAGACTAAAGTTGTGCCAATAAAAGTCAAACAAGTCAAGTCAAATCAAATTTATTTGTCACATACACATACAAGATGTGCAGTGAAATGAAAGTGGCAATGCCTGCGGATTGTGCAAAAAACTACAGAACAGAATAGAACAGAATCAATATTTACATGTTAGAAAAAAAACAATTTAAAAAAGACACAACACAACAGTAAATTAGTCCCTGGTGAGATAAGAGTTTACAGTCCTGATGTCTTGTGGGAAGAAACGCCGTCTCATCCTCTCTGTTTTCACAGCGTGACAGCGGAGGCGTTTGCCTGACTGTGGTAGCTGGAACAGTCCGTTGCTGGGGTCGTAGGGGTCCCCCATAATGTTGCTGGCTCTGGATCTGCACCTCCTGGTGTATAGGTCCTGCAGGGGGACAAGTGTAGTTCCAATAGTGCGTTCGGCCGAACGCACTACTCTGCAGAGCCTTCCTGTCCTGGGCAGAGCAGTTCCCAAATTGTGATGTTGCCGGACAAGATGCTTTCTACAGCCCCAGAGTAGAAGCACTGAAGGATCCTCAGAGAGACTCTGAATTTCCTCAGCTGCCTGAGGTGGTAAAGGCGCTGCCTTGTCTTACTCACCAGTGCGGCAGCGTGTGTTTTCCGTGTCAGATCCTCTGTGATGTGGACTCCCAGGTATTTAAAGCAGCTCACCCTATCCATGGTAGCGCCATTTATCTCCAGTGGTGTGTACGACCTCGGATGTTGTGCCCATCTAAAGTCCACAATCAGCTCCTTAGTTTTTATGACATTCAAGAGGAGGCTGTTGTCCTAACACCAGAGTGCTAGATCAGACCCACCACCACAGTGTCATCAGCAAACTTGATTATGGAGTTGAAGCTGAACCTGGCCACACAGTCATGTGTGTACTGGGAGTACAGTAGCGGGCTGAGGACGCAACCCTGGGGGGATCCTGTGTTCAGGGTGAGGGTGTTCGATGTATGTCTTCCCATCTTGACTACCTGGGGCCTGGCGGTGAGAAAGTCCAGGACCCAGGCACACAGCCAATATGAGATTGAGAAACAAGAATAAAACTGTTAGAGACATCAGCCAAACCTTAGGCTTACCAAAATCACCTGTTTGGAACATCATTAAGAAGAAAGAGAGCACTGGTGAGCTTACTAATCGCAAAGGGACTGGCAGGCCAAGGAAGACCTCCACAGCTGATGACAGAAGTCTCTCTATAATAAAGAAATATCCCCAAACACCTGTCCGACAGATCAGAAACACTCTTCAGGTGTGGATTTGTCAATGACCACTGTCCGCAGAAGACTTCATGAACAGAAATACAGAGGCTGCACTGCAAGATGCAAACCACCAGTTAGCTGCAAAAATAGGATGGCTGGGTTGCAGTTTGCCAAGAAGTACTTAAAAGAGCAACCACAGTTCTGGAAAAAGGTCTTGTGGACAGATGAGATTAAGATTAACAGTGAAGAAGGGTCTCGACCCGAAATGTCACCTATTCCTTCGCTCCATAGATGCTGCCTCACCTGCTGAGTTTCTCCAGCATTTTTGTCTACCTTAAGATTAACTTATATCAGAGTGATGGCAAGAGCCAAGTATGGAGATGAGAAGGAACTGTCCAAGATCCAAAGCATACCACCTCATCTGTGAAATACGATGGTGGGGTTGTTATGGCCTGGGCATGTATGGCTGCTGAAGGTACTGGCTCACTTATTGTCGTTGATACAATTGCTGGTGGTAGTAGCATAATGAATTCTGAAGTGTATAGACACATCCTATTTGTTCAAGTTTAAACAAATGCCTCAAAACTCATTGGCCGGCGGTTCATTCTACAGCAAGACAATGACCCCAAACATATTGCTAAAGCACAAAAGGAGTTTTTCAAAGCTAAAAAGTGGCCGTCAATCACCCGATCTGAACCCAATTGAGCATGCCTTTTATATGCTGAAGAGAGAACTGAAGGGGACTAGCCCCCAAAACAAGCATAAGCTAAAGATGGCTGCAATACAGGCCTGGCAGAGCATCACCAGAGAAGCCACCCAGCATCTGGTGATGTCCATGAATCGCAGACTTCAAGCAGTCATTGCATGCAAAGGATATGCAACAGAATACTAAACATGACTACTTTCATTTACATGACATTGCTGTGTCCCAAACATTATGGTGCCCTGAAATGGTGGGAGTATGTGTAAACAGTGCTGTAATTTCTACATGGTGAAACCAAAATGTATGAAAATTGCCTTAATTAAAATCTGACAATGTGTACTTTAACCACATGTGATTTTTTTAATTACAAATCTCAAATTGTGGAGTACAGAGGCAAATAAATAAATGACGGGTCTTTGTCCCAAACATTATGGAGGGTGCTGTATATATGCAGTATGCAGGGGAAATTTTCCCTCAGCGTTTCAAAAGGAATTGTGGTCAGCATTTGAGTTTCTGCATGCTTGATTTCCTTTACCACTGTCATGATTACATTTTAATTTAACGCATTGTTGTCTGGTTTAACTTTTGCGTCGTTCCGTTTATTCTTGGACGAATGTCAGCGCAAAACGAACGACTCTCCCAGGAGAACAAAGAACTCCAGTTGCACTATCTGGAACACAAGCAACAGTTGGATGAACTAAAAGATCGCATGAAGTTTTTCACCAAAGTAAGATGCTTACCTACCTGAACTCAATTTATATCAGCTAGAATATGACGGTGGAATGCTTGAAATGTTTTATGCATGTCATAAGTATACTAGTTTTATGCATCATAAAGCCTCAAAAAAGAGAATGTAAAAATGTGATAGTTTATTTATTCATGATATTCAAGCCAAATGTCATATTTGGTGAGAATCTACTATGTCATTTTCAGTTATGCCTGTATTATTCATTTCCATTTAATAAGGCCTTTTATTGACTATTTTAATTTCAGGAGAGTGATATTGATGTGGCTGAACTTAGTGAAGCACTGATGCTCATAAAGGTACTGTAAAGAAGTTGATCCCTTTTCCAATTCACGTCTGCTCTGTGGTCTAATAACAATCTGACCCTTATATGCCCTGATTGCAGTGACTAGCATTTCAAGAGGCCAATTCATTGGTGATCTTCAAGTGCCTATTGCAGCCCAAATAAACAAAAACCTCAAAAAGAGAAGGGAAAATTTGTTAGAGAAAAGCGATATTTAGTTTATTTTGACTTAGTTGGTATTTAATTCACACAATAACAATTAATTAGAGCATTTTCAGAAGTTCTGCATATATTTATATTCGTATTGTTGAGAGTGGTTGTTCACTGCAATCTTTTGGGAATCTGAAGGTCAGATCAGAATTATAAGGTAATAGAACAGTGTAGCAAATGCACAGGCCCTTCAGCCCACAATAACTGTGCTGAGCATGATGCTAAGTTAAACTAATCTTCTACCTGCGCACTCCATATCTCTCCGTTTCCTGCATTTCCATGTGCCTATCTGAAAGCCTCTTGAATGCCACAATCATAAAAGCTTCCAACATCATTCCTGGAAAAACGTTCCAGGCACCCACTATTCTCTGTGTAAAAAATCCTTGTCCTGCACATCTCCTTTAATCTTTGCTCCTCTCACTTTGCCCCTCTTGTTCATATGCAAGTTCACTTGTCACTTTGATTTTCTTAATCATCCTACCCTGTACTGCCAGGCACATTTGGTGAAGCTCAACATTATTACATCCATCTTGCCTTCATTATTATCACTGACACCTTTTTGCACCTGTCCCTTTTCGTGTGAACCTACTTCCTTAAACATATTTAATCTCTAAAAGGTCTGTCTCACTGTGCGAGTTGACCCACGAGTGACCCCGAGTGAAAGACTCGTGGTTGCGTACGAGACTACAAGTTTATGATCCAGAGTTTAACCGAGTTCCCACGGGTATGTCTAAGTTTGCCGTTTACTTCTCATTTCTGCGATGTTCCAAGTTCGTCTCCCGAGTGTACCAAGTTCCTCTCCCGTTAATCTTGAGGCAACAATGTATATCGAAGTGTTGAAAAATCATCACATGTTAAAAAAATGATGTCATGCCAGCCAAAGAACGTCGAGACTATTGTGTTTGCTGCATGTGTTCTGCACAACCTGATCCGTATCAGAGGTGCAGCTTCAGGATCAGCAACAGCCATGCAGGACGGTGACTTAGTGGACAGTCAAACAGGGAGAATAACACTAGGTGCGTGGAGGAGTGGTCCAAACGACGAGACTTTGGTGCCACTGCAGTGTTTTCAAGGTAACACGGGGACCAACAGTGCAAAAGAGCAGAGAGACCATCTCTGCTCCTACTATAATTCAGAATTGGGCAGTGTGCCGTGGCAGGACAGCTTATTTTGAGCGGCTGCCTACCACAGGTACATCACTGCATGAGGAGAGCCCACATGCAGAAAAATCCAGTTAATTTCATGTTTAGTTTAAATCCTGCTGACTTTTCATTGTTTAACTTTAAGTGTGGATTTTATTTTTTATTGTGGTGTAAAAGTAATTTCATTGCATCTGTCTTTCCTTTAAAACGTGGTTATCATGCATCTGCTTATCTGATTGTAGATCTCAAAACTTGTCATTTAGCGCATTGCATTGTATCTTTTATTGCCTGAATTTAGACTAGTGCATTTCTCAGCTGAATTAGTATATAGTGGAAATACTTGTATTTGTGCTTCATTTGTTGATTTTCATGTATGCCCTTTTCAGACCACTGTTTGCTGTGTGGTGCTACTTTTCTCAATATGCGCAAAATAGCGTTTTTTATATTGAACAAGAATAAAGACTTTGTTTCACATTCAAGACATTTGTTTCACATAAGACTTTGTCTTATTTTCTGATCTACTGAGAGGTGACAATTTTAAACATTTAAAAAGCACAGCATATGAGGCAGCTGTCCTTAAATCTCACAAATGATTGTGAGAATCTAGATGTGAATATATTTTGCCTTCCTCTATTTTGTGTTTTATGATGAAAGGAATATTAAATTCAAGTCATGAGACTTTGTAGTGATATTAAAATGAAGACTTCCAGACATCAATTTGATCTTGATAGCAAAGAACTCTCTTTTATTGTGCAATGAAGTAAACAAACAGTGAGAATCAAACGGATCAGCAAAAAGCTTTTCAACACAACACAACACAAATTTATATATAAACTTCAAGCAATTTTTTCTTTTCAACCCACTCTGTCACCTTATCAATAACTTGCTTAACTTTGTTAAGCAGAATTTGTCTTTAAAAAGTCTAAGTAACTGATATTTCTGTCCCTGATTATTGTTTCTAAAAAGAGTTCCCACGGTAGAATCACGAGTCACAAAGTTAAACGCACGGGCCACTACGTTCTTACAACGAGTTTAAATGTTTCAATTTTTAACCACAAGAGTACATTTTACTCGTGGAAAAGTTCAAACATGTTTGAACTTTTGCAAGAGTTAACAAGTTTCACGTGTACCTCCCGTTAGCGCCAAGAGTCGCTAAGTTGCGTCCACGAGTTCCGATGTTCCCGCTACGTTAATTGTACGTGATTACCACGAGTTAAATTTGTTTTAAACTCGGGGTCACTCGTGGGTCAACTCGCACAGTGAGACAGCCCTTTTACTTTCTCCATTTCTGATCTAAGATTTTCATCCTGGAATGTAATTTCTTTTTCTGGATATGCACACTTACCTGTTGATGACCATTCTGATCATTTCAGATTTTCAGCTTCTACATTTTTGATTTTCTTCACTAACTTCCACTTGACCATTAAAATTGTAGTTGATTTTGTTTGTAACTAGTCGAACAAAGCTGCCTAGAAGGGAGGATTTGTCTTTACTCAGTCATGTACTTTTATCTATGTTATAGGTTCGTAAGCATCAGGAAAATGGAAATCTTGAATTTCTGGAGAAGGTAGAGGACAGCATTAGTAAGGATTCCGAGATCTCCATACGAGAGCTTCAGGCAACGCACGCGGAGACCGTTCAGGAACTTGAAAAGACAAGAAACCTGCTATTTATGCAATACAAGATTAATAAAGACTATCAGGTAGTTTTCTACATTAAAAAGATAGAGCAAATATTTCAAACATAATACCACTTTTATGACGGTGCAAATGAAGAATGCCATGAAGAAATGAGCTATGTGGCTGGAAACTTTAATGGAAATATTAATACAATAATTGGCACATGCTCTAAGTCATTTCTCCCTCAGCATTATCATCAGCTTGTTGACATTTTCTTCCCCATGAGTGCATTGACATATTTTCCATATTAAGTCAGAAATTATTGTTGATTAGGTGTGCCATGTGGATTAAAGTTTATGATTTTAAATGCACAATGAGAGACAATTTTAAATACCTGATTTCAGGCGAACAAATTTTCTGAAGCTGAATACAGTAATATCAGAGAGTCAGACCAACAGATCCTGATAACAACACTAACATTTTATGAATAAACAGGTAGTTAGTTTAGTTTAGAGATACAGCGCGGAAACAGGCCCTTTGGCCCACCGAGTCCGCACTGACCAGCCATCCCCGCACATTAACACTATCCTACACACACTAGGGACAATTTACACATACACCAAGCCAATTAACCTACATACCCATACGTCTTTGGGGTGTGGGAGAAAACCGAAGATCTCTGAGAAAACCCACGCAGTCATGGGGAGAACGTACAAACTCCGTACAGATAGCAGCCGTGGTCGGGATCGAACCCGGGTCTCCGGCGCTGCAACGCTGTAAGGCAACAACTCAACTGCTGTGCCACCGTGCCGCCCATTGTTTCTAATTTGTTTTGTACACTCAAGACATGCCTTGGCCTATAAAGCTAACTATCCTGTTGACTTTACTATCAAGTCCTGATCCATTTTTGAATTCAAAGTGTCATTTTCCCTTGGATTTCCTTGATTTTTAATTTCTTGATTACTTTGATCCCATGGATTTACTTTACTAATTCTTGATACTCTCTAAGACTTGTCTTAGAAAGATCTTCGGAAAAAGCAAAAAATAAAAGCAAGTAGCATAAAGGTTCATGAAACAATTGAAGGAATATTTTTAAATTACATTTAAAACCCTGTGGACATTTTAAAAGGCATTCCGCATGCAAGCCAAGTTGATATCCTCCTTGCTGGCTTTCTATGCATATGTTGGGATCTTAGAATCCAGTGCATGTTGAGGCCAGAAAATAGTACATCATCCTCTGGCACTGCAGTTTTCAAATACAGTTCAAACAATCTTAGACCTGGTCACAAAGTGAGTGAGGCCAAAGATCAGCTAGAAATTCTCTGGAAGTAATTTTGAGCAAATTTCTCATCTATTTTTCATGTACTAAGAAGTGAAAATAAGTAACGAGATGTGACTTTGTTTCTGATTTTTATGATTGAGCCTCTTTCTAAATTCCCAAGTACAAATCTTCAGAATGTAAACATGTTAAATGATTTGTAGGGATTTGTTTATTAATTCTGAGGAACACAATTTTTGCAAGCAAATGAGTTCAAATATCATAATAGATGTAGACCATAAGTAAGTAAAATTCAGTTTCTTTCACTCTAAATTCCAATCTTGTGAAAAAGGACTAAGCTACTAAAAAAGAAAATCTATTTTCTGTTAAGCCATTCTATTTTTCTTCATTCGCCGATGTAATAAACTTGAAGGGAAGCTCCAGAAGCGTGACTGCCACGTATTCTGAATGTGGAAATAATTAGACAAGTGGCAATTTGAATATTTAGAAGAGGCTTAAATATGTTGCCAATTTGATACATTTACAAATTAATGAAAAGTAGATTGGATGACTTCTGTCAATTCATGAGGAAGAAAATCAATGTTAGCTTTTGTGTCATTCGTAATGTACTGGAGCTATATTTTTAAGCAGAGAAAGGAGTCTTTAAGTAAACCTAAACTTGTTATTCTTACTGGGGATTCTTTTTAAAGAAAGCAATTAAGAGAAAGTAGGGGAACATTAAAATATGAGTAGCAACAGTTGCTCTAATAATTTAAAAAAATGTTTTCTTGTAATATGACTGGATGCTATCTAAAATTGCTATGTAGCAGAAAAATAAAGTAATTTAATTATATGTATTTTTTTTGTAATAAGTGAGCCTATTGGTTTTCTTTTCATGCCAGGGCTTTTGAAAAAAGATTAAATAGACATACTTATTCATCACCAGGCATGTTAATAGTATCATTTTACTTCGACAGTTAACTTCATCTTTAAGCCGAGTGAAAGGGAATGAAATCATTTCAAGTTCATAACTGGTCTTTTGATAAAATGTAATTTATTTTTGGATTCTATTTGCTCTTTACAAAATCCCATCAGATTCACTGTATTAAATATCGTAGATAATATATGGTAACTGAATTCTAGCATCACTATGAAAACAACTAATTATATATAATGCAAAAGAGGTCCTTACAGAATATAAATAATGTATATTTATATGAATAGTGGCACCAAATAATCTTCAATTTATCATAACAACTGTAATGAAGAGGTAAATGTGCACGAGAAGGAATAAGAAACATAATTCAGATTCTGTAAGACA
This sequence comes from Malacoraja senta, assembly GCA_038087875.1. Taxonomy (NCBI): domain Eukaryota; kingdom Metazoa; phylum Chordata; class Chondrichthyes; order Rajiformes; family Rajidae; genus Malacoraja; species Malacoraja senta. The sequence continues at coordinate 80,342 of JAXLNO010002284.1, read as the reverse complement.
GTCTATTTAACTTGTGACCAGACAAATCAATAATTATTATTTATGAATCACTATTTCTACAGAATTGTGGCTTTACAAATGATCAAGGAATCCCTGCACATAAAACTGAAATGCCACCGTGTGTGCAGCCAAGCTTAGGGTTTGGTTTTATTTGTTTCTGAATTAAGCGAGTGGTTTTCAAAGTATAATCTTTGTATTAAATTTATGTATGATTTTACTCTATACATCCTGAAGTGATCTAACTGATTTAAAACAAGTCCACTTGAGGAAATCTGTGAATTATGTAGTGCCTCACATGGGTCTTTTAAATTCAAAGATATCCTCACCGGTCGATTTTTCTTCCCCTGCCTTGTAAACTTTCTCATTTAAACTACTCTGTAATTTGAATGCTTCTTCGTAGCAGTTAAATTGATTTACCAGAAATTTTTAATCTCATAAACTTAATCATTGCAATGGATTTTTGCAAAATATCTATTGGATAGTTTTATGTACTATCAAATGCTGGAATTTGCACGTGAATATAAAATGAGAGTAAATTGATAGTTCCTTTCTTTATGAGCTGGAGTAGCCTTATTTTGCTGTACAATGAATCTTACATTGTCGCTTTGTTAGCAAACAGCATGGAGCCTTGTATTAGCACAATTATAATAATACTGTTTTGAATCTTACTCAGAACAATCCACATTATACAAACCAGTTGAAGGTATATAAACATAGATCTTACAGATGCAGTCTATAATAGGGGTGATCTGCAGTATTATTGCAGATACCTGGCAAGTTTGCTCTGTTCCACAATACATTGGGCTTTGAAACTAAGCAGTTATTATGGCCAATGCTTCACAATGAGCATTACAATAGAGATAGCCTTGTTTTCACTGTATAACCTGTAGATATTTCCACCAGTTTGGTGCACTGAGCAAAATTACATTTGGAGACTACCAAAGTAGCAAAAAGCCAGTCTATGTCCCGCATTCAGGCCTTCTTCAGAATGTCATTCAAATGGAGTATTTGAAAAAAATACTAAGGAATGAATCTCCTCTAAACAAGGCAACATTTCTTGTTCTTTTGCTGGACACGAAGCCAAGTATTGCCTTCTGCCAGAGATTTATAAATGTTGATAAATACTCATCTCAATTGCCACCAGTAATTGTGATTAATTAATGAACTGTAATCAATGTATAAATTTGAACTCCGTTTGAATTCAGTTTTCAATTAAAAGCTTAAAATAATAAATTGAATTATTTAACAAATCAAATTAAAAAAAACAGGGAATGAATTGTATTGAAGCTGAATACAGTTTCTGTTTTAAGTCACATGTGAAATATTGGTAAGCACAATTGTGCAGAGGCCACCAAAATGTTACATTTTGACATTATTTTCTGAAATAATATTAACTTCGATTTATTTTCATAATAGTATAATCAGAAAGTATGTAATTATCTAGTTTTCTTCTTGGACACTTATTTTTAGAATGAGGTTAACACTGTGACCAAGAAAATGGAAGATAATGATCGAGAATATGAGATGAAACTGGAACAGTATGCGCAACTACTTGATGTTAGAGCTGAACGAATCAGAAAACTTGAAGGTATGTTGAAACAACTTTAAAGACAATTGTTGAAAATATTTTTCATTTCAGATATAAATATTACAAACATTTTTATGAAAATGGAAGAATATAGGTCCTAGCATCTGGTTCCTTATTATTTTTGTATCTGAATTAACTGTTGTGCATGTATAGTTCGCAATCAATAAAGTGCCTTCAGAAATGTTTTTGCAGCATCTATCAGTATGGATGTTGTTACTCTATAAAACGTCAACTATTTTTGTATATTGCTGAAGTAAAGTTGAGGGGCATTTCTTTCCCTCTGCTCTTTTCTGAGGGCTTTGTTCTCGCAGGCTGTAGATGGAAAGCACCTTATCTGGACAACAGTTCCTACCCAGGCTTCCTATCCGGACACATGTGACAGTAAATATGTGAGGAGGGTTTATCATTAACAACAAAGGGAAACATTATGCAGCAACATCCAAGGTTAATTTAGAACAGAATAAGGCTTCTGGTCCTTCACTAGAGAAAGGCTGAGGTTCATGCTTTACCTCTGCCCAGTCTTCCAGCTGAAACTATACAGCACACATACTTACAGAACTATAGTCTAAAGAATGTATCAGGATACTCAAAATGTCATAAGATCTGAATTTATAAGCACAGGGATTGAAAAGATACTTATCTATTCATGAAATGGTTATTCATACAAGTAAAAATAATTATGTTGCATCAAAAAGGAACATTTGAGGATTGGAGTAGTGGCATTCCATTTAGTAGCATGGAAGTAGCTCAAGACAATGGCTAATTATTAGATACTGGTTTCACAAGCACCAAATGAAACAGCATACCACAGTAGCAGCACTAATGCTCGCTATTAAATTTAATGTATGGTACCAAGAGAATTACAGAGTTTAGATGATATAAACTATCAATCTACTGCATTAGGCTTTTTTTGATGTTCACAAAGATTCCACAATTGTCTGTTTTTTGGACCTCCTGCCGACTCGACTATTTTTCAATAAAAAAAATCTGGGTGAATTGCAGGATACATCCAAGACTGAAAAAAATAATGTAGGTAATTTATATGTGATTTACAACAGTATGACAAAAATCGGCAGCCTGTTTTAATCTACGTGCCATTGTTGGTTGTAAAATCTTGCACATTTAAGCCATGGCTTAAAAAGTAAAAATATAAATTGGCATTGTTCAGTGCCCTAGATTTGCTGCTTAAGGAAGCAGCTTATAAGAAGAAATATTGATTGAAAGCAAGAAAATTGTGTTCATGAAGGGATAGTTGTAGATAACCGTAAACCGAGCACCATGTTTGAAGATACAAAAATATTTTTACCTATATTTATATATATATATTTATTTATTTATATATATATATACATAGCAGGTATATATATATTTGACAAATTCTTAGTTCTTCTCCGAATGTAAGATAAACGAGGAATTGTGGCTTTTAAACTTGCATTAAATCTGCGCAAGTTTTCTGGCGATTTACGCCCACATGTGTAATATATGCAAAAATAATTTCAGTGTGCAGTTGCATATGTGACAAATAAAGCAGCATTGACTACTTTTCTTTTCTACATGACAGTGCTTTGTTTCTGCCTGTCCTTGAATGGGGTAAAACTTATTCTAGTCGTTATTTCAAGTGAAAGTGTAAACAAATGTGTAAAAAATTTACTAAAAGTTTTGTTAGAAATAGAAGAAAATCATCCACCAATATGGAAATTCATGTTTGTTGCTTCCGTAACAGAAGGTTCATTTCAAGTGGTTACGCTAATATTTTGTGTTTTTTACATAATAGTGACGAAATCTTTTAAATTTCTACTTTTGCTCAAATAATCAATGATTTTTCTTCTCCTGCATTTTGGGTGCATTATGGGTTAATCACCTTTTCAAAAGCGGGATCATTAGCAAACACCCTTCTATGTAATATCCTCTTGGAAGATTTAATTAAGATGTCCCTGCTGTGTGTTAAAAAGGCCTTTGGTATGCAGTGTTTCATCTAATTTATCCCAGAATAAATGTCAAGTTGTAATCCTTGTATGCTGAATAGCTCATATTCCAGCAATCTGCAGAGGTATTTTCAATCTTCTGTGCTGAAGAACTAGTTAAAAATATGATAACTATAGTGTGTATGTTCTATATCGTCTGTTTGCCACGGAGAAAATTGCATTACTGAAAAATATTAAATATTTGCATGCGTTTTCATCTTTTTCAGCCCAACTCAAAGACATAGCCTATGGCACCAAACAATTCAAATTCAAACCAGAATCAACAACCGATGATGAAACTGATGAACTTGATGTAACTGTCCATTTAGAGCGTGGAGAAAACTTATTTGAGATCCATATCAGCAAAGTGAACTTCTCTCCTGAAGCCATTAAGGTTTTTGGTGAGCAAGAACCTGCCACTTTCTGCACCTATGCATTCTATGATTTTGAACTCCAGTCTACTCCTGTAAGACAAGGGCTGCAGCCAGTGTTTGATTTCACATCACAATATGTTGTCCGAGTGGACGATTTCTTCCTGCAGTATTTGCAGAAAAGCACAGTCAAACTAGAGGTACAGCTCGCTTATGGCACAGACTATGAAACCATTGCAGCATGCCAGTTACAAATGCATGACATCCTGGAACAGAATGGGAGAATTTTTGGCACAGCATTTTTGGTTGGTGAGTAAAATGCACAGTAAAACTGAATGCCTTATATTTTCACAAGTCTTCACATATTACTGAAAGTTACCATTTTATACAGTCTGTGCTAATTACATGAAACTTAAGCATTTATCTTAATCACAATACTGACCACTATATTAAACTGAAAGAAAATAAAGTGTTAACTTGGGAGGCACAGTAGCTCAACTGGTAGAGCCACTGCCTCACAGCTTCAGAGACCTGGATATGATCCTAACCTCGGGTACTGTCTGTGTGGAGTTTACACGTTCTCCCGGTGATCTCATGGGGTTCCTTCTACATCTCCAAGACGTGCTTCTTTGCAGGTTAATTGTAGGTTAATAATCCCTAGTGTGCAGGGATTGGATGGAAAAACAGAACTCGTGCGAACGGGTGATCGATGGTCAGCGTAGACTCGGTGGGCCAAAGGACCATTTTACATGCTCTATGAACTCAAAACCAAACCAAATTAATAATTCCTCTCTTACTGTAGCTTATCTTTATTGCTAATGTTTGTATACCTGCAAGGTTTTGAGCATGGAATTATGGAGACAACTTTCACATGATGTCACAGCTCATGCTGATTTTAAATATCCTTCAGATTTAATTTCTTGTTGTGTATGTTACTTATGATGGGCGGTGGGAAATCAAAGCAACAGAAAGTAATTGCACTCAATACATTTTTAATATCATTTATCAATGAAAATGACAGAGCCTTTCAAATCATGGGATATGAAGCATTTAAAATATGTATTAGCTTTGAAAATTTGTGTTAGTCTAGAATGGAATACTCTTTAAGCGAGTAGTGTTATTTTTAATGATTTATCAGTCAGCATATCTGACAATTCAGGTCAAAGTCTAAATGGGAAGACAGCAAATAAATGAAAATTAATATCTTTGATCAAACTTATTTTTTTGACAAATAATGCCCAGATGATGTTAGCAGTAGTTTGTTAGCTTAAATTACTATAGTGAGTTCATAGAAATTAAGCATTGTAAAACTAAGTAAAATTACCATTTTCATTTGTGTGACATGCCAAAATATATTACAGAGTATTAATATGTTTTATATCAACAAAATAGAATTCATATTACAAAAGAAAATGGTAACTCGCTGCCAAAGAAAGGCAAAGATAGATCATGTGTTCTTTTTTCCTTCATTTTTTTTGTCTCTGTGCCCTTATTTTAACCACTGGGAAATAACAAGCAGTTCATCTTTTCATTTTATAATTTTGGCACATGTAGTTCAAAATTTCTGTATGATTGCTTCAAGTTGCACCAAAAAAAGCTTGTTTATCGGTGGATGTTTGGAAGTTTTTATGTAAACCTAATGAACATTATGGATTTGATATAACTGTATACAGAAAATATGTTTCGTATTCTGTCATTGCAGATGGAAGCAATCTTTGTGACAGTAATGCATTGGAACCATTTTTTAAATTAAAATCCTCAAATATTAACTCTTCACAGCACTTTTTCAATTCTCCCATGCAAGTAAAATTTCATTCATTGAAAAATCCTTTCTTACCTCACTCTAAGTGTGTCTGGCACAGCAATAAATTGGCCATATTTTTCTTACTTTCCCAATTAAGACACTGGTGGACTTATTTCACATTTACCTATGTTCTAATTACACGTCTAAATATTCCCATTGTCTCACATACATGTTTAACCTCAGCACGTTGCCACTGGAGATATTAGAACACAGAACAGTACAGCACAGGAATAAGTCCTTTGGCCCACAATGTCAACACTGAACATGATACCAAGTTAAGTTAATCTCTGCCTAAATGTGATCCATCTCCTTGCTCATTTCTGTTGAGGTCTATTATTTCATGTTTAATGCCAATGAGTGCTGAGGGGCTTTCATACAGTACTTGCCAGATTGGATCCCACAGTAGGACATTGACAAGGGCCATAGTCTCCTGCCTTAAATTACTCTGAGTCCCTTTGACAGTAGTCAAAGTTGAGGATGAAGTTTGCTCACTAATCTTAGTCATTTGTAAATACCTTGACAGGCAGATTCTTTAACATTATTAAAATGAAAGTAATTAGTTTAAGATTTAGAAAAGTATGTTAATTAGAAAAATAGAAGAAACAAATAATTAACAGTCACATTGTAAAGCATAAAGAAGGGTCTCGACCCGAATCGTTGCCTATTCCTTCTCTACATAGATGCTGCCTCACCTGCTGCATTTCTCCAGCTTTGTAATATCTATAATGTAAAGCAAAATATTATTTCAGGAACTATTTCCTGTTCGGCTCTTAGATATTTGCCTTACAATCCCCCTTGAAATCAATGCCAGGTGCCTCTTGGCAGGAACTGAATGGCATGGGTCTTGCCATGACAGTCCATGTGAAGTCCAGCCACAGAGTGAACTTGGATTTGGTTCTCCAATTCACAGCACGTGCGTGAAAGTCCAGGAATTACTTCACTTTCAATTGCTGAATGGCATCATTTTCAATTGGAAACATTGGGAAAAGTCAAAACAGACTGAGTGTTTGAACTTCTTGGTATCGAAAGGAACCTTCATATGGCCAGATGCTGTTTATTATTCTGTTTTCTTGTTGACTGTGATCAACAATCGCAGAACCAAATCCACACAGAACCTTCCTCCATCAGGGAGACTCGTAATCAAGATGAGAAAGTGATCATCACTTTATTTTCACAGTTGCATAGCCAATTGGTGAATGGGATGTTACTGACCGGCAGTGGCCATACTCCTCTAAATTGATTACATCATAATGTGTGGACATTGATTGGGGTTTCAGTCAGCCAGTATAGACTATATCATCCGTACTTTAAGTATAAAGAAGGATATTCTTCCCCGTAAGACAGTGAACTGTCAGCATGGTATTTTGGCTGTAGAAACCTAAAGCAGGTGGTGTCCAGATGGATCATCTTCAACCCAGTTAGTACTTTCCTGCCTCAGTACAAAGTTGATGTAATGGGTTAAGAACGCAAGAACTTGAAAGCAAAAGATGGCCATCTGGCCTTCAAGCTTTCTCTAGGCTCCTCAAGATCGTGACTGATCGTTAGTCTGCAGTACACCCATATCCCTCGTTTCCCTTGATATCCAGAAATTTATCCATGTCTGTTGGAGAAAACTTGGTAATCCCTCCAGGATAGAGAATTCCAAAGACTCACCAGCGTCTGAGTGAAGAAACCTCTCCTGATTTTAGGCTTAAATGGCCTGCCTTTTTGTCAAATGGAAGGGCATTTCAGTAGTTAGATGATTGATATCATACAGAACCATTAATAGATCTTCTTAAGCAATTAGCTTAGGCGCATAGCTTCTAGAAATCTATCAATTTCAATGGATTAATTTGAGTTGTCGTTGTGACTGTACTGATACCATGCTACCATTTCTTGCAAAAGGTGTTCGATGAATATGTCCAACAGGTAGCCTTTAATGCAATAGATGCTTAGTATGAAAGAGAACTTTATATTTTATAGCTGGAATATGTAGTTTTGTAGTGCTTCTTTTCATTAGTTTAATCGGCGGTAGATTTAAACACATTTTAATTGTTTTTTTCAGTTCTCACTGAGCAAAAGCAGTTTCCATGATATTTAATAAAAGCTTTGGTCACATGAAAAAAACAAAAAATTTCACAAATTTTTCATAGTTTCACAAATGACCAGATGATTCTTGATTGATAAGTTATTTCGATTTTTGGCAAAATGGATGTGATATTACGAGGATATTTATCTCGTAAATTTTCTTTACGAAAATGAAATCGGTACCTCGAGCAAACTGTAATAAATCAGTAATTTTTGATAATCATGGTTCACCTGATTTTATTCTGCATCATTTTATTTTTTTATACAAAAGAAATAATGCAGTTTATTGATTATACAATGGGTAAAAAATTATTCATGGCAAAGACTCAAGAAATAGTGAAATTAAAATTCAATATTTATACTTTTGAAGGGCCTATCTGTTGGTAAGTAGGTCATGTTCTTGCATTATCCTGGTCGTAATTTTATTCAGTGTACAATTTTACTGTGTCTATGCTGCCGTGCATGCTTTACTCACATTATCAGTTTTGAATGCAGGTGTCAGAGGAGATTCTGAAAAATATGGAACAGTTGAATATTGGTTACGATTACGTGTAGCAATGGCTCAGGCCATTCGGCTATATAAGGAACGTGCAAAGGCCTTAGGATATATAACTTCCAGTAATCAAGCAATCAATCAGACACAACAGGTAAATATCATCGATTTTGGTAGATATAAATCTGGAAGATTTGGGAAAAAAACATGCTCTGTTGAAAAAAAAATCAGTTTTAAATGAATGTGGAGATTTTTAATCCATGCTTAAATTGTGATGGAAATGTAATGTTTATATTATGATGCTGTATTTGTGTGACAGCAAGCTTTCTCAGTAATTATACCATAAAACTTTGTAAGTATTCCATGAACGGACAATTGGTCTTTTGAAACTGTGCAATGGAACCACAAATTTCTGTTTCCATTTCATATTTCATTGTAGCTACATTCAAAATGGAAAATGTTCAATGTTTGTTACATTTCAAAATTAAAGGCAGAAGCATATATTGGACAGTTTGAAGCTAGTTAATTTTATCTTTGCCTTTGATCAAAGTCATCTTCCAGATTCAAATTCCAAGTCATCTGTCAAAAATCTTTCCTGGTGACTTTCCCAATACAGTGTGTCGTTCTCATTAGATTCCATTATTCAGCTGGCATAATGTTTCCGCTATCTAAGAGGCTACATATTGATGGTCCGTTCATGCATCATTTTGTTTTCTCTAATTAATTGAGCTACCAATAGCATAGTTAATAGTACTGGCAACCTATCTGTTCATTGATATTTACCCTTTTCTCAACATAACAATGCATATACATTCATGGGTTGGCTGCATGTGCAGTGCAATTCATTGTCTGAAATGGCATGGCCCATTTTCTTTCTAATCTTGATAGCTCAACACTGCAATTTGCAAAGCTGCTTATTGTATTGTGCATTATGTTTGGATAACTGCTGCAATAATGATTATTCTCTTAAACTCTGCAGCAACTTGCAAGGGTTTCTTGGTAGAACCTTTGTGGCATCGAAGGACAAAAAGATCATGGAAACATATTCACTTTCAAAGTCCCAAAAATCAAACATCTTCCTGATTTGAAATATAATGTTGGTCAAAATCCTGGAGTTCCATTCCAAACAGCACTGCGGGAATCTACACTATCAGATCTGCCAGAGGAATGAGTGGTGAAACATAGCTGTCCATGGTCACCTTCTGAGAGTTGGGCAAAACATGCTTGTCTTGTCAGTAAAAGATGCAAACTACGCGTGTAAGTCAGAAGGTCAGGCAGCATCTCTGAAGAACACGGATAGGTTGACATTTCAGGTCAGGACCCTTCAGATGTTTCGGGACCCTATCCATGTTCTCCAGAGTTGCTGCCTGACCCGCTGAGTTACTCTAGCAGTTTGTGCCCTTTTTCCTTAACCAGCATCTGCAGTTCCTTGTTTCTACAGTCCTGTCAGTGTTACCCAAATCCTGCGAATGAATAAAACTCATTGTACAATCAGAGGCAGGAAAGGTGTTAGATCAACACAAGTAAATGCTACTCATTCTTTGTAATATTTATAAAGGAAAAAGTTATATTGGTAAAGTGATTGGAAATCGCAATGACAATTTAATTACTTTGTTTCATCAGTGTTGTTCCTCTTACCTTTTTTTCGCTTATTGACTTGAATGTGAAAATAATAGCAGCAAAGATTATAGGGAAAAAACTATATCAACCTGTTCAATAGGAAGGACACAGGAATAGGTGGAAAACTTGTTTTACACCCCTTGTGGTTTCAAAGGAGCGTAAAATTAACTGGGGTTTAAAGGCTGCATTGCACTGATTTGGCGGTCTCAAGAACGACAACTGAGTTTTCAAACGTATTTTTATTCAGAAAATCACTTCTCAGTTCACAGGCTCTCACAACATGTCTGGCCACAACGGTGGACAGCACTGAACTGCCGCGCGAATGCAAAACCGGGCGAAAACAAGCAGCCCCTCCCTAGTCACGTGACCGCGGCTTCCGAACGCCGGGTTCGATACCTGTGTGCCCCAGCAGGCGCCGCTACACTGAACAGTTTCCAAGTTAAAATGGCAACCAATATTTCAGTTTTTCATAAGCCTGAGTACAGGTCCTGTGATTAACATCTTTTTTCATTGATCCCATAGGAACATACTACGTCTCTGGCAGATGGGAATATGAATGATCTTCACGTGATTATTAAATCGTGTGACAACCTGCAACACAAAAGGAAGGAAACCCAACCAAGCCCTTATGCTGTCTACAAATTCTTTGATTTTTCTGACCATGACACTGCTATCATTCCCAACAGCAATAATCCACAATTTGAAGATCACATGAGATTTCATGTCCTAATGAACTCCGAGCTCGACCGGTATTTAAAGTCAGAATCGTTACTCATTTACATATTTGATGATACCGATCCTGCTGATGCTTCCTACCTGGGAAAGGCAGAAATCCCTCTTATTCTGTTATCCAACAACAAAAACATCTCTGGTAATAATTATTTTTAACTTTTCCTTTTGGAAAATGCATCTTCCTGTTGTTAATATATTTACTCCAGTTTTTTTGGATCCTAATCTGAAATTGTTATGCTCACTCAATGAGTTCTCTTTGTAGTACACTCGTATTCATTTACCTCCAGGTACATTTGAACTTACAAACACTGAAGAACAAGTCGTCGGCACCATAAATGTTGAATTAAAATGGATGATCTCTTATATGCCGCCGAATGCATCCATAGTGACAATGGATCAAGCTAAAGTGGTTCGGAAGCAAGAACCAGAAAATATGCCAATGAGTAAGGAACGTAAAGAATCGTTATCTGACCTAACCGACGACTCAATTTTGGTAACAACATTTTATTCACTTATATAGTTTCAGGTTTGTTAATTGAGTAGTTCAGTTTACTCAGGGAAGGGAGGGGGGAGAAGTGTGAATCCAGGTGCGACATGGGGAAGAAAGAGGATAGGGGGGGGGGAATAAATAAATACAATCAAAAGGGGGGTGCAGGTTAGTTATTCAAATTGGAGAATTTAATGTACATACCGTTAGGTTGTAAGCTACCCAAGTGGAAGACGAGGTGCTATTCTTTCAATTTGTGTGTAGCCTCACTCAGGCAATGGAGGAGGCCCAGGACAGAGAGGTCCGCATAGGAATTGGAAGGCGAGTTTAAAAGATTAGCATCCGGGAGATCCAGCAGGCCTTGGTCTCATCGAAGTAATGGAAGCCACATTAAGAACACCAAATGCAGCAGATGAGGTTCAGCGAGATGAGGATCAAGGAACTTTTGTCTCTCTGCTAGGGTCCCCGGATAGATTAACCCCCAGAAGATCTTAACGCCGGTGCTCGTCCAACAGGGTATTTGTTGCAATGCTGACTCCTTCCTAGAACTCTATTTCTGTGTGGCATCATTTACCTGTTGTATCAGCAGAAGTCTCCCACTGCTAGCAACGGTGATATTCATAAAGAGAATCAAAATGATTCTCTGGGATTAGTAATAGGGTTGGGTTGCTTTATCAGTTAAAGCAACTTGGCAGATCAATTTCCCTCCTGGGATAATGTTCCATCATAGAAACATAGAAAAATAGGTGCTGGAATAGGCCATTCGGCCCTTCGAGCCAGCACTGCCATTCAATATGATCATGGCTGATCATCTAAAATCAGTACCCAATTCCTGCTTTTTCCCCATATCCCTTGATTCCTTTAGCCCTAAGAGCTAAATACAACTCTCTCTTGAAAACATACAGTGAATTGGCTTCCACTGCCTTCTGTGGCAGAGAATTCCACAGATTCACAACTCTGTGGGTGAAGAAGTTTTTCCTCATCTCAGTCCTAAATGGCCTACCCCTTATTCTTAAACTGTGACCCCTGGTTCTGGACTCCCCCAACATCGGGAACATTTTTCCTGCGTCTAACCTGTCCAATCCTTTAAGAATTTTATATGTTTCTATAAGATCACCTCTCATCCTTCTAAATTCCAGTGAATACAATATCAGACAACCCATTCTTTCATCATATTGTATCATATCGTATTGTTACACCAATGATGAGGGCAGGTGGCCTCTGTCTCAGTGACAGTACAAGAGGGGTGAACATACAACAAATGATCCTCCGTCAGTTTTGCCACCTCCAACGTGACCCCACCACTCGCCACATCTTCCCATCTCCCCCCATGTCTGCCTTCCGCAAAGACCGCTCCCTCCGTAACTCCCTTGTCAATTCTTCCCTTCCCTCCCATACCACCCCCTCCCCTGGTACTTTCCCTTGCAACCGCAAGAGATGCAACACTTGTCCCTTCACCTCCCCCCTCCACTCCATTCAAGGACCCAAGCAGTCGTTCCAGGTGCGACAGAGGTTCCCCTGCATCTCCTCCAACCTCATCTATTGCATTCGCTGCTCTAGATGCCAGCTGATCTACATCGGTGAGACCAAGCGGAGGCTTGGCGATCGTTTCGCCGAACACCTCCGGTCGGTCCGCAATAACCAACCTGAACTCCCGGTGGCTCAGCACTTCAACTCCCCCTCCCATTTCGTATCTGACCTCTCTGTCCTGGGTCTCCTCCATGGCCACCGCGAGCAACACCGTAAATTGGAGGAAATGCACCTCATATTCCGCTTGGGCAGTCTACATCCTGGGGGCCTGAACATTGAATTCTCCCAATTCTGCTAGCCCTTGCTGTCCCCTCCCCTTCATCAGCCATCTGGTTGTCTCCTCCCCTCCCCCAGCCCTCGGGCTCCTCCTCCGCCTTTTTCCTTTTTTCCTTTCTTCTCCCCACCCCCTATCAGTCTGAAGAAGGGTTTCGGCCCGAAACGTTACCTATTTCCTTCGCTCCATAGATGCTGCTGCACCCGCTGAGTTTCTCCAGCATTTTTGTGTACCCAAGAGGGGTGAATGTTGCTCTGTCTTACGTAGTTGAATGTTGGGAGTCATGGGGGTCCTTAGGTGGGTCGGTCTCTGTAACATCTCTTTTTGAATTGTGAATAACCTGATAATAAACATTTCGGAGTCATATATTTACTATTATATAATATTGTATTTTCCATGTAAGGATCAGAAAAAAATCATGTAGGTAACACAAATTAAGGTATTGGTCATGGTGTGATTATTCATTTTTGTGGTGAGTTTTGAAACAGTTTCCAGCACAAGTCGTGGAGGAATTGATAAGTCTAGTTCAAAACTGATGTAATAATGAAACTATCAAATTAAGCCGTTTTAAGATATAACTAGCTGCTTTTAATGGGGGCGCTGACAAAGATTACTGAGTGAATTAAGATGTTATGATCCTTTTCTCACAAAGCACTATGCATTCATCTATATAGGATGCCACTTAATTTTTAAATCAGATTATCCAAGATTGCATTGATTTTATCTTTCCTTTCATCAGATAAAATGGTGATAATAAAAGGAGACATTAATGACGCCCAGAATAATGGTTTTCAGATTTTTATGGGAGTATGTTCCTCACCCTAAACCCTTTCTACCAAGGGTTCATTTATCTAAAGGGCTTGAACTTATGTGGTTACTGGCATGAGGTATTAGAGTTTTTCTATTGTTTTAACTGGCTGGTTCATACTAATATTACAATTGAAGGTAGACAAAAGTGCTGGAGAAACTTAGCGGGTGAGGCAGCATCTATGGAGCGAAGGAATTGGTGACATTTCGGGTCGAGATCCTTCTTCAGACTGATGTGGGGGTGAGGGGGGTGGGGCGGGAAGAAGAAAAGAAGAGGCGGAGACAGTGGGCTGTGGGAGAGCTGGGAAGGGGAGGGGAAAGAGGGGGAAAGCAAGGACTAGCTGAAATTGGAGAAGTCAATGTTCATACCGCTGGGGTGTAAACTGCCCAAGCAAAATTTGAGGTGCTGCTCCTCCAATATGCGGTGGGACTCACTTTGGCCATGGAGGAGGCCCAGGACAGAAAGGTCGGATTCGGAATGGGAGGGGGAGTTGAAGTGTTGAGCCACCGGGAGATCAGGTTGGTTATTGCGAACTGAGCGAAGGTGTTGGGCGAAGCGATCGCCAAGCCTACACTTGATCTCACCGATATAGAGCAGTTGACACCTAGAGCAGCGGATGCAATAGCTGAGGTTGGAGGAGATGCAGGTGAACCTCTGCCGCACCTGGAACAATATTACAATAATCATTTAAAATCAAACTATCAATATGCATTTTTTAATTGACCCTACCCCTCAACCATCACTGAGCTCCATTCAATTTGGCCCCAAAAGTTGTCAAAGTTTCTGTTGATCTCACTTCGAAAACCACTCGTATCGAGATCAGTCGACTGATTGAATGGCAATTGGATTGCTTTAGCTACAGCCAAAGGTATATTTTGCACACATTTCTGGTACCTTTAAATATTAGCGAGGCAGTCTCCAATATATTGCTTTTTTATTCTTTGTAAGAATGTGTCAACTGTATCATTAACAGAGATCAAGAAAAAATGTAAGTTACAGTAAAAGCCTGGGAACTAAAATTAATGTAATATTGAGGTCAACTAAGAAAATCTCCAGTGAAATAAAGTAATAACAATCTTGTAAAGTCTGATTCCTTGGCAATTTAGGCACCGAAACATAAAAAACACTCATCAGACTATGATCTAGAAGAAAGAAGAGTATCGTGGGCTGATGAAAAGCTTTCTGACAGTTTGGTAAGTGTTTACTTTATTATCAAGCCAACTATTGCTAGGGCATGTCTGCTGTTAGTTAGATTTTCCCTCGCATATCTAGATTTTCAAATATTTCAGGGCAAGGCGCTGAAATTCCAAATTGATAATGTTACAATGATGGAAATGGGACAGTTGGCCCATGAATAGACAGGGAGGCCCGTGTATGTCATCCTACTCCATCAGAATGTGGAATCGTGAAATTGGCATTAAACAGACTTGAGTAGTGTAAATCAGAGTGAATTAATTCTATTAAATGTATGCTACAGCGCCTAAATGAAGTAATGATACCCCATAGTCAAACAGTTCATTTTCAGTGCGAGAAAGATGGCTTGATGGTAATTTCATATCTCACTGACATATTTCAGTACATTTCAGTGTGAGAATGTGGTGGAAAAAATATGGGTAATCATAAATCAATCTTTTCCTCAAATAAAATGGAATAGCAACAACAAATGCAAATGGGAATATGAAATGAAATGGAACTGGAAAAGATTTATCATCCAATCAAATTCCTTCCTCCAACCACATATTATCAACATCAACATTTTAATTTCTGTGGAGAAACCTCAACACAAATATTCATTTTGCCTCTTGAGTTGCATAGCAAATGTAATTTTTCCACTATCTGGACTTAATTTGCTGGTCTCCAAACAATGTTTGGCACCCTGGAAACCAGAAACTATTATTTTCCTTTCTATTAAGTATTTTACCATCTAACCCTAACCTATCTTTCTCAGAACCAATCCTGCCTCCGGCCAGATATTTATCCAGTTCCTTGGTAATGAAATGCTTTTCCTGAGAGTCTCTTTCACTTGAGTTCTATGAGAAAACATTTCTTTGAATCTTTAGTCTCACTTGTGATATTAATTATCAACCTTAGTATTCTTTTCTATGCTC
This sequence comes from Malacoraja senta, assembly GCA_038087875.1. Lineage (NCBI taxonomy): Eukaryota > Metazoa > Chordata > Chondrichthyes > Rajiformes > Rajidae > Malacoraja > Malacoraja senta. The sequence continues at coordinate 64,496 of JAXLNO010002284.1, read as the reverse complement.
ATAGCTTTAGTCATGTTTATATTAAAAATGCAAGGGGTCCATCAGAGCACAATTTGGGGGTCTAGAATGGAGCCCAGGACTGACTCCAGGACATTCAGAACCCTGTGAGGTCTTCTAGCATTTATTTTGAATTATTTCCATGCACATTTTTTTCCCCTTTGTAATGTTCTTATGTTTTTTTAAATTTCATTTCTTCAAGGTTTGGGCCTTACTAGAAAGCATAGCATTTATTGACAAGCCCCAATTGTTCTTAAACAAATGGTGGTGTGTCACGTTCTTGAACCACTTCACTCCCTTGAGTGAAGGTATTCCTGCAATGCTTTTGAATAGGAAATTCCAGGATCCAGACCATGGGTCGGCAACCGAATGCGGCCCAAAACCCGAAATTATCCGGCCCGCAGACTTCCGTCATCTCCGGTACCTCCTGGGCCTGAGGCCGCGGGGCCCAGGCGCGGTGATGCAAGGACGCAAGGAGGCCTGCGCTGGTGGCCGCATTTGCGGAGCCGCCAAGCACGGCCATGCGTCGAGCTCTGAGCTCTGGCTGTACCGCATCCTGCGCAAAGCCGCCGGCACGGTCGCGCACCTTCTGTGTCTGGGCTTCACTGTCGGGATCGGGGTTGTCAATAGGCCGGGGACAAGTGAGTGTGAGTATTTGAGCCACCGCCTTCAGTAGGTACGTTATGTTCGTGAGAGCCCGTAACTAAGGGCCAGAGCTCAGTGTGGCGTCCTCGAATGGGCGGGATCTATGTGAACATGTGATTTGATGCCTGCCATCCGGGGCAGGATGAGGGCGGGATCCATGTGTACACGTGATAGATGTGGCCCGCCATCCGCTCACAGACATGCGTCCTGGCCCCTATGCAGAACAAGGTTGCCGACCCCTGATCTAGACACACAGCAACCAAGGAATACCCATGTATTTCCAAGTCACAATTAAATATAATTTGGGAGGGAACCTGCAGGGATCGTGTTCCCATTAGTCTACTCCTTGGTGATAGAGGTAGTGCGTTGGAAGATGCTCTCAGAGTTGTCCAGGCAAATAACTTCAGTGTAATTTGCGGATTGTACACACTATAGCTATGCTGTACTGGGGGTGGGGAGAATTAATGTTTTTAGATGATTGGTTCATTGGTTCTTTATTATCACATGTACCAAGGTACAGATAAATTGTTTTTCTGCATACAGATCAGTAAGATTATTGTCATACATAAGTACAAATCTTGATTATGTACAGCATGCATAGAAACAGTCCACTGAGTCCATATGCAAAAGTTGCTAGTTTTTAGCACCATTTTCAAAGTCCCAGCTGCAGTGGCCTTAAAGGCCCATTGCAACCATAGCCTCCATCCAGTTCGTCCATCTCTTCTTACAGTTTAGCCTTCATCATGCCAAATGCCTTTCAAAAATCCACTAAGTTACTTACACTGGTTCCACTCAATATGGCCATTGCTTGGTTCAAGAATTCTATAAATATTGGTCATAAAGGAGATGGTAGAAATAATGTTTGGGATGTTTGATAAGTTGAAAAAATCGAATGGATAAGCCTCCTGATCTGGATGCTGTTCATGCCAGATTGCAAAAGAAATGTGATTAAAGAAAGGGCTTTCCATAATTTTGCAATTACAGTTAGGAATGAGATACCAGTGTTAGAAAGTGGCAAATCTTCAAGAAAGGTTACAAGGATATTCCTCGGTCATCAGTTTAACATTGGGTGGTGGATGGAATTTAGAAATAACTATCAGAGAAAAAAGTCCACAGGCATTTGGACAGGTTGTAGTTAATTAAGGGGAGCCAACATAGACTTGTTAAAAGCAGACCATGTTTAACTAATGTCATTGAATTTCTTGATGAAGTAACAAAGAAGGTTGAGGAAGGCAATGCACTGGATGTTATCTGTATGGATTTAAGAGAGCATTTCACAAGTCCCATGTGAAAAGTTCCCAGCAAACCTGAGGCCTTATAATAATGTCAGTGGATCTAAAAAAAACTGCCTCAATGACAGAAAACAACAAGTCATGGTAAACGTGCAGGAAGGAACTGCAGATGCTGGTTTAAACCGAAGATAGATACCAAAAGCTGGAGTAACTCAGTGGGTCAGGTAGCATCTCTGGAGAAAAGGAATAGCTGACATTTTGCTTCGAGACCTTTCTTCAGACATGGTAAATGATTGTTCTGTATACTACTGAATGGTAGAGCTAGTTGTTCCACCTTGGACAGTGCTAGAGCTGTTGTTTTTGTCGATATGTATAAATTGATAGGATATTGGGGGGAAAATCTCACATTTCTGTGCTACTAGACCAAGTGCAGACCCGTTGGGTCTGTTTCCCCAACGCGCGTTTGCGGGGGGGGGGCTGCGGCGTCACACTAAAGCACGGTTGAGGGGTGGGAATCTGGCACCCACAAACACACACACTCATCACACCCCTAGATATTATCTTAATTTTATTAATTGGCTTCTTTTATCCCATCTCCACCCTCTCCACTGACGAATAGCCCTCACCTCTCAGGTGCGTCTAGAAGGGGGGGGGCAGAGAGTGTGCACAGACAGAGTGGAAGAGAGAGAGAGAGAGGGCAGAGAAAAAGATAAAGATCAAAGAGAGAGAGAGAGCAGAGATAGGGGTAGGGGGTAGAGGGGGAAGTGTGGAGGGAGAAGAGTGGGGAGGGGGAAGGGGGTGGGGGAGGGAAGGGGGGAGGGGGTGTGGGAGAGAGGGAAGGGGGTGGGGGAGGGAAGGGGAAGAGGGAAGGGGGGTGGGGGAGAGAGGGATGGGGTGGGAGGAGGAGAAGAGGGTGAGGAGAGGGAGATGGAGAGGGGGAGGAGAGAGGGATGGGGAGGGGGAGAGGGGGAGGGGGAGAGGTGTGGGGGAGGGGGGAGAGGAGGGGGGGGAGGGAGAGGAGGAGGGAGATGGGGTAGGGGAGGAAGGGGGAAGAGTGTGAAGGGAGGGGGAGAGTGGTGGGGGGGAGAGAGGGGAAATAGTGGGGAGTGGGCGGGGTAGGGACAGTCCATCTGTTCCCCATTCCCTATCACCCCCAATCCTCTTTCTCTATTCCCACACACGTGATGACGCGCTTCGACACGGGGTGGGGGGGGGGGCTGGGGCTGCTGCAAAGGCATATGTAAATGGATCCATTCCGATTGGGCATCTGTGAGCATTGGGCATTGTGACATCACACGATGGAACGTTCACCAACATTCTATGGGTGAAAGCTGTTTTTTTTTTTTAACATTTTGAAATTTTGGGGGGGTGGGGGAGAAGGATTTTATTAAAAATGTGTACATAAACACGACGAAATTTAATCAGGAGTGGATACTTGGAATGAAAAGTGAAATCTCTAACGAAATGGAAAAATCTCGGCGTTTCTGCGTGTGGTGTTGGCGTAGCAACGAATCAAAGGAAGGCTGGCACCCACAAGACAGGCAGAAACACACACAGCCAGAAACACACACACAGAGTTTTAAATATAGACTAGACCAAGTGCAGACCCATTGGGTCTGTTCCTCCAAAGCACGGTTGCGGGGTGGGAATCTGGCACCCACAAATACACACACTCATCACACCCCTTGATATTATCTTAATTTTATTAATTGGCTTCTTTTATCCCATCTCCACCCTATCCACTGACGAATAGCCCTCACCTCTCAGGTGAGTCTAGAGGGGGGGGCAGAGAGAGTGTGCACAGACAGAGTGGAAGAGAGAGAGGGGGCAGAGAAAACGATAAAGATCAAAGAGAGAGAGCAGAGATAAGGGTAGGGGTAGTGGGGGGAAGAGTGTGGATGGAGGGGGAAGAGTGGGGAGGGGGAAGGGGGTGGGGGAGAGGGGTAGGGGGTGGGGGAAGGAAGGGGGTGGGGGAGAGAGGGAAGGGGAGAGGGAAGGGGGGTGGGGGAGAGAGGGGATGGGAGTGGGAGGAGGAGGGGGAGGAGAGGGAGAGGGGTGAGGAGATGGAGAGGGGAGGAGAGAGGGATGGGGGGAGACAGGGGTGGGGAGGGGGAGAGAGGTGTGGGGGATGGGGGAGGGAGGGGAGGAGGGAGATGGGGTAGGGGAGGGAGGGGGAAGAGTGTGGAGGGAGGGGGAGAGAGGGGTGGGGGAGAGAGGGGAAATAGTGGGGAGGGAGAGTGGAAGGGGGAGGGGTAGGGACAGTCCATCTGTTCCCCATTCCCTATCACCCCCAATCCTTTTCTCTATTCCCACACACGTGATGACGCGCTTCGACACAGGCTGCGGGGGTGGGGGGAGGGGCTGGGGCTGCTGCAAAGGCATATGTAAATGGGGTTCATTCCGATTGGACATCTGTGAGCATTGGGCATTGTGACATCACACGATGGAACGTTCACCAACATTCTATGGGTGAGAGCTGTTTTTAAAACATTTTGACATTTTGGGGGTGGGGCAGGAGAAGGATTTTATTTTAAATGTGTACATAAACATGATGAAATTTTAATCAGGAGTGGATACTTGGAATGAAAAGTGAAATCTCTACCGAAATGGAAAAAACCTCGGCGTTTCTGCGTGTGGTGTTGGCGTAGCAACGAATCAAAGGAAGGCTGGCACCCACAAGACAGGCAGAAACACACACACGCACACAGTTTTTAAATATAGATAGATAGAACATAGGGTGTGTGTGTGGGGGGGGGAGCAAGGGGAAGGATGGGGAAGGTGGAGGATTGGATTGAATAAACACGAATTGAGCATTGGACCTAACATAACCTGGCCCAATTATAATCATAATGACATCGTACTACATTGTACAATGAACTTTAAATGCATATTTTTGATTTTCCATTTCAGTAATCTCTTGCCCTACAATTTCCATTGAAACTCATTAAGATCCAGTAATTTAACTTAAATGCTAGACAAAATTTGGGATTTTCTGATTACCACTTTCACAACTGGTTTTGTTCATTTGCAGTCACAACCAAAAGAGGAAATTTGAAGTTGAAGATCCTCCTTTTGTAGACAAATCTAATATGATGAAGATTGATGCATTTGAGCCTGAAGTTATTAATCGGGTATGTGAAAAGAAATATTATTATAACTGAGCAAAGTTATGTGCATTCTTTCACCTTGATATATTGCCCATGAGCAATGGCTTAATATTATGAATATTTATTTCCTTTTTGTGCCATATCAATATGTGAAACAGCATCTTCCTCACCTAATCATAATTGGAGATCCCACTTCACTGGAGAATGCTAGCTGGTCCATGCCATCATTCTAGTATGTGACAAGCATGGAGCACACTAGAAACGGAACCCATATATTTTGTTGGGCTTCAATCTGACCAGCTTTACTTTAGACTTTCGATATACAGTATGGAAGCATGCCCTTCGGCCCACCAAGTCCACACCGACCAGCAATCACACCTATACACTAGCACTATCCTACACACTAGGGACAATTTACTATTTTTATCGAAGCCAATTAACCTACAAACCTGGAGTTTTTGGAGTTTGGGAGGAAACCTGAGCACCCAGAGAAAACCCACGCGGGCACAGAAAGAATGTACAAACTCCATACAGACAGACCCGTAGTCAGGATCGAACCCGTGTCTCTGGTGCTGTAAGGCAACAAAACTACCACTGCACCACTGTGCCGACCTGAACTGTGGGTACATGCAGAGAGGTTATGAGAAGGGAAAGAATCAAACTTGAGGGCAATGGGGGTTGGGGAAAAGGTGGTGTGATGGTGAATTTGGATTGGAACTGACGTTCATGAATGTTGTGTAGCCATGAATACTGTTGTTATTGCTACTGCATAATGGAGTTCAAAGGAGGAAACATTTATTTGTGATATTTAGTTTAATGAACTTCAGTTGAGTCAGAAAACCAGAGCAACCAGAGCTGAAATTTTGAGAAAGGTTCTTGAATGAATATCAAGCCCTTAATTAGTATATACAAGAGACCTAGCACCAGTTATTGAGTATCCTCCAGGAATGCCTGGTTATTGTCCTAGGAACGATGGCTGTGAGTACACCTCAGTCTATCTCAAGTACCTACAAAGCGCTCAAGATAATGCCATGAATCTTTTTTTGCATGAGTAAATAGGAGCTTTAAGGTTCGTTTTTTTTTCACACAAAAGACCTTTCCTCAATATAGCAGCTATTTGGATTTAAATCTAATGTACAGAGGAAATTTTGTTTGGCATATAGAACTGTAATTTCACAGGTTAGATGCCCACTAAATCACAGTCGGGTCTTAAAAGCTTGGAATTGGAGTGTAGGGCAAATTGTTAATGCCAAATTCATCCTATAACCCTCTAACAAGGCCTCTTAACACAATGTTTTTTCCCCAGATATATTCATAAATAATGAATGGCGTCAATAATTTGATTAAGGTGCACAATTGGAATCGTATGGTGTGCACTTGCAAAAAAAAAAAAAGCCGCTATCTTGTTTAAACGTTTTGTTACTTCTCATTTGACAACAGAACCACAATGTGTACTGATCACATGCTGGAGACTGGGATTATTCCTACAACAGAGAAGATTGAATGAATATATGATAGAGGTCAACATAATGAGGGACCCAGACAGAATAGATGGAGAAAAATTAGTTCCCATTGGTTGAAAGATAAAGAACCAGAGCAAAAACATTTGTGATTGTCAAAAGAATTAAATGTAATAATTATACACTACGCGTAGTTAGCATCTGGAATGCATTGTCTGATAAAGTGGTGGAGGCAAATTCAATTGAGGCTTTCAAAATTGAATTGGATTAGTACTTGAAAAGAAAAGAAAAATGCAGTGCTATAGGGAAAGAGCTAAGGAATGTACCTGACAATGGTGCTCTCATGGAGTGCTGTTGTGTGCTGTTACCATTTTATAATTCTATGCAGACCTAATACTAGCTTAGCGGAGTACTGTAGGTTTTCTCTAGAGTGACTCGGGTTGCAGAAACTGGTATGGAATACAGTAGATGTGTTGTCGACTATTACTGTAGCAGTTTGATTCTCAGTGGAAGCCTGTTGTGCAGGTGCTTATGGATTCTAGATTTAGGATCATTAAACATGACATAGGAAATATACCTTATTTGCTGTGAGTTGACCTGTTGCAATGGTTCACCCAAAGGCAACACAGAGGATTGCTGCAGGATAACGGAATCATAACTACTGTCAGAATAAAGAATATTTATTTTTGTGAACTGATCTGTGTACAGTCATGCTTGGACTCTATACCATGGAAAATTCTGCCATCCATGCAAACTCTGACAAGATTAGATTAAATCTTTCATTCATTGCAGAGGGAGACTAATTTAGTTTACAAAGCAGTGTACTGCAACTTATGTGCCTTTATTGACATATGCAGTTGCAGTTTGGAAAATCTCTCAGCACTGAAACACTCTCAGTAATTATTAGCTCTCTGATGTCTTAATATTCTTTCTAAATTGTGGAGATGATTGTGGCATCAATGATCTAGTGATTTGTTAAAATTGATCATAACTACCATGGTTCATTACTCCATGCCACATTTTTTTGACGTCCAGAATCTCACTTTCTAACCTTGTCCTGGTACTTCCAAAAATCTATGCACACCAAGGTCTTTTGTTGCTGCATGGACACTGTGATAACTCCTTTGCCTAGGTTAAGATGGACGCAAAATATTGATTGAGAACCTCGGCTATATCAGTGAATTTCTGCTTACCTTAAAGTAACAATATCATTGCTTGGCTGAGTCTTATAATCAGTAAACTTCTGTAGGGTTCTTCTGCAGTTGCATAGGGCTCTGGTGAGACCACATCTGGAGTATTGTGTACAGTTTTGGTCTCCTAATTTGAGGAAGGACATCCTTGTGATTGAAGCAGTGCAGCGTAGGTTCACGAGATTGATCCCTGGGATGGCGGGACTGTCATATGAGGAAAGATTGAAAAGACTAGGCTTGCATTCACTGGAGTTTAGAAGGATGAGGGGGGATCTTATAGAAACATATACAATTATAAAAGGACTGGACAAGCTAGATGCAGGAAAAATGTTCCCAATGTTGGGCGAGTCCAGAACCAGGGGCCACAGTCTTAGAATAAAGGGAAGGTCATTTAAGACTGAGGTGAGAAAAAACTTTTTCACAAAGAGAGTTGTGAATTTATGGAATTCCCTGCCATAGAGGGCAGTGGAGGCCAAGTCACTGGATGGATTTAAAAGAGAGTTAGATAGAGCTCTAGGGGCTAGTGGAGTCAAGGGATATGGGGTGAAGGCAGGCACGGGTTATTGATAGGGGACGATCAGCCATGATCACAATGAATGGCGGTGCTGGCTCGAAGGGCCGAATGGCCTCCTCCTGCACCTATTTTCTATGTTTCTATGTAATTCGGTAACTTAAATACACCAATTACAGAGCATGTGACTTTTAATATATTGTTTAATTTGTTGTTTAATTTAAATGTAGAAAATAATCTATACTGCATTAACAAAAAAAAGACTTTTTGTTACTTTTTGCAACTTAAAATTTCCATTTTCTGAAACCTGACATAATTGCTGTAATGATTTTGTTTTGTTCTGAATATTATCTGTAATTAATAACACGTTAAAAACACAGAATGTCACAGGCACAGAAATGGAAGATGGGCTGGCCCCAGAAAGTGAACCAAGGAGCCCCGACATTTCATCAGAACTTAGTACAGCTGCTTCAGAATCAATTGAAAAACAAGATGCTCCTGAACCCGGCCAAGGTAAATATTAATATTCATCTTATTTGCAGATTATTTATGGAATTCCACATAACAGTTTGTGCACTTTAATGGTGTGAATATAAAATAACTTATTTATATCTATTCACATTTGCAAAATGGTGTAAACAGATACTCTGAGGTATCAGAAACCTGCCTGTTGCACCATGCACACCCAATTGACAGATCTTCTTTAATTTGTTCTATGTACCTTTTCATATCTCTTGTTTCCCTCTTCCCTGACTCTCAGTCTGAAGAAAGGTCTCGACCCAAAATGTCAACTATTTATTTTCTCCAAAGAAGCTGCAGCTTTTTGTGTCTATCCAGCTTTTTATGTGTATCCTGATCTCTGGTTGAGTTCCTGAAAAGATCCCTAGGGCAGAGTAGTTGAAGATGGTCATTTGGTAGAGCAAAGGCCAACAAAAAGCAGGTCTTGCACAAGTAAGCTGCAACTGTCTACCAACACCTGTCTCAAAATCCTGAGCAACCTCAGACACTGGCGTTCAACATGTAATGGAAATGCGACCTTTAGGTAAGATCTCCTGCAAACTGTAACTCCCTGCTGATCCCCGCACATTGCAGATGTGTAAAAGCCACCTTATTCTGTTCACCTTCATGGCCCTTACAGTCTATAGCACTGTGAGCATTATCCATCAACTAACTTTACCAATGACCTTCCTTCTAACAGTTGCCAATTTTTGCTAATGATTGAACAACTCCATTTCCATTAACAGCAGAATCTTTGCCTGCATGCAGAAAGACCAAGATATTTTTCATGCACAGGCTGGTAATTAGTAAGTAACAGTGCACCATACAACTATCTTGGAGTGACCATTCCCAAGAAGAGTCAAACAACTGCCATTGACATCATTGTGAATTTCACCTTCAAATCATAAGATTCACTCAACTTGATCAGCCATTAATACTGTAGTTGCAAGAGAAGGTCAGAGGTCCACCTTGGAAACACATCACTCTTCCTTCTTTGTCCTTGAGTTCAAATTCTGGAATTTCCTGTTCAACAATATTGAGCGAGAACAAGAAGGACTCCAGTAGTTCAAGAAGTGACTCCCCACCATCTTCTCAGGGGAAGTTAGGTATGTGCAATCAATATGGGCCTGGCCAGTGATGTTCATATCCTGAAAAAGTAAATAGAAATAAACTTTTCAAAGCTACTCAAGGAAGCGGATATGAGTGTTTATTATTTTCTGGGAAACTTGCTCGTCAGGTCTTCAATATCATCAGTGTAGCCTGTGCTTTCAACTTGGTTCCCTGTCAAGCCCTAAGAAGCTTGAGGAAACTTAACTCTCAGTATTTCCACATGGATCTGTTGGCATTACCCAGTGTTACTGTTTGAAAACTTGGGACTTCCACGCAATGTGCACAAATGTGAAAGACGTAAAATTCCTGGGATGAGTTTCATCATGATTTCCTTGAGTGTCAGATAGAGTCATACAGCATGAAAACAGGCCCTTTGGCCCCCAACTTGCCCATGGCAACCAAGATGCCCATCTATGCTAGTCCCATCTGCCTGCGTTGGCCCATATCCCCCTAAACCTTTCCGATTCATGTACCTCATCTATTCATGTCTTCTATTCTCTCATGGAGTTCAGAGGTGAAGCATCAACTTTCTACAATTCCTTACCAATTATATGGGGCAAAGGGTTAATCAAGGATTTTTTTAATAGTTCCTCAAATTTCAAGAGTTATGAAAGAAGAAGGAAACAAATTAGTTTAACTTTATGTAGGTAAACAAAAAGAAATGATTTCCTGCCCAAGGCTTATTTAGATATGATAATCTAATTCTACATGCTATCAAAGCTTCCAAAAATGTCTTGAAATAATTATTTCACCATGACCCTAGAGCATGTTTGAGCATACAATTACCACTCATATGCAGTTTTTCAGTCTCCCTAGTCTTTAAAGGAAGAGAAACCTGCAGTGTTCACCAATCTGACCTGGAAAGTAATACCAGGCCAATACCAATATGTCTGTCTATCATCAGCACTCTTATGGCTTACAAACTACTGAATCCTTTTTAGACCAAGGCAACTAGCAATTGGAACCAGTTATAGTCACAGAGACATACAGCATTGAAACAGACCCTTCGCCCCAACTTGCCTATGCCAACCAAGATGCCCCATGCAGACTAGTTCCACCTGCCCGCGTTTGCCCTATATCCCCCTAAACCTTTCCTATCCATGTACCTGTCCAAAGGTCTTTGAAATGTCTTTATGGTACTTTCCTGAATTACCTCCTCTGGCAGCTCATTGCTTATACCTACTAGCCTCTGTGTGGAAAAAGTTGCTCCTCAGGTTCCTATTAACTCTTTCCACTTTCACCTTAAACCTATGACCTCTAGTTCTCGATTCCCCTTCTCAGGGTATGATGACTTTGCATTCACCATATCTATTCCCCTAATGATCTTATACACCTCCATAAGATCACCCCTCAGCCTCCTGAATAACATCCTTGCCTGCCCAACCTCTCCCTATAGCTCAGGCCCTTGAGTCCTTGCAACAGCCTTGTAAATCTTCTCTGCAATCTTTCCACCTGAACAACATCAGTTGCTGAACTTGCCCACACATCCCAAACAATTGTTGAGCAGAAATGCCAATGCTTTGGTTTTTATTCAGTAACGCATCGAATCATTTTCTTTAGTGGAGGGTCCCATCCTGATGGATGGAATAGCGTATTATAAAGCATATATGTGAATTGGGTTGATTTTCTTTAGGCCCCTTGAATTGACAAACTATTACACTCCTTGAATGGGAATGGATATAATATTGTATAAACACTGTTTTTTATAAATAAGGTTCCCTCCACCAATTTTCCGGCACTCTTGGTTTCTGGATTATCAGTTTTCCCAGACTAACAGAGGTCACGGCCTCCGGGAGGAGTCCAACGGTACCGGAACGGACCTCCTTGGCCGCCAAGGGGCCTTCAAAGTCGGCCTTGGAAGTCAGCTATGGGAACGGACCCACCGGCTCCGGCTGGGCCGGAGTTCCAGAGCCCCGGCCGCAGGGGGCAAAATCGACCCACCAAAAGGTGCAGAAGGCCAGATAAGGTCGAGATCGACTGCCCGAGGAGCCACATTTTCAGAGGGACTTGCCCTGTGCAGATTTCCAGTGTGCTCTCGTAAATTTGTCCGGATTTAAGGAGGTGCCGGACCACCAGTTGCCGGAAAATCGGTAGTGGACCTGTAGTATACTGATTTTATTATTTTATTGTATCAGTCAGCTGCTCTTAACCGTAATATATGTTTCATATATTCCTTATTACGTGCTCGAATGTTCCAATCTGTCAATGCTAGAAAAAAATGTATCTGATAAAGCTGTTGGATTTAATAGACATTTTTGCAGATATACAGACCTAAAAGCCATATATAAATCTAACGTGATTTACTGAGATAGATACCCATCATTTATGTAACTGTTTTGCTTATTCTTTGTAGTTTGAAAACCATATCATTTGTATTAAAAATAACTTTTTATGATGTTATTTGATTGCTCACTTACTGTTAAACAATCATCTTATCACTATTCTGTAAACATCTGTTCCTCCTATAAATCTCTGAATGACCATCAGTGTAATTGTTTTCAGCAGTGGTTTTCTATCTCTCCTAGTTGTTTACGATGGTGAGGAATCAATAACGGACAGTGATGATTGTATTGTCGCAGGCTTGGAGCCAGGTTGTATAAAACAGGTTAGTCTATTCATTTCATCCTGTGAACTATAGAAAACAATTCTAATGCAAGGCAATATATTGTTTGAATGAGATATATTGAACGGGTCATTTAACAGCAATGGATTGTTTCTTGAAAATCTTTATGGCTGATCAAGGGAAGCAGTGAGTCAGGTGACGTAAAATGACAAGAGGAAGGAAATATAACGGCATTAAAATGCAATGGTAACGACATCATACGTTTTGATCCAGTGTAAAGATGCACAGAAAGTGGGGGGTTTTTTGTAGCGTTGTTGATATTCTCATTCATGTTAACATTAGCCTGAGTTCAAATTTAAAATTATTCTACCTCCTCCAACAGTTGCGCTGCAATCCTGTGGATTTGTAATGACATTTCTCAGCTTCATAGACCTGAGTACAACATTGAGGGTTTGGATTAATAGTAACACAATGATTGATCACTGCTGGTTCACACATAGCTGTCAGCAAAATTTGATCCTTTTTTTTAGTTCGAATTCTGGTGCTGCTTCCGAGCCTGACTTTGTAGCCTTACTTTGAAAGAATAGTAACGTGCGTGTTTGCATCTTGCAAAGAAAGTAGGGTCAAAGTTGCTGAAAAGATTTTTATTTTGTAAAGTGAACAACATCCTACTTTGTTTTTTTCTACTGAAATTTGATTTGATATGGGTAGGGTTCTGCTTTTGACAGTCAAATATGACACAGGATGATGGCTAAAAGAAATATTCAGCTGCAGGAACTCAATATCAATGAAAAGGTCTTGCTGAAATTGACCTCTAATGCTCTCTGTATACATTAATGGCTTATTGAGCTATCAGTTACAGAACATATCTCAGTACATTACGCTGCCTCTATTGAAAACATCTGATCGATTCATTTATCAAGGCTAAGTGCAGAAGGTCATTTGAACCATGATTTTTCAATGATGTTCTTTTCTCTTATATGATCTTGCATTTCTAGCATTAAGTAGTATTACCAGCTACTTTGGGTCAATAACCATTCCTGATTGGCTTTCAATCCCTGTCCAGTCCTTAAGTAAAGTATGTCTAACATCTCATTATGTGTCCAGCTACATTAAGCAATTGTCCATGGGTGATTCGCTGTCTACAGATCGTAAAGAGATCCCATCACTAATTTCAAGTAATGGCACAGATACCTTTTTAACTGGAAGAATTCATATAAAATATTTAATTTCAAATTCTACATTAAAATATGTGAATTTATGACATTCGGAAATGAATAATTACTAACTCGGTAGCAAAGAAAAATCAATAGCATGTCACTATACCTGCAAAGCATTTTAACTTGAAAAGGAATTGGATAAACGTCCCCAATTATTGACACTCAATCTGCTAGTAGCAAAATAGAAAATTACAAAGCTGAAATTTACGCCTTGAGTGGTAATTCTTTTTAATTTTGAGTTTGAAATGTATTCAGATTTACTATTTAAAGTGGAAATACAGCATTTATATAATTAGGGTGACTGCACCTTCAATGGACTAGTTTGTAAACTTAGGAAAGTAAGAGAGGGCAAGACAAAATCCTAGCAGATAGTAAGTGTAATTATAGGATTAAAAATGATGTTCTCCTGTTGACTGCAAGATAATGAAAATATACACCTCCAGGAATGCTTAAGGTGTAGAACCCAGTAGATCTAATTACATAGTACCTCAGCTGATCCTCAAATATATGGTAATTTGTAATGCATACTGATTGAATTTTAAATACAACTATGTTCATGTTAAGTGTTGTAATTAAAGTGCTGTGCCAATTACAATATTATACCACCGGCATATCAAACTTCAGAATTATTCCTTAGATGTTTTGATCAAAAAGAAATCCAACAGGTTTTCTGGACCATGCTTCACTATAGATCCTGTCTAGTTTTACTGCCTGTGATGTATAATTAAACACAGATTACTTCATTTCATTTACAACATTTATGAGCTGCACTTTGTCAGAATGAAATGCTTGTCCCCTCCTTTCCTCACCAAAGTGGTGTAATTAGTGTTAGCATCTTCCTTAACAGTCTACATAAAGTTTAGTGCTTGTATTAAATCAAGTCATTAACATAATGTGCTGTACAATTTGCCCCTATCTCTTTTCGTTTCCACTACATCAAAGCTTTTTTGAGCAGCAGTGTAATTGGGCCGTGCCAGCTTGTCAAGTTCAGTCAAGCTGATGGCTGCTTTTCCGCTGAAAAGCTTCCAGGCAGAATAATTAATAGAGAAGAAAGTCAAGAAAATGTAAAAATGTGGACTGTTATCTATGAATATTTAATGTATTTGAATAATCAGAAGTTAAGATTATGAATTTGATCTATAATACATCGATTAAAAGCTCTGTGCAGCACCCAGAAATAAATATACAACACTGTTGGCAGTACTTAAAAGCTGTCCAACCTAATGCCTGATCACCACACCAAATAAGGAACAATATATTAATGATTTTGTAATATTTAGTGGGAAAAACGTTTATTGGAAACATTAATTCCAAAATTCATGAAGTGTGCATTTTGGGAGAGTACTAATACATGTTATTCCTCATTCACAATGTATCAAACAGTTTTCTGTTATAATAACTTCAGTGATCATCCTTTATCAATTTTTTTTGCCAGTTTTAAACACGTTTATTATTCATGCCAAAGTAATGTAGTTGATTTAAGTTTGCTCTCGAAAGGTAGAAGATATACTTGTAAATTATTGTCCTTCTCAACTCGGGTAAATCTGAAAATTAACCCTGGATTATTTTCAATGCTGTTACTACTTACATTGCATCTGTTTATCTATTAATTTTCTTTCACACTATAACTGGAGATAACAACTTGGAAAGTTCGATACAGTGAATACATTTGTTAGGGAATATAGTTTATGAAAGTTTCCACTTTGAAAGACTATTGTGGAATAGGGTTAAAGCACCATCTTACCAGTACCTGCTACAAACAGCCTTCTGATAGATCCTTATGTCCAGTCTCAGCTGGGCTATGTAGCCACCCAATCAGTTTTGGCATTCCTTTGAATTCTTGCATGGTCCTAGTTTCCCTGTTAACTCCCAGTTATTTCCTTGTAAAAATACAATAGAAACTAGGAGACAATCTTATAAAATGTTGCAAATCAAAATTGTCTTAATCAAAGCATTTCAACTATGATCTCTGCAGGGAAGTTACAATGGGTGTCCTCCTCAATAGAAGAGAGTCCTTCCTGATGCTTTAGCAAGTATTCCCTCAGAATGCACAAGGAATATCGCAGAAAAGATTTCTTGTTTTTCTGGATAGTCAGCTAGAAACTCTTTACCATTTATAACATACCTTATAGGCATCCAATTTTTGCCTCTGCTGTGCCGTTGTCACCTTTTGAGATACTCTAAAACCCATGTGTGAAATTAAGTTTTAGGTGTTGGAATCTAGTCAGAAGCCTAACCTAAATTTAAGGCTCCCTCAAATAGAGGGCAGAATGTGAAATTAGATACATGTTGAAGATTGGATGAATTATCTTTAGGAGCCTAGCATAATCATGTAATCAAGATAAAGGTGAAAACAGAAAATAATTATACGAACAGTGCCTTAATGGGGTTTTTGGGACTCATTTCTCTTAACATAGAAACATAGAAAATAGGTGCAGAGGGAGGCCATTCAGCCCTTCGAGCCAGCACCGCCATTCATTGTGATCATGGCTGATCGTCCTCTATCAATAACCCGTGCTTGCCTTCTCCCCATATCCCTTGATTCCACTAGCCCCTAGAGCTCTATCTAACTCTCTCTTAAATCCATCCAGTGATTTGGCCTCCACTGCCCTCTGTGGCAGGGAATTCCATAAATTCACAACTCTCTCGGTGAAAACGTTTTTTCTCACCTCAGTCTTAAATGACCTCCCCTTTATACTAAGACTGTGGCCCCGGGTTCTGGACTCGCCCAACATTGGGGGAAAAATTCCTGCATCTAGCTTGTCCAGTCCTTTTATAATTTTATATGTTTCTATAAGATCCCCCCTCATCCTTCTAAACTCCAGTGAGTACAAGCCTAGTCTTTTCTTAAGAAATTCTAATCTTTTAAATTCAGCCAGAAGTGATCATCAAACCTTACTAGTGAACACTGTTCTAAGTCAATAACCAGTTTGAAAAATAAGACGAAGCAAAAATCAGCTTTTAAAAAAGAGAAGGCAAAAGGTCAATTTAACTTTTGTAATCAAATTGCTGCATGGAGCAAGAGTATAAGTCTATGAAAGTTGGGGACTGCAGGTTCTATTGTGTTTAAATAAATCTATCAGAGTTGGCATTGTTTATTTCTTAATTCACACCATTACATCAATATAGTCTGTAATGATTGAAGTTTAGCTAATTTGATTATCTGTCTGACAGTTTAAACCAGTTAAACCAGAGTGATAGCACAAACTCATTTCACTGTCATCAAAGTTGTAGAAATAGTAATCTATGGCAAAGGTGGTGGCACGTTACACCAAAATCTATGATATTGATGTTGATGTACATGTTTATATCAACTCCAATTAAACTTACATGTCTGGACTAAGGAAGTAGTCAATGTCGTTGAAACTATATGTGCCTGATCTAAACATATAACATTAAAATACTTCACATATAATTTCTTACAGTTTTGAATAAATGCTGCAAAAATATGATCTTTTGTTTCGCTCCTACATGCGCCATAGGATTTGTACAAAAGCAAAATACTGGTTTAAAAAGTGTAGTTTTAAAAAAGAGCTGGATATTCTCAGGTACACAAAAATGCTGGAGAAACTCAGCGGGTGCAGCAGCATCTATGGAGCGAAGGAAATAGGCAACGTTTCGGGCCGAAACCCTTCTTCAAACTCAGCTGATTATGCAGCCTCAACAGCCAAGAATGTAGTTAATATTTCAAGCAAGTGATCTTTGATGTGTTGAGCTATAAATTGTAACAGTTAATGGCCCTCTAACAAACCTGAGTCTTCAAGCTTTCAATTTAGTTGTTCAAGATGATTCGTAATTAAATTTAAAAATATTTCCAAATGAATTATGCTTGTATAAAGTTCCACAAAGGACACACAGAAACCTCTTTCTCTTCACCTTTAAAAAAAAATCTCAGACAACCTAATTGAGTATGACAAACATTCCATGAAGGAAGTTTGAAGAAAGTATATTTGTTGAGGTCCAATTCAAATTTGTATCTTATAATTTCTGTCATTGTCAGTAATTTGCAGATTCAGTTTGCACTCCAAAAAGTGCAGAGATTTGCACTGCTGTTTTGGATGCAGTTTTGTGCCTTCATTTCGGGTTAACTGTACAGCAAAATGACAGCTTTGTCTTGCAGTACTTTCGACAGTCAGCTCCCCTTGGCCATTCCCCATCAAACCAATAAAAATGTTGGCAAATTTCAAGAGCCAAGCAAGGAAGGCCAATTGGCAAAGATTTGGTCATGTTGGAATGAGAGCTGGAGCTAGGGTGTGATGCCAATTAATGTAAGCAAATAACCTAAAGGAGTCAGCAAGAAAAATGGGTATTGATGCCATGAGAAAATATCCTAGTTATTCGTATAACTTAAAAGTATGTATACCATCTTTAAAAAGTTTTATTTTGTGCCAAGTCTGTGGATAGATAAAGGTACAAAAGGTCATGAAAAGAACTCGTGGATTTCTGAGAACTTTCAAGATTGGATTATTTTTGAATAAATAATACAGATAACAATATCAGAAAATTACAGACTCAACGTTGAAATTAAATGAAAGGGAAAACCTGCATTATTTGCTACAGAAGCTAACGTTTACCTTATGTAAACTCAGTAAAAGAACAGTCATAGATATCAAAGGAATGAAAGGCCATTTGTAAATTCTTATCAACACAAATTGTCTTCTAATCCAGCTAGTCTTGGTATGATTACAAGATGGTTGTGTAGAGATTGGCCAACAGACAATCGTTGATCCGCTGTTTTGATTGATGCTGCATGTTAACCAGATATTGCTTGTGATAAATAGTCAACAACGTGAAATGGTAACTAAGATGCAACCTGGTTTTGTGTCTGTTTTCAGCAATTTACTGTTTTATTGTAAATTTCCAGCACCTGCAATATTTTGCTTTTGTACCACTGTTTGGTTTGTTTGGCCAAGCAAGGCACAATCGCCAAAGTTTATAATATATACTCTTAAAATTCATGGCCCTTGCTATGTTTTGGATTACAGTATTTAATTTGAACATGGGTCTTTTCACTTTTAATGAAGGATGGAAAGAAGTAAACGATGATGGATAGACAATTTCTGAACAATAATTAAACGCTACCCACACTCCAAATTACTTCCAGCATTTTTATTTGCCAGCTTTATCATTGGTTGTAATATTGATTGTAATATTGGTTGTAATATTGATTGCAATGTATCAGAAACAGGTGAATTGATCATGGGGAACAAGGATATGGCGGACCAATTGAATAACTACTTTGGTTCCGTCTTCACTAAGGAAGACATAAATAATCTGCCGGAAATAGCAGGGGGCCGCGGGTCAAAGGAGATGGAGGAACTGAGTGAAATCCAGGTTAGTCGGGAAGTGGTGTTGGGTAAATTGAATGGATTAAAGGCCGATAAATCACCAGGGCCAGATAGGCTGCATCCCAGAGTACTTAAGGAAGTAGCTCCAGGAATAGTGGTTGCATTAGTGATAATTTTTCAAAATTCTTTAGATTCTGGAGTAGTTCCTGAGGATTGGAGGGTAGCAAACGTAACCCCACATTTTAAGAAGGGAGGGAGAGAGAAAACGGGGAATTACAGACCAGTTAGTCTAACATCGGTAGTGGGGAAACTGCTAGAGTCAGTTATTAAAGATGGGATAGCAGCACATTTGGAAAGTGGTGAAATCATTGGACAAAGTCAACATGGATTTACGAAAGGTAAATCGTGTCTGACGAATCTTATAGAATTTTTCGAGGATGTAACTAGTAGAGTGGATAGGGGAGAACCAGTGGATGTGTTGTATCTGGACTTTCAGAAGGCTTTCGACAAGGTACCACATAAGAGATTAGGATACAAACTTAAATCACACGGTATTGGGGGTTCAGTATTGATGTGGATAGAGAACTGGCTGGCAAACAGGAAGCAAAGAGTAGGAGTAAACGGGTCCTTTTCACAATGGCAGCAGTGACTAGTGGGGTACCGCAAGGCTCAGTGCTGGGACCCCAGCTATTTACAATTTATATTAATGATCTGGACGAGGGAATTGAAAGCAACATCTCCAAGTTTGCGGATGACACTAAGCTGGGGGGCAGTGTTAGCTGTGAGGAGGATGCTAGGAGACTGCAAGGTGACTTGGATAGGCTGGGTGAGTGGGCAAATGTTTGGCAGATGCAGTATAATGTGGATAAATGTGAGGTTATCCACTTTGGTGGCAAAAACAGGAAGGCAGATTATTATCTAAATGGTGGCCGATTAGGAAATGGGGAGGTGCAGCGAGACCTGGGTGTCATGGTACACCAGTCATTGAAAGTAGGCATGCAGGTGCAGCAGGCAGTGAAGAAAGCGAATTGTATGTTGGCCTTCATAGCAAGAGGATTTGAGTATAGGAGCAGGGAGGTTCTACTGCAGTTGTACAGGGTCTTGGTGAGACCACACCTGGAGTATTGCATACAGTTTTGGTCTCCAAATCTGAGGAAGGACATTATAGCCATAGAGGGAGTGCAGAGAAGGTTCACCAGACTGATTCCTGGGATGTCAGGACTTTCATATGAAGAAAGACTGGATAGACTTGGCTTATACTCGCTAGAATTTAGGAGATTGAGAGGGGATCTTATAGAAACGTACAAAATTCTTATGGGGTTGGACAGGCTAGATGCAGGAAGATTGTTCCCGATGTTGGGGAAGTCCAGGACAAGGGGTCACAGCTTAAGGTTAAGGGGGAAATCCTTTAAGACCGAGATGAGGAAAAACTTTTTCACACAGAGAGTGGTGAATCTCTGGAACTCTCTGCCACAGAGGGTAGTTGAGGCCAGTTCATTGGCTATATTTAAGAGGGAGTTAGATGTGGCCCTTGTGGCTAAAGGGATCAGGGGGTATGGAGAGAAGGCAGGTACGGGATACTGAGTTGGATGATCAGCCATGATCATATTGAATGGCGGTGCAGGCTCGAAGGACCGAATGGCCTACTCCTGCACCTATTTTCTATGTATCTATGTATGTATCCATTGAAACCTCAGAGGTCTTAGATTTCAGAATTTAGAGATACAGCATGGAAACAGGCCTTTTCGCCCACTGAGCCCACTCCAGGCATCAATCACCCACTCACACTAGTTCTATGTTATCCCATTTTCTCTACACATTACGGGAAATTTACAGAGGGTAATTAACTTACAAACCTGCACGCTTTTGGGATGTGGGAGGAAACCGGAGCACCAGGAGAAAATCCACACGATCACAAACTCCACACATAGGCCAAAACCGAAACCGGGTTCAGTCTATTTTATTGTCACGTGTACCGAGGTACTGTGAACTACTTTTGTTGTGTGCTAACCAGTCAGCAGAAAGACAATACATGATTACAATCGAGCCATTTACATTTATGGATACATGATAAAGGAATAACGTTTAGTGCAAGGTAAAGGCAGCAAAGTCTGAACAAGGATAGACTGAGATTCTCTGGTGCTGTGAGGCAGCAGCTCTACCAGTTGCGTCGTTGTGCCACCCTGGTCTTGAACTTCCACATGGCGATGTCAATTTAAAGAACCACTCAGTGGCTGACTGGCTCAGCACCTGTCACCACAACTCCACGTATCGGCTTGTGGCAGAACCCAATCTTGCTCAGATTACTGAGCATTGAGCGCTCACATAGGATCTGGCGTAGGAGGACCTTGTAGGCTTAATGCGTTTGGAATTGACCTAGCCTTTTCACAGTGTGATTATTACTGCCAGACCATAAAGTCCTGTTCTTCTTGATGAACATTATTATCTGAAACAAAAATCGTAAAAAGTAAGCACATATTGTGGGACTGGAATTTGACCAGTTAAGGGTGGAAGACCCGGATAATTAAGGCTGAGGCCACGCGCCAACTCTCAGACACCTCCTCCTACTTATCCTTGGACCATGACCCCACAGACGAGCACCAGGCCATTATCTCTAGCACCATCACTGACTTCATCAACTCCGGCTCCCTGCCCTCCCAAGCTTCCAACCTCATCGTTCCCCAGCCCCGCACGGCCTGATTTTACCTTCTCCCCAAAATCCACAAACCTGACTGTCCTGGCAGGCCCATTGTTTCTTGTGCTCCCGAACTTATTTCCACATACCTCGACTCCATCCTATTCCCCCTGGTTAAATCGCTCCATACCTATGTTCAAGACCCCTCACACGCTCTTCGGCTACTCCAGGACTTCCGTTTTCTAGGCCCCCATTCCCTCATCTTCACCATGGATGTCCAGTCACTCTACACCTCCATCCCCACCAGGAGGGTCTCAAAGCCCTCCGTTTCTTCCTCGACTGCAGAACCAACCAATCCCCGTCTACTGATACTCTCCTCCGCCTAGCGGAGCTGGTCCTTACCCTTAATAACTTTTCGTTTGACTCCTCCCATTTCCTCCAAATACAAGGCATAGCTATGGGCACACGCATGGGCCCCAGCTACGCCTGCCTCTTTGTTGGGTACGTCGAACAATCCTTGTTCGAGACGTACCGTGGCCCTATCTCCGAACTCTACCTCCGCTACATCGACGACTGCATTGGTGCTACCTCCTGCACCCACACACAACTCCCTGACTTCATCCATTTCACCACTAACTTCCATCCGGCACTCAAATACACCTGGACCATTTCCGACATTCCCCTACCATTTCTTGACCTCACTATCTCCATCGCAGGTGATAGACTACTGTCCGACATCCACTGTAAACCCACTGACACCCATGGCTATCTGGACTACACTTCTTCCCACCCTGCTTCCTGTAAGGACTCCATCCCCTACTCCCAATTCCTCCGGCTACGCCACATCTACACCCAGGATGAGGTGTTCCACACCAGGGTATCGGAGATGTCCTCATTCTTCAAGGAACGGGGGTTCCCCACTTCTACTATAGATGAGGCTCTCACCAGGGTCTCTTCTATACCCCGTGATTCTGCTCTCACTCCCCATCCTCCCACTCGTAACAAGGGCAGAGTCCCCCTTGTCCTCACCTTCCACCCTACCAGCCATCACATACAACAAATAATCCTCCGACATTTTCGCCAACTCCAACGTGATCCCACCACTTGCCACATCTTCCCATCTCCTCCCCGTCTGCTTTCTGCAGAGAGCGCTCCTTCCGTAATTCCCTGGTCAATTCGTCCCTTCCCACCCGCACCACCCCCTTCCGACCACTTTCCCTTGCAACCGCAGGAAATGCTACACTGTCGCTTTACCTCCCCCATTGACTCCATTCAAGGACCCAAGCAGTCTTTCCAGGTGCGGCAGAGGTTCACCTGCACCTCCTCCAACCTCATCTATTGCATCCGCTGCTCTAGATGTCAGCTGCACTACATCGGTGAGACCAAGCGTAGGCTTGGCGATCGCTTCGCCGAACACCTCCGCTCGGTCCGCAATAACCAACCTGATCTCCCGGTGGCTCAGCACTTCAACTCCCCCTCCCATTCCGAATCCGACCTTTCTGTCCTGGGCCTCCTCCATGGCCAGAGTGAGGACCACGGTAAATTGAAGGAGCAGCACCTCATATTTCGCTTGGGCAGTTTGCACCCCAGCGGTATGAACATTGACTTCTCTAATTTCAGGTAGTTCCCTACTTTCTCCCCATTCTCAGCTCTCCCTCAGCCCACTGGCTGCACCTCTTCCTTTCTTCTTCCCATCGAGTGTGAAGAACGTAACACCATCGAGTGTGAAGAAATGAAGCAAGTTGAGTAACTTAAGTGTTTCTGATAGATAAGAAATTTCATTTTGCAAGTTAATTTAATAGTGAAGACCAGCAGTTGAAGCCCAGTTGAAGTACATTTTGTCAAAAGATGATGTATAGTAAGAAATTGGATATGCTGCATAAAATTACGCTGAAAGCAAACATTTACTTGAACGAAAATCACTTTCTCTGAAATTTTAATTGTTGTTATATTTATTTAGCATCATGGATATAACTTTTCACGATTTATTACCACTCATTGCTGTTCAGATCTGTGAGGGCAGTTTATGTGATTTGTGCCTTAAGTAGACCAAATGATGGATATCAGTCATATTGTGCACTGTATTACATTAGATGCTCATAATTACTTTCAGAAACTGGAGATAGGTAGACACAATAAATTAAAGGCATATACTATTCATTTACAACATTGACAATCTTATACTGTAACGTATTAGACATATTTTGAAGCATCAGCCATCCATCATGTTCCATACAAGACATACTTTTAAGGAAAACTCAGCCCAAGTTGAATATTTCTATTTGCACCTGCAAAGTCCTTTATTACATTTGATTTAATTAAATTAGAAGTTGCAATGCTAGAGACTAATTTCACATAACAGGAAAACTGAAGATTTTGAAATTAAACAGTTCAAAGGTGTGTCGTGTGTATAGTGTTTGCCCATGTGCAGATCTTAGATTAAGGAAGTTCTTTTTACAGCAGCTAAATGTTAGATCGTGAAACCTGATCAAATCTGATAGACGGTGATAAAATACTGCTGGTTGTAAAGTTGCTTTATAACCAAGGAAAATATCATGTCCAAAGCCTAAGATTAATGTTAAGATTATAAGTCGATAGCCTTTTAGTGACCAGGGTTTCTTGATTTATGGAACAATAAATTTTATTCATATTCAAGGCAGAAAATTCAAGGCATGAAAGGAGACCATTCAGCCCTTCATGCTCAGGCCAAGTGGAGAAGAACTACCCAGCCTAATCCCACATTCTAGCATTAGATCTGTAGCCAGGTAGGCTGTGGTTCTTTATTTGCTCATCTAAATATGTGCTAGATAGTCATAGAGCCATACATCGTGGAAACAGACCCTTCGGCCCAACTTTTCCAACATGTCCCACATGCGTGTGTTTGTCCCATATCCCTGTAAACCTATCCTATTCATGTATCTGTCTAAATGTTTCTTAAACGTTGCAATAGTACCTGCCTCAACTACCTCCGTCGGCAGCTCGCTCCGTACATCCACCAACCTTTGTGTAACAGTTACCAATCAGATTCCTGTTAAATCTTTCCCCCCTCACTTTAAACCTACGTCCTCTGGTTCTCGATTCCCCTACTCTGGACAAGAGACTCTGTGAGTTTATCCGATCTATTCCTCTCATGACTTTATATACCAAAATCCTCCTGCACTCCAGGGAATAGAGTCCCAGTTGCTTGTATCTCCTTCGATTTAACCTGTTGGTTATGAGCTCAAGTTGAAGATCACATTTATTGTCACAATCACCAATTAAGGTACGGTGACATTTGAGTTACCATGCAGCCATATAATCAAAAAGAGCACAATACACAACAGAATTTAACACAAACATCCACCACAGTGGAATCAACATTCTTCACTGTGATGGAAGGCAATAACATTCAGTCAATCTTCCTCCTTTGTTCACCCGTGGTCGGGCCATGAACCCTCCGTAGTCGCCGCTACGAACGGCCCAATGTACAAGCCTTCTCGTCGAGATGATCGAAACTCCGACGTCGTGACGGATCGGAACACACACTCCACGGCTTGGAGTTCCCGAATCGGCCACTTTCTGACCGGAGACCGCGGCTTCACGATGTTATAGGCCGCAGGCCGGCGGTTGGAGCACTTCTTCTTCCGATCCCTGGCAAGGGATCCCAGGCTCCGCGATGGAAAGTTCACGCCGCGGCTGCGGCTAGAAGTTCCGCAGACCGCGGCTTCACGATGTTATAGTCCGCAGGCCGGCGGTCGGAGCACTTCTTCTGGCAATCCCCGGCAAGGGATCGCCCCGATCCGCGATGTTAAAGTCCCGCCGCGCCTGCTGCTGAAGCTCTGGGCCGCACCAATCCACTCCGAGAAAGGCCGCACCAATCCAGTTGTTAGGCCGTGAGGGGGGCGAAGATGCGACAAAGAGAAAAGTCGAAGTAAGTGACTGAAAACGGTTTCCCCCTATTCCCCCTCCACCACCCCCCACACAAAAACATACATGTAGACATACTAAAAAATTTAAAAAGGTCGAAAGGACGAACACGCTGCTGGTGAGGCTGCCGCTCGCGGTGCCACCCTGAGGAGGTGACTTTGGTCAATACAGTTTTGTATACATCACTTTTAGGTAATCTCCTGCCTTGGAAATGATGAAAGAGTAAGCAATATACCCTCAACTATCTACTATCTGAGCTGTAGCTGTCATTGATTAATTGAAATGAACAAACTACCCCAATGCAATCAATGAAATTATAATTGGATAGATTGCACACGATTGAGTGATTCACTGTTTGGATTACCCAAAGGTGTGATTTTTCCCCTTTTTGAGTTTATAAATCCAAAGCCTATTTGCAAAAATGGGAGCCCCAGAGCCATGTCAATGTTTTCTCAATGTTGTGCATTACTTTAGATTGTACATCAGCTTCTAAAATACCTGAGAATAGGTCAATAATTTATACCATCAATCAGGGATAATATCCAAAAGAGAGTCCAAGAAAGAGGGAGCAGAGAAAGTTTATATTATTGTATTGAAGATAGACACGAAATGCTGGAGTAAGTCAGCGGGAACTCAGCATCTTTGAGTAGAAGAAATGGTTGGTATTTTGCCGAGACCCTTCTTTAGACTGAGAGTCAGGGGAGAGGGAGACATGGAGATAAAGAAGGGTAAGGTGTGAAAAAGAGAAATCAAAGGGGACGAAGTTCAAGGAAAATGTAGTATAGATTATTGTTGGCTAGGGGAAGGTGACTTAAGAAGGGACTCGACCCTGTCCCGCTGAGTTACTCCAACATTTTGTGTCTATCTTCAATGTAAACCAGCATCTGCAGTTCCTTCCTGCACATCTATTATTGTATTTTATTATCTTTGCCGTGACGTTTGGTAATTATATGTTACAAGCAATTTGGTTAAACACTGAAGAATCTTATTGATAGATTTCCTACAGAAGGTCTTGGCCTGTGAATGGTGCAGAGAGACATTAAGATAGAAAAGTTATGAAATATCTATTAATAATTAACATAAAAATTCCAAAACAGATTACATTTTGAAATCGATAATAAGAGCTGATTACGTTTAAACTTTTGTGACTAAACCAGCGGATGAGATACTCCATTTTTACAAACATATTAATGAAAACTTAAAAGTCCATTTTTTAATTTGAGCCCGTAATAACTTTAATATGGCAGCAAACCAAGTAGAAATGTCCTATATCATTTTTACTGATTTGGTTTAGCATTGAACTCATCTTTATTAAGATTAATATAATCTCTATAATAATCCTGCATCATTACTTTAAAAACATTTCTGTTGTGAGACTAAATCTTTCAAAGCAGTTTCACTGCGAATATCCTACCTATCTTGGACATTACACTAGCTTCTAATTTAAACTCATTTCGACTGAACTAGTTATTAAAATTGCTTCAAATCAAATTATTCTGCCTTCATGTTAGGTCATTAGTTTGTAGCATAGTTGATTTCTTGCTTGGAAAGCAGTCAAATAAATATCTTGGTGCTTTATATGAATCTAATGGCATATTTGATGTAAGTAATTATCAGCATGTTTTCATATTACCAGAATTACACAGTATGAGTATTGGTATTGTTTTAAATTAAACAGGAATATTTGATAGATTGCAATGTATTATCTTTTGCTTTCAGTAAGTCCATATATCTCTTCCTGAAATTATTGAAAACTAGGGGCCAAATTTTAGGGAACAGCATTTTGGGTTAAAAAAAACGTTGACATCATAATTCACAAAATTGTGTGTCAAAAATTATATTCCCTTGATTTTGCAAATCTGCAATCATGGGTTTATTCTTTTCATCTGATTGGTACCAGAAAGAAATTTGGATCTCAGTTGGTTTTAGTTTCTGGAAGGTTAAATTTGCAACCTCTACATTTTGTGCAGTATGATAATAATTTGCCTGATGCATGCAACTTTATTGTTTATATATGTGGGTAAAGCTGATATAATGTATAAATTGTTGCCTGCAGATAGTATCGTGTATTTATAGTGTTGATCAAAGATCTGCTGGCAACAGTGAATTGGCTTGGTAATCATTATCATTGGTCAACGAACACTGATGGAATTAACTTTTGTTGTTTGATTACTTCAGGTTCTAAAAATGTATAAATACTTGAAATGCTAGTATTACTTCTGATTATAATCCTCTACTTTCAGATGTTCAAATGGAAAAACATTCTTATTTGAAATTTGATACGTATGCCTTTAATAATAATATGTCCTTACCAATGGAAATTAGCATAGTTCTGACTCTTCACAGAATCATGGAATGAAAATCAAAATCATAGAATCAAAATGAAACCATTCAACTCTCCAAAAAAAACCTTCCAATTAATCCAACTCTGCTCTTTGCCAAAGCGCTGCAAATTTTTCCTTTTCAAGTATTCATTCAATCCACTTTTTAAAGTTTTTTTAAAATCAAATCTGCTTCCACCGTCTTTTCAGACTGCGCATTCCAGATGTTTTAAAGCAACTATTAGAGTCAAGCGCTTTTTAGGCTGTCTAACTGTTCCAGGAGGCTAGTAAAGTTTTGCTGGAGCATGTGAAATAGGGAAATCAAATGCTTTGCCATGCCACAACTTTTTGACTTTTGTTTCTATTTCTAAAAGTTTAAACAGTCAAGTCTTACATTGTCAATTGGCCTATTTTATTTAAAGCATCAATGTGCTTTTAAGAATTGTGTGTACATTGAATTCACTGGTTTTCATGCAAAAAGAAGAATCAGTGGGAACGGCCCATATTGTTTTGATCAACCACATAATAAAACTTTGATGTGCAGAATGCCGACAACAAAAGCCACAAAATTGGAGAACTTGGCTTGCTACAACATTAGATGATTTGCAACATAATTTGTGATCAAGTAATCAAAGCACAAAATGCTGGTGATAGGTAACAGACCAGGGAACATTTGTGGAGGGAGAAACAGACTTGATGTTTAACGGTTATGACCTTTCAATTTTAATCCTGTTTCTCTCTCCACAGATGCTGTCTAACCTGCTGAGTATCTCTATCAGTTTCATTTTTTATTTCAGATTTACAGCAATATTTGTACTACTTTTCCTGATAATGCTTGTATTACGTTTCCTGATCATGTATGTATGGAATTATAATGCAACTTGTTCTGATCATCAAATTGGTATAGTGTATGTCATTTGCACACATCTGAATTTATATAGAATACTTTATGTTGTCAATCTGAATTCAATGCCAGCACTGCTAAATTGGAATTCAACAATCCAGATAACAACATTCTCTGCCTCAGAAGGCAGTGGAGCCCGATTATCTGGATGCTTTCATGAGAGAGTTAGATAGAGCTCTTAAAGATAGCGAAGGGATATGGGGAGAAGGCAGGAAAGGGGTACTGATTGTGTATGATCAGCCATGATCACATTGAATGGCAGTGCTGGTTCGAAGGGCCGAATGGCCTACACCTGCACCTATTGTCTATGTATCTGTCAAGCAGGCAGGAGAACTAGGTGTTTGGCAACAGACAAAATGCCACCTACAACTCCTCACTCCATCAGCTAACTCCATCCCAACCCAGTACCAACCTCATCCCCCAATTCAGACACAATGAATGACTTAACAATTTGCTGGTTATTGCTTTTTAAAGGTAAATTAGCTATACAGATGTGCCAATGTTTGATTCTTAGATACCAATTTAGTTTGAGAAGTCATAGGGCTGGCTTGTTATAGTATCTACTTCTACCACCTCCCTGGCAGCACATTCGAGGCTCCTCCCCAAATTTGCACCCCAAAATCCCTTTGTACTTTGATACTCCTAAGGGGTCCTGATATTTATTGTACTCTTTACTCTTGCCATTGACATTCCAAAATGCAACACCTCATACTTGCCTTAATTAAACTCTATCTGCCATTTCTCCAGTTATATTTCCAACTGATGTGTGTATCCTTTGACAACCTTCCCCACTCTCCACAACTCCACTGATTTACCTGCCACTTGCGATTTTACTAATCAGACTATCTACATTTAATTCCAAATCATTTCACAAACAACTGAGGTCCCAACAGTGATCCTTGCTGAACACCACTGATCGCAGACCTCCAGTCTGAGAAGTAGCTCTCCACCACTGACTTGTCTCTTCTATGACCAATCTAATTTTGCATAGGAAATTGCTTTTTTGCATAGGAAATTAATTGAGGAAATGGGAAGAAAACTAGAAATTAAATACATCTAGAAGGACAGAAAGTATTGGACAATGTCTAGGAAAGAAGAGGGATGTAGATAAAAAGAAAGAAAAGTGAAATAAAACCTGAAGAAATAAAATTGATACATTCTGGCGATTAGAATAATGTTAAGAATAATTCCTAAGCTGGTGTAAAGAGGGGAATAAAAACACAAAGTCAATTATGTTAAAGAAGCTGACTTAATGGTTTAGTCCACTTTTCTCAATATATCTCTAATTAAATTTTGTTGCTTTTGAAATTGACATTTTAATAAATGTAACTGATTTGACATAGTCAGACAGCAGAGAAACAAGACATAGAAACTGCCTCCATGCTCGCCATCACATATTTACCCATACTAAGCCCATTTTACCGCACTTGAGCTCTACCTTTCTGCACTTCATGTGCTTATCTAAGTACATCGTAAATACTCATGAGTAGTTTTATTCAGTTGCAGCATAGCCTCCTTGTTCTTGTTTCCAAGTATCCCCTATTTATCTAGGTGTAATGCTGCCTTCAGGGATCTCTGCACATGTGCACAAAGGTCCTTCTGTGTAAATGCTTTGTCCTGCCTTTATTCCAGCTTTCTTCCCCTCCTCTCCTCCCCCCCCCCCCCCCCAATAAAACATTGGTCCTGACCCAAAACATACCTGTATCCACGTTCTCCAGAGATGCTGCTTGACCTACTGAGTTACTCCAGCACTTTGGGTCCTTTTATATATTTGTTTGTTCATTTGAAAGTAATGAGATTTACAAGCATTAAAAAAAGAAAAACTGTTGGAGGAACTCAGCGGAACAGGCAGCATCTGTGGGGGGAAACAGACAAAGTTTCAGGTTAGGACCCTTCTTTAGGTCCACAGTAAGAACTGAATGCATAACCTCAGATCTAAAAAATGCCATGAGGAAGTGCTCGTTACTCAAGGTGCCATGTTTTGCACAAGGCCATACCTTTGTTTTCAAGTACATCTTTAATTTCTGTGGCAGTGGTCAAAAAAGTTTTCATTATTTATTTATTATTATTATTATATTGCATTATTTATTTTCTTCACCATCTTCATGAAAATAGATTATCTATTCACATCTCATTGAAGTTCACTTGTTGCTTTTGTTTCACTACATCATAACACATGAAAGATACCACAATGGCTTTGCAATTTTCTGTACAATGCAAACAATTTCTTTTTATATTTGTTCTTATTTCTCTTGCCAATGAATTCCCATGTCAGTATACCCTAGTGGCTAAATGGATTACTCTGTATAAATACATTATTAAAATAAAACATAACTCCATTGTCATTCTTAGTAGTTGAGCTCGGGATTATTTGGGTTATTTGCAAAACCTTTCAGTGCTTCCATCTCCTTTTTTTTCTTTTCTAATTTGAATATGAAAAGCTTATTCAATTCAAAGGCCATTACTTTAATGACACCTGGCAGACATTTGATTTATTAGGTTTAGAGAAAAAAAATTCCACTAAATATTTCATCATGCCCTGCTAATCCTCGTAATATTGCCAGATGAAGCCTTGTTTCTGTATTAGCAGAGACAGAATGGTGCGTGATTTTCTTGTCATCTTTGTAAAATTTCCATGAATCTGCTGAATTATAAAACAGATTTCTTGAAATATTCAGATTTTGGTTTGTGGTAAAAGTACCTGAAAATACATAATAAAAGAAAAAAGATTCATGGTTTAATGTACCTTTCAAGGGTCCTAAAGGCAAGTAAGTGGAAAATTAACTTCTCATGAGAATGCCTCGAGTCATTTTACAGGATGAGACACCTATTCATTGAAATTGCAATAACTTTGTAGCCTATTTTGTCTCTTATTTTGTTTTATTTTTTTGTCCCTACAGCCATCAGAAAAGATCCGAATTGAGATTGTATCTCTGACTCTAGGCCAAGACAGTCCAATCCTAAACGATAAAACTATTCAACGACTGTTTGTTGAATTCAGATTCTACAACTTGCCAGCTGAAGAGACTCCGTTATCTCTTCCAAAGCCAAGCAGTGGACAATGGATCAGTTATAATCACAGCAATGGTAAAGACAAAAGTAAAGCTAAAATAAGTTAAACCGGCTAACTGAACATGTTTCCTCCAAGGATTGCCATTTGTTAATGAGCCATATTACCAACTAATGAAAAATGTTTCATTTAACAATCTGCTAGAAAAAAAAAACACCCTGCATTAATGCATTACATTATATTTAACAAAATGAAGCCAACAAAATTAACAGTTGTCAGTCATAAGATAGCAGCACTGGAGTTAACTGTTCACAATTGTGTTGGTGGTTGTTAATTCTGCTAAATCTGCTTCTCTTCTTTCTGAGGCATCTTATTTCAAACACCCTTTAATCGGAGAACAGTTAGTTGACGCTAGGTGCAGATAGTATTAATAAATACATTATTTGTGGAATCATCAAGTTAATGGAAATGGAAAAGTGAGGAAATGCAGATGCTGGGATCTTGAGCAAAGCACAAAGTGCTGAAGTAACTCAGTAGGTCAGGCAGCATCTCTGGAGGACATTGATAGGTGATGTTTTGGGTCAGGACCCTTCTTCAGATTGATGCTGCTAACCTGAAGAATGAATGAACTAATTAATTAATTAATTGATTGATTTATTAATAAGTTTCTTGGCCAAGTATTCACATACAAGGAATTTGCCTTGGTGCTCCGCCCGCAAGTGACAACATGACATACAGTGATAGTTAGGAATGGCACATAAAACATTAAACATTGATAATAAAACATGATTGATTAAACATGTGAATTAAATAAAATACCAGAGCAAATATACCAGAGCAGAGCAGAGAACTGTCCCAACCTGAAACATCACCTACCCATGCCCACCGGAGATGCTGTCTGGCCCGCTGAATTACTCCAGCACTTTATGTTTTGCTCAAGTTAATGCAAATCTCAGATTCCATACTATTTTCAACATTTGCTGTTGTGAGAAGATAGACATAAAAAGTTGGAGTAACTCAGTGGGTCAGACAGCATCTCTGGAGAAAAGGAATAGGTGACGTTTCTGGTTGAGACCATTCTTTGTTGTGAGGATGTCTATGAATCTCTTTAAATAATATCAATGAACTATTAAGTAGTTTCTAGGAACTGCTTCAATATTATTTCAACAAAAAAATCAGTAATACAAATAATCATCATTTATTATGTTTGATAATGAATAAATAATGCTTACCTATTGAAAATCACTTAAATCCAATAAAGGTCCAATTATTTATCATAATTTTTAATACCTCACAATATAAATGCAAACAAATAATAGTTTTAAAATATTGGAATATATATTGCCAATAAGTATACGAAAACTTACATATTTTTAATGAGATGGGAGTTTCATAAATTATTATTATTATAATGGATTAAATCACAATTATTTTTCCACCTTGGGGTGAACACATTCTAAATAATGTTGCAATGATAAAGCTTGAAAGAAGCTTTTAAAAGGCATTCTTTGCTCATTCAAATCAGGATACACTGTGCACACATCTGGAAATATGCCAAGAATTAAACTTGCTGAATAATGAATAAGGATAATCTCTGTTATGACAATATTCAGATTTTTTTTAATGTCAAAAGGTAACTTCAATTAGTTTGCTTTCTTTATCTGATTTATTGACATGCCGCTCAGGTTTAATTCTATAATAAAGGCACAATTCCAGAGATGCCGAGCATTCTGTATTAAATATGCGAAAAAGAGCTTTGGTGAGGTACAAAAGGTAAATTTACAACATGGAGATCATTGTAACAACAGCAGCGTCAGGCGTGGGTGTAAGATCCAGGCACGGTGGCAAAATGAGCAATGTCCCAGCAAGTGAGCAGGATTCCAGAGGCTGCAGCAGTGGCAAAGGGTCCTGGAAGTGACAGCAGCAGTAGAAAATGAGCCATGGCAGGGCGCTGGGGAATCCCGGAGGCAGCAACTATGAAAGGAGGTCCTGAGACAGCAGAGATCCTCCTGAGATCAGCAACGTCCCACTGGTTGGCAGCAAAACGCTAGGTTGTGCGGGGTTATGAAGTTCACATGATGGGAGGGAAGTGCAAACATGGGAACAGCATAGAAACAGGTGATGTGGTTTCCATTTTAGTTTTAAAGGTGCAGGCCCATTGGCCCATGATGACTTATCGATCACCCATACTAGCTCTAGGTTATCCCACTTTCTGGTGAACTTCATCAATGGTGCCATTCCTAAAGTGCAGCCCTGAATATTTGGCCACCTCTCACTCTAATTCTCCTTCTCACACCTGTTATGACTTCTCTGTTTTTGGCCTCCTACATCACTGCAAAAATGCCTACGTAATCTGAAGGAACAAAACTCATTTTCCATTTAAACACTTTGATGCCCTCCAGACTTAATATTAAATTTATCAATGTCAGGTAACCTCTGCTTTTTATTTCCTCTCCACTGAGGTTGCAAACCTCTGCTTCAAATTTTTTTTTCTTTTCTGTTTCCCAACTAGAACATAGAATAGCACAGCTTGAACGGGCCCTTCGGCCCACAACGTCTGTGCCGAACATGATGAAAAGTTAAACTAATCTCAGACCGCATGCGGTTCACATCACTCCATTCCTTGCATATCCACTGTTCAAAATGTGTGTCTTTTGAATTACTACCTTGACAACTTTCATCTGCATTCTGTCACAGATATTCACTTTGTTTCCATCCCTCTCCCTGCAACCAAACATGCAGTTTTCTCCCTTTTCCAATTCCAATGCTGGATTTGTGATCCAAAATGTTGACTTTGTTGCTCTCACCATTAATGCTGCTTGACATGCTAAATACTTTAAACGTTCTATATTTTAAATTCAGATTTCCAGCATTTATAGATTTTTTACTGTGATGGAAATTAAATTCTGTCTCGGTGATGTGCAGGAAGGAACTGCAGATGGCGATTTATACCAAAGATAGACAAAAAATGCTGGAGTAAGTCAGCGGGTCAGGCAGCATCTCTGGAGAAAAAGGATGGGTGACGTTTTGGGTCGGGACCCGGGTTGGGAACTGCAGATGCTAGTTTATACTGAAGATAGACTCAAAATGCTGGAGTAACTCAGCGGGTCTAACTGCAGCTCTGGAGAAAAGGAAAAGGTGACATTTCAGGTTGGAACCCTTCCTCAGACTGAAAGATAGAGGTGTGGGGAGGAGGCGAGACTCAGTGATGTTCTTCACAAAGAAATATTTGAATCCGCTTTTTTAAACTCAAACTTGAACATAGCCTCTCGCATTATATAATCATTGTAGGAAGAAATTAGAAAACAAATAAAAAACAGCGTACATTTGTGACAGTGCGGCTCAGTATTAAAGAACTGAATTGTTTCTAGTTCTGACAAAATGCCACGCTGTAAGTTTTACTTAGTGCATTATGCTACACCTCTGCCTGAGCAAAGTTGTGGCAGATGTAGAGGATTAAATTACTCGCAATGTCAGGAAGGACAACTGCACTGCCATATACCATCATTATCACCAACTCCATGGGTGAAAGAACATGCAGTAAATCCCTTCAATATATGGCAATAAGTGGTGCCGGCTTTTCCAATTGACACTGTCAGTGCCATTAACAGTAAGTGACAGTTATGTGGCACAGTCAAACATTGCCTGTATCATTTTCTGACAGGACGCATATAAAACTGCCACCAATGTGACATGTGATCACATGATCTTAGATTTAATACCACTATACCTTTCAGCTTGCTATCTCTAGCAGGGTAAACATGGAATGGGGAAGAAATGGAGGCCTGCTTTTATGTGCTTTTCTAAATTGAATGTAAAATTGTTGATGTCAGTTTGCATCAAATAACGTGGGCCGTCATTTCTTGACAGTGATCCATGTGGATAAAGAAAATAACCAGCAGAGGCGGCAGTTCCTCGGGACAGTGCTTCAGGGACTCGAGTCAAACCTTGAGAGGTAAGTATTAATGGCAGTTGTTGTCGCTGCAGTTTCTTCAGGGTGTAAGGACTTGTATAGCAATAGTCAGAACTTCTGTACACTATCTAGAAGTACTTTTAAATTACATTGTACTGGTAAAAACTGGTGTAGCATGCCAACCCTTTTTAGGTTCTCATTGAATCACAGTAAATAACAATCTGAAGCTTTCTCCTGAATATATTTATAATCTACGTAGTAAAAGAAAACTAAACTTTCACAGTAGAAGTAATAATAATTGAGCTTGGGTTATTTTTCATCTGTGCTTACAATAGCACAGGAGATAGTTTGGCCCATTTTGTCCATGTCGGTCCAATTCACATCCATCCAAATCCTCTTACTTCCCTGTAGCCCGGTAACCGTATCCTTCTCACTTCCCCTTTTATTCTTTAGCCACTTACGGACAGGAAGAGGCGATTCACAGTCACCGATTAACCTACCGGCACTGTGGTACAGTGGTAGAGATGCTGCCTTGCAGTACCAGAGACTCGGGTTCGATCCTGACCACGGGTGCTGCCTGTAAGGAGTTTGTACATTCTCCCCATGACCTGCGTGGGGTTTTCTTTTCAGGAGTTCCGGTTTCCTCCTACACTCCAAAGACGTACAGGCTTGTAGGTTAATTGGCTTGGTAAAATTGTAAATTGTCCCTAATGTATGAAGGATAGTGGTAATGTGTGCGGATCGCGGGTCGGCACGGACTCGGTTGGGCCGAAGGGCCTGTTTCTGCTCTGTATCTCTAAATTAAACTGACCTAAAACATTTTGTAAAGTATAGGGATGAAACAAGAGCATTTGGAGGATATTCATAAGAGTCACAGGAACTTGAAAACTCCACGCAGAAAGCATCCTATGTCATAATCAAACCCAGGTCCCTGAAACTAGAAAGCAGCAGCACTAACTGCTGCACAGCTCTGCCACCACTAAGCAAGTGCACCACAAATATCAGAATAAGTTGCATTCAGACTTGGTGGCTCAGGTCAATAATAATCCACCTGCAAAGAACCTTACCCAGTGTCAAATGTTTTAAAATGTCCCGAAACTAAAATAATCTACATTATATGTAAGTTCCCTTCCTTTCTCATGATGTGACAGCATCTGTTAGTGAGGCTTTCAATTAGTATTCATTGCATCAAAGTAAACCACAGAGGTTAGCAACTGGAGTTCTGCCTGTTTCACTTCTCTGTCCTTCCATCATCATTGATAAAGATGGAAAACTTAGAAATCATACATTTGGTGAGATATAACCTCGTGAATGGTGCAAGAAAATGGCCTAGAAATATAATCGCTGTACTGTTTTATTCAGTATTATGTAAATGAAAATTGATAATTAATGGAGTTCATGTACAATAACAGAATTTTTTTGCCCATATGCTACTCCAAAGAATTGACTTGACATTCCTCATCAAAGAACACACTTGTGCCTAAGATTCCTTTTTGAGGTCAGGAATCTGTAAAAATTATTCCTTCTTATTTTTAAGTGATAAGAACAAAATGTGGTCATGTTGTCCCAGTCAGTGGCTGCCTCCAACATGACCATACTTTTATGATGGGGCTTAGTTCACAACAATATTATTTAGTAAAACTAAATTTGGATAAGGGGATTGAAGGCTTTGTGGCCAAGTTTGCAGATGATGCTAAGATAGGTGGAGGGGCAGGCAGTGTAGAGGAAGCAAGGACTCTGCAGAAGGACTTGGACAGGTTAGGAGAGTGGGCAGAGAAGTGGCAGATGAAATTCAGTGTAGTAAAGTGCGGATTCATGCATTTTGGTAATAAGAATAAAGGCGTAGATTATTTTCGAAATGGAGAGAGAATCCAGAAATGCTGGTGCAGAGTGCTGGTGTAGAACTCCCAAAAAGTTAATGTGCAAGTCGAATCGGTAGTAAGGAAGGAAAATTCAATGCTAGCTTTTATATCAAGATGACAGGAATAAAAAAACAGAGATGTAATGCTGAGGCTCTATAAGGTGCTGGTCAGCCCGCATTTGGAGTACTGTGAGCAAATTTGGGCCTTCATATCTGAGGAAGGATATACTGGCTCTGGAGAGGGTCCAGAGGAGGTTTACAAGAATGTTTCCAGGATTTAGTGGGTCAGCATATTTTGAGCGTTTGACAGCACTGGGCCTCGACTCGCTGGAGTTTAGAAGGTTGAGGGGGTCCTCATTGAAACTTACAGAATAATGAAAGGCGTAGATAGAGTGGATGTGGAAAGGATGTTCCCACTGGTGGGAGAGTCTGGGACCAGAGGTCATAGCCTCAGAATTAAAGGGTGCTCTTTTAGAAAGGAGGTGAGGAGGAACTTCTTTAGTTAGGGGTAGTTAATCTGTGGAACTCATTGCCACAGAGGGCTGTGGAGGTCAAGTCAGTGGATATTTTTATGGCAGAGATAGACAGATTCTTGATTAGAACGGGTGTCAAGGGTTATGGGGAGAAGGCAGGGAAATGGGATTAAGAGACAGAGATCAGCCATGATTGAATGGCAGAGTAGACTAGAAATTCTAGTTTCACCTTCCACAGTCCACTGTGGAGACTGACTACTCTCGAGCTCACCACCTGCTTTTCAAGGTGCAACTCATCAGCGATCGCTCTCAAAGTCAAGTATCAAGTCCTCCTGGTGGATCCTGTAATGGCTGAAGAGGCCGATCCTGGAGCCACAGACTTTA
This sequence comes from Malacoraja senta, assembly GCA_038087875.1. NCBI lineage: Eukaryota > Metazoa > Chordata > Chondrichthyes > Rajiformes > Rajidae > Malacoraja > Malacoraja senta. The sequence continues at coordinate 26,268 of JAXLNO010002284.1, read as the reverse complement.
TAGGGTTGTGCATGTTGTATGCACCTCCAAATGGATGACCGTGTCCAGCCAGACAGACCCGGGTCCAACGGCATGGACTCCAGTATGGTTGGGAGTCTCTCCCTGCTGCAGCCTTCTTACGCCTTCTCGGCCATTGTGGTGCTCCACCAGTTTCACTGTTGAGGTCTTCGTCTTAGGCCACGCTTTGTTGGGACCTCCCCTCTCGACCTGTTGACTGTGGGTGACCCTGCCAGCAGTATAATTCCCGACTGTTAGCTCTCAGGATTTTAAGCAAATGCAAACCTCTTCACCACTACAAGTGGGTGACCCTCGGAGAAGAAGGGCCGGTGGAGATGGACATTAAAACGGAGAGAATATATAATGACAACAGGTCTAGTTAGTGCCAGTGGAAGTGGGTGATGCAGATGCCACAAAAGGGAAGTCCTCTTTGCAAACGTTGTCAATGTGCATTTAATAGTTCACAATCTTCCATGTCTCGGCCCATTCCTTCTCTCCAGAGATGCTGCCTATCCCGCTGAGTTATTCCAGCATTTTGTGTCCATCACAGGTTTGCAAGCCACTTGTACATATCTGCTGCACAGAATTACATCAAATCATGTTTTTATTCCAAACATTCCACTATAAGATGTATTTGAAACATGGTCTCTATTTCCTTTAACTCTATTGCATCACTCAACCAGAAATTACTGAAACACTACACTTATGCCACAAGAGAAGCCTCCCAAAGCTGCACACAAGGATGGATTTGACCAGCATTCAAACATTGTTCCAACATACAGAGAAATATGGAAATGGCAGAGTTTGAACAAATACTTTATACATTTCTTAGGTAGAAGATTCTAAAAGCATCTTCTTGCGAAGACAAGTATCTGAACAAGGGTCTCGACCCGAAACGTCACCCATTCCTTCTCTCCAGGGATGCTGCCTGTCTCGCTGAGTTACTCCAGCATTTTGTCTCTATCTTCGGTGTGTGTAAACCAGCATCTGCAGTTCCTTCCTACACATAAAGTATTTCTGCCTGTCTTGGGTAGAAGATCCTGAAAGCATTCCAATAACAACAGTTAAACAAGGGGCAAAAAGAAGAAACTGAAAATAATTACCACTGAAAGAAAGTATTAGAGAAACTGCTGGAACTAAAGACTGACAAGTCCTCTGGAGTTGATAGCCTTCATTCTTGGATCTGAATAGAAGTGGCTGCAGTGATAGTGGATGCATCCTGATCTACCAAAGTTTCCTAGATTCTGGAAAGGTCCCCGTGGATTTGAAAACCACAAATGCAATGCTCTTGTCCAAGTAAAGATTGAGACAGAAAACTACAAACTATAGACCAGTTAAGCCATCAACTGTCATAGAAAAAGGTTAGAATCCAGTATAAAGGTAATTAATGTAGAGCATTTAGAGATCATAACATAATTAAGCAGAGTCAATATATTTTTATGAAGAGGATGATTATTAAAATTTAATAAATTGATTAGTCTTCTGGAATGTAATGAAATGAGTAGCAAACGTAAAATATTGTGTATTTTGGATTTCCAGAAGCTAGTAAGCTATCACACAAAGTGAATACAGTATAAGAGCTTTTGCTGTGGGAAAAATGTTTCACCATGGATAGAGAATTGAGTAGCTAAACGGAAAAAAGATGGGCTGTAAAAAGGATCATTATTAGACTGGCACGCTGCAAATAATGGGATGAGTGATAGGGCCTCAACTATTTATCTTAGTGATCTAAGTGTATTGAAGCGAAGTTTGCTGAGGTGCAAAGATAGCAGCGAAAGCAAGCCATGAAGAAGACCAAACAAGTCTTTGCAGGCTAGATGAGTGTGTACAGATTTAGCAATTGGAGCATAATGTGAGGAAATATTATTTTATCCAAGTTGGATTGAAAAGGAAAGGGACTACAGAATTATGCCGAAGAATGAAATCTAGGTTTTTTGTTATGTGAAACATGGAAAGTTAACATACAGGTGCAAGAGGTAATTAAAGAAAAGGCACCTTTATTGCCAGGGAGTGGAGGACAATATCAGAGATGTCCTGCTTCTACTGAACAGGTTCTTGGTAAGACCACATCCTGAGTACAGTATATTATTCTCAACTTCTTACTTAAAGAAAGATATACTTGGATTGGAAATAGTTCAAACTGATTTATTCTTGGAATTAATTGGTTGTCTTCTGAGGAAAGATTACCATTGCACTCTTGAAGCATTTCTTGATGAAATATATGTCTGTTTTCTTTCCTAGCATAAAGTTTACATTAGTCAGTGATCCGCCCGAAGATGAGCAGGACTTGGAATGTGAAGATGTCGGCTTTGCATTCGTTAATCTGCGGGAGCTTTTCCAAACGGGAAAGGACATTGTTGAACAGGACATTGACAGTGAGTACATTTAACTGAAAGTTCACTATATTGCGTTCATGAACAGAATATATTACAATTTTATCCTGTAGAAACGAGGATCTGCGGATGGTGGTTTACAAAACAATACACAAAGTGACAAAGTAACTCAGCGGGTCAGGCAGCATCCCTGGAGAACATGAATGGGTGACATCTCGGGTCTGAAGAAGGGTCCCGATCCAAAACATCGCCTATCCATGTTCTCCAGGCATGCTGCCTGACCCGCTGAGTTACTCCTGCATTTTACAATTTTACCCGTTGCCTTTCTTTGAATTGATGTCCCTCATATCTTTGATAAAGCTATTTGTTTGCACGTTGTTATCAGTCATTCAAAATATTTCAATTATATTTTGAAAGATGTCGGCTTTGCATACGTTAATCTGCAAGAGCTTTGTAATTATTATAAATAATTTTGTGATTATTTTGTGGTAATTAATAGGAATGAGGGCAAGTACTGTGAAGACCATTATAAATCCAATGCCAGTTATTATTGCTATGGCAACTCAAATGATCTATAAATGAAAATTTATGGCAAATATGAAAACTGTTTCATATAGTTTACATATTTTCAAGAAATGTTCAACAGTCTATTTCTCTTATGCTTTGCCTTTCTTCATCAGAAGTGCTATCTTATTCTCTTTTAAATATTTCTGTTAGATGCATCCCTTTTCCCCAGAGGAACTGAAAGAAATTAGAGACTTAAAAGACGATGCATGCCAGCAGTATATTTACACGATGTGGGATGTACATAAGGGAGAGATATTCACCCACTTGCTTTCTGCTCTGAGGCAGTTACATATCCCAAGGCTGGAATCATGTGCATATTAGAACTGAGTATCAATACTGGGTTGTTGGGACTTTGGAGTAATAGCTCATTACTCCATGGGGGGGGATATAGTCAATGAGGGCAAAGATAAAATAATGACTTTGGACTTGGCAGATGGCCAATGACTGAAGGTCATTAGCCATTCCCCCTCAGCTCCTCCTATACTATATATGCGTGGAGTGAAAGGCTGGTGTATCTGCCTGTCTGCAATTTTGCTGGACTTGCCATTAAATTCTCTGGGAGAGCATTGTTGATCTATGATGGGACCCTAAGTGCACTACACATCTGGCCCCTCAGCTTTACCCGAAGAGATAATATAGCTGCTGCCTCACAGCTCCGGAGATGCAGGTTCGATCCTGACCTCGGGTGCAGTCTGTGTGAGTAGTTTGCATGTTCTTCCGGTGCAACGGTTTCCTCCCACATCCCAAAGATGTGCAGCTTTGTAGGTCAATAGGCCTCTGTAAAATTGCCGCTAATGTGTTGGAAGTGGATGAGAAAGTGGGATAGTATAAAGCTCGTACGCCCAGTTGATCGATGGTTGGCATGGACTCGGTGGGCTGAAGGGTCTATTTCCATGCTGTTTCTCCAAACTTAACCAAAGCCTAGAGTATAAATGCAGACATAAGTAATTTGAATGGAGTCACTAACCTTATGAAAAAAGTGAGTTTCCTGACAGGCCAGTTATTAGATAAACTGAAAACACTGCCCATAAACTGGCATTAGGACAAGTGGTGAGGGAATTTAAAATGCCAAACTAATTTCATGTGTAAAAGGAGAAATCTAATTTCTCACGGGTATTTACACTGCAAAAGGAGGAATCTAATTTCCCAACAGTTTGTATATACCAGAGGAGCAGGTACAATAACAACATGTAAAAGACATTTGGATAGATACATGGATAGGAAAGGTGGAGAGAGATATGGATCAAATGTGGGTAAATGGGACGAGCATAGATGGACATCTTGGTTGTCATGAACAATTTGGGCAGAAGGGCTGTTCCCATGCAGTATGGCTGGTTAACATTGAAAAGGCTAAAATTGGCAGAAACTAGTTTGCGTGTCATTTTTCTTCTGCTTACCCCCAAAGCCTCAGAAATTACATTTCTGCACCAAATTGATATGGCCCAGAGAGATCAGCACACCAAAGATGTGCTCATGATTTTTTACAGTGTAGTGTATGCCTGGGTTCATTGAGTTGCTGCCCACACATATAAATCTTCTGATGTGCAGCCAATTCTCCTGTAATCCAGCTGCGCCGTGGGCAGTTAAACTTTGAGCCAAATCTTCTGCCAGCCACCCATACAAAAAAAATTGGTGGAATCCCGCTGGGTCCCTGGATCTTGGAGACATCTGTAACAAGGTTTCAGGAGTGGAGAAATCTCTCGTTACGTATGCTTGAGATTCCATTACAGGACTGCACCCAACAGGCTTAGTATTAAACCAGTCAAGGAATTTAACAGTTGGATGTTTAAAGTTGCTGCAATTAAATCTTAACATTTACGATAATAAAAAGGAACTGCAGATGCTGATTTATACCAAAGATAAACACAAAATACTGGAGAAACTCTGCAGGTCAGGCAGCATCCCTGGAGCAGGACAGGTGATATTTCTTCAGACAGATTGTGGGGGGAAGGAACTGGAAGCAAGAAAAGACCAGTCCAAAGCAGAGCCAGCAACAGATGTCCTCAGGCAGGGTCGTTCCCTAATAGGCTGATTGTTGACTAGGAACGATATGATCCCAAAAGGGGTGTTTAAGAAGGAACTGCAGATGCTGGAAAATCGAAGTTAGACAAAAATGCTGGAGAAACTCAGCGGGTGAGGCAGCATCTATGGAGCGAAGGAAATCGGCAACGTTTCGGGTCGAGAAGAAGTGTCTCTTTCCTTTGCTCCATAGATGATCCCAAAAGGGATACATCTTTGCAAACCATGGAACTGGTTGACCGACCAGTGGAGGAGGGGATGGGGAGGGGAGTTTATGTAGAAGTTACCTAAACTTAGAAATTAAACTTATTGAGTATGAAAATTACAAAAATGCTAATTAAATGCACAAATTACACAAAAATAGCAGGACCTTTGGCCCACCCAAACTGTCGTTTAAAAAAAAATCCTTATCCTTTAAGAAAGAATCTCGATTCCAAAGAATCTGTCTCCTGTCTATGGCGGGTTAATCCCAGTGTAAATCTGGGAAATCTGTCACTCAATGTGTCTTGGCCTTAACAGCGGTTTGGGATTTACTTGGTATGAATGCCTCAACACCAACATTTCCTTTTGGAATTCTGGGCCACAGCCAACATGAGTTAGTGCTGTGAGGAAAATTACATCAAGCTTTATGCTATGATATCTATGCAGAGATTTGAAGGTGGTTTTGTGAAGTGCACCAGTACCAATATGTTGGGAACACTGGCCAAGAAAAGTCAGTGATAATGTAAGCCCTCCTTTCCACCAATCTAAACAAAGTCCAATAGCCTTATGAAGTCTGAAGAAGGGTTCCGACCCGAAACGCCACCCATTCATTTTTCTCCAGAGATGCTGCCTGACCTGCTGAGTTACTCCAGAATTTTGTGTCTATCTTCACTATAAACCAGTATCTGCAGTTCCTTCCTACACTCCAATTGCCTTATGTTGATATTAGTATGTGCTCAGTGGCCATCAAAGGCCTGCACTCCTAGTGCTAAGTGGATATGCAAGGAATGGAGCGATCTGGGTCACGTACAGGCGGAGGAGATTAATTTTAACTTGGCATCAGGTCAGGCACGGACATTGTGGGCCAAAGGTCCTGTTACTGTGCTGTACTGCTCTGGGTATGTTCTATGGTCAAAAATATAAGTAGGTTCCAAGGGTCAAGCTTCCGACACATCCACCTGAAAACCACTGACAGTGGAAATAGATGTATCTTGTTTGTGATTTTCTGTAAATTGCAAACATACAGTTTAGTTTATTGTCACGTGTACCGAGGTATAGTGAAAAGCTTTTGTTGCGTGCTATCCAGTCAGCAGATAGACAATACATGATTACAGTAGAGCCATTTACAGTGCAGAGATATATGATAAGAAAATAACGTTTAGTGCAAGAAAAAGCCACCCAAAGTCCAAGGGTCACCAAAGAGGTAGATAGTAGTTCAGCACTGCTCTCTGGTTGTGGTAGGATGATTCAGTTCCCTGATACCAGCTGGGAAGAAACTGTCCCTGAATCTGGAGGTGTGCATTTTCACATATTCTTTTTAGGTACGTGTATAACTGTGCTATATATGGTGAATCTATGAATACTTCCCTTTGCTTTATAGTATTCCTGTGGCACTACACGCATTATCCATCAGTCAGTCAATCAATGCAGTAAGCAGAGTGAAGACAATAGTTGTGATCTCAGCAAGCCATAACCTTTTATGTTATTGCTTTTTGATGTAAATCACTGAAGATATTGGTCTCTGGAATGAGTTAACAGCCAGTGGTGATTTATTTTATATCACATAGTGAATGATGTAATAAAGAACTGCTTAATGAAATCAGTTCTGACCAGTATATGAAACTTGAAAATTAATCAAGATTTTGAATATGATAAACCATTTATAAAATACCATTGAGATTTGTGCGAGGTGGTTATTTGTTAAAGTTTCCAAGGAATTAAACTAAAGATAAAAACTGAAAATATATTTCCAGTATAATCTTCTCTAAACAATGGGATATTGTTTGGAAAGCTTTCATTCAGTTTCTATTTTCCACTGAAGCACTAAGCCCTTTGGGACTAACTGTACATTTATACATTCTTGATATATTGAGGCAATTAATGCACAGGCTTTCTATCTTTGATAAGTTTTCTGCTCATCAACTTATCAGCTGTAATCATTTAAAAATACATCAAGCTATCTGCTATATCTTTAAAGTACTTTTTATACAGCTTGCAATCAGAAATATATATTATAAGTGTATTTCCATGTTTTTTCAAAAGCTGGGTGAAAAGCATAAAGAAATTGGCATCTTTTTTTATTTTTGCATGGTATGTAGGAGCAAAAGAAGTAAGATTTCCATTAAAAATGAAAATACTATTTTGACTTATTGATAAGTTGCTTTCACACATGCAAGTTCTACTTCCATTAAAGTGATGTGCAACTAAAGATAACATGAGAAAATGGTTACAATATTGCACATGCCTACTGTGACCTCATGACAATTCCCTGTTCTATATTTTTTTTAAGTAAGTTTGGCTTTTCCAGACCAATTCTTCATTGATAATGCTTTGTTTTTTTGTGTGCGTTATTTTGAATACCACCAAGAAGTTTTTGTTTCACATCTTTGAATTGAAGCCTCATTTATTTTAAGAGATTTATGGGCATGTCCCACTTAGGCGATTTTTCAGCGGACTGCCGGCGACTGTCAAATTGACGGCAGTCGCCTGAAAAACCGACAACTGGAACGGCGACTGTCAGAGTGGAACACACACACACACACACACACACACACACACACACACACACACACACACAAATACATCGCTTCCTTCACCTGCCCATTATGCAGGTGAAGAACAGAGCAAGCGGGGGGAGCGCTGTCTAAAAAATTCACACGATTCTAAGCTAAGGTGAAACAGACACACACCGCGAAGAACAGGAAGGTTGGCGCTGTAAAAAGATGGCTAAAGCACAGTGTACGGTAAGTCCTTTAAAAGAGGGGGGAGAAGAAGTGGAGACAACTTTTAAGAAGCCAGAGATTACCGGTCGGTTATCCTTGGTTCTGAAAACTACTGCTTACCTTCTTTTCCCCAATGAGCCAATGAAATTCACCGGTCAGTACCGGATACAACCTACGAGAACCTTCGACCTCCTGCCAACCCATTAGGACCTCCTGGCGACCCATCTACGGCTCGAGAATTCTCGCTACTCTCCATGACGGCTTCATTCTAGTCGCCGCTAATTTTTCAAAATGTTGAAAAATTCATGGCGAGCATCATGAGGCCGCAACTAGTTCCCAGAATGCTGGAACTACTCACGACCATGAAGGTGACTCCCCGGCAACCATGTGGCGACCATGTGGCGACTGCAGAGTCTCCTGCAGTCGCCTAATAAGTTGACTAAGTGGGACAGGCCCATAAGGAACACAGCCGAGTTTCATAGCCTTTTTGGGATGTCAAGCATTTTTGGAGGTTCTTACTTTCCACAATTCCAATCCCAATTAATTTCAGGACCGGGGTGGCACGGTGGCGTAGCGGTAGAGCTACTGCCTTGCAGCACTAGAGACCCGGGTTCGATCCTAACTACGGGTGCTGTCTGTATGGAATTTGTATGTTCTCCCTGTGACCTGCGTGGGCTTTCTCCGAGATCTTCGGTTTCCTCCCGCACTTCAAAGACGTACATCTTTGTAGGTTAATTGGCTTGCTATAAAAAAAATGTAAATTGTTCCTAGTGTTAGTGTGCTGGTCGGTGCGGACTCAGTGGGCCGAAGGGCCTGTTTCTGCGCTGTATCTCTAAACTAAACTAAACCTGATGGGATTTATCCCACGTTATTGAGAGAGACACAAGAGGAGATTGTGGGAGCTTTGACAAATGCCTTTGCATCTTTTCTGGCCTCAGGCAAGGTCCCAGTGGACGGGGGAGTAGCTAATGTTCAGACATTAGTTTATTTCAGAAGGGAAGTAGAGCTAATCCAGGAAATTATAGACCAGGGTATATAATATATAAGTATGCTAATCCTGGGATTATAGAGTTTCATGTCAGAGGTAAGGAAGCTACTGGAGAGCATCCTTCGGGGTTGGATTCACTCCAATTTGGACGTGAATGGGTTAAATAGTCTTACCAACTTGATCGGTGTTTGAGGAGGTGACGAAGATGATAGATGTCGGGTGGGGTAACAGTTCAAATCAGACGATGATCAAGGATATGTAGAATGGTTCGTTGTTAGCTGAGGGGAACATTCTACAATGAACAAGCTAACAATGAACCATTCTACATTTCTTTGGTCATTGTCTGCTTTGATTTGTTGTTTGCACACCTTACCCTTCCATATCTCCAGTCTCCCTCTCCCCTCACTCTCAGTCTGCAGAAGGATCTTGACCCGAAACATCACCCATTCCTTCTCTCCAGAGATGCTGCCAGTCCCGCTGAGTTACTCCAGCATTTTGTGTCTATCTTTGGTGTAAATGAGCATCTGCAGTTCTTTCCTACAAGTTTTGTATAAATTGAATTGTCTGATCAATTATTTCATTGTTATTCGTGAAACCTTATTCTGCACAAATGCGATGAAGCAGGAAATGAGTGAAGATATCATTCTCATGGAAAAAAAGATCCTTTATCCAATTTAAGAGGTAGGAAAGAGAGACTGGAGGAACTACAGATGCTGGAATTTTGAGCAAAACACAGCGGGTCAGGCAACATCTGTGGAGGTAACAGATAAGGTTTTGGGTCAGGACCCTTCTTCAGAAACATTGTTAAGAGGGAAAGAAAGGGCATCTTTACTTTCTGAAGAAGGGTCTCGCTGAGTTACTCCAGCATTTTGTATCTATCTTTACTTTCATTTAAATTTTCAGTATCCAACCTGATTCCTTTGTACCAACTGTGTGCAAAATATCTCAGATTACCTATTGTTGTCATCCACATCGAAAAGAGCAAAGAAATTAAGGTTGGAGATACAAGACACTGAAATCTTGACCGAAACACAGCTGGAGGAACTGTGGGTCAAGCAGCATCTGGGGAGAGAATGGACAGACGAAGTTTCGAGTCGGGACCCTTTTTCAAGCTGAAGAAGGGTTGCGACCTGAATCATCACCTGTCCATTCCTTCCACAGATGCTGCTTGACCTGCCGAGTTCCTCCAGCACTGTCTGTTTAGCTGTTAACTTTTTTTTAATAATGGAGAGTGAATGTCTTATTTCAAATTGCTTAAAATTGGTTCATATCATTAAAGAAGTGTACTAAACAGCATGGTTCTGGCTCCACACTGTAATAAATATTTAGGACACGGTATTCTGATTTCTTTACAGTTGTCGGTCTCCAGGACAGCTCGTTGGTGATTGGCAAATTAAAAGTGACAGTGGAGGCATTGGAGGCATTGCTCTCGGTAAATGAAGAGACCAAATAGAGAGCGTTGGAAAAACGACAGATAATCTCACGCTTGTAATACAAATCACAGTGAGTTCCCTTCTATTTGTGTGCACTGTAGGAAATATAAAAGTTGTTTGATTTTCTGTATTTCTACCTCTTGTTTTCCTAGTTCTGCACTCTTTCCGATGAGTTTGTTTGCCTGACTAATCTTCAACACCATTGAATACTCACCCTTGCATAGGACTTTGTTAATAATTATTAACAGATTGAATGATCTACACCATCCGCATTTTTGAACTTTTCTTTACATATGTAATATGTAAAATGAATGCTTACATTTTAATAAAGTATATTTATCACACCAATTGTATGTTTTTATATTGCCATTGTCACATAAAAAAGAAAATAAAACCTTATGATTAGCCACATTAAGAGTTTCACACTGTGAAGTTTTAAATGGTGGCAAAGTATGAAAATCGCACAGCAAAGCCTGGATTAATGCGTTAATCAGCCTCTTTAATATGCTAATGACCATTTTATGCACATTAAATCTCAATTCTGCTTTCCTTTGATGCATGCAAAATGTTATAAATTAAATATTGAAAATAGTTGTCGGCACCTATAGAGGTGCCTTATACTTAGAACATTTTTAGGAATGTTTAAGGAATCATGCTGGAACATGGATATTTATAGCAGATCAAAGGCTATTAAATTCACATAAATTGAAATAATTGGGTTCTTCGCATTGAATAACCAATAAGATGAGGAAGCATTTACAGTTTAAAAATATTAAAGGAATAATACTTAAAATAGGTATTAATTAAAGAGAAATAACATGCATTAAATGCGAGATTTTGAAGACAGAATGCTCGAGGCAGTTTTGCTTTTTTCGACAAGGTGGTTTTTTAAGTGCCTTTGAGACACACTTTTATTTGCAGTTTGTACTTCCTTATGGGCATATTTAAATAGGAAAAGAATGATGTGATTTATTAAAATAAACCTAATTTGGCATGATACATTGGATTTTTGTCTCGGTGATCATGACTCATTTAATTTAACAAATTTGGCATTCGCTTCTTCAATGATTAAAACTCTGGAAAATGAGTTCCCTCCACAGATTTGAGAACATTGGAGTCTGTTAATGGAAAGAAGATGGAATCGATTATGAAACAATTCATTACAGTTAAACACTAAAGTAGATATAATGTGTAAAAGCAGAGCTGGGTATCTGCATACAGCTTGAACCATCTGATTTAATGACCCCTATAATGGATTATTATCTTTGAGCCTTTGAAATAATGCCTGTGCAAAATTAAGTTGTTGATGCACAAAGTGATGCCATTGGATTAGCCTCTGACCACAGCCATCTGTAATCTTTATCATGATCATGACTCGGTTGTCTTTATCTCAAGTTTATTACTTTGGCAGTCCAATAGAGCATGTTAAGACTTAACCAGTGATGTACAGATATTTGTTAATAAGATTTAACCACATATATTTAGTAAGCTAACAATTCTGTGCACATTTCGCAACAATTAGTAATGTTATTTCTCAGACGGCACGGTGGTGCAGCGGTAGAGTTGCTGCCTTACAGCGCTAGAGACCCGGGTTTGATCCCGACCATGGATGCTGTCTGTACGGAGTTTACGTTTTCCCCGGGACATGCGTGGGTATTCTCTGGTATCTCCGGTTTCCTCCCACACATCGAAGACATATAGGTTTGTAGGTGTGTTGTCTCCCTGGTGCCGGGGTCCAGGACGTCTCGGAGCGGCGGCACGGCATCCCTGAGCGAGGGGGAGCAGCCGGAGGTTGTTGTGCATGTTGGCGCAAACGATACAGATAGGAAGAGGAAGGAGGTTCTGCAACACGAGGTTATGGAATTGAGTAAAGAGACTGAAAAGCAAGACCTCCAGGGTAGTGATCTCAGGATTGCTTCCAGTACCTCGCGCTAGTGAAGGTAAGAACAGGAAGATAGGGGAAATTAAGGTGTGGCTGAGAAGTTGGTGCAGGGGGCAGAGATTTAGATTTCTGGATCATTAGGATCTCTTTTGGGGCAGGGGTGACCTGTACAAAAGGTACGGGTTGCACCTTAATTGGAGGGGGACCAACATCATAGCGGGCAAGTTTGAGAATGCTACACCGGAGGGTTTAAACTAGATTGGCAGGGGGGTGGGATCTTGCACAGGACAGAGGCACGTGAGAGGTGAGAAGTTGGTATGGAGGGTGGTGTGGGGAAAGTTAGTGGACAGAATAGGCAGCTGAAAGGCAGAGAGTGAGGAAGGAGGGTTGCTTTAAACTCTACGTATTTTAATGCAAGGGGCCTGATGGATAAGGCAGATGAGTTTAGGGCATGGATAGGTACGAGTGACTGGGACGTTGTAGCCATGACTGAAACCTGGTTAAGGGAGGGGCAGGACTGGCGGCTCAAAATGCCGGGGTACAGGAACTTCAGGGGAGACAGGGGTGAGGGAAAAATAGGAGGGGGGGGTTGCATTTTAGGTTAAGGAGGATGTTACGGCTGTGATCAGAGGTGACATTACGGACGGATCATCTAGTGAGGCTATATGGGTGGAGCTGAGGAACAAGAAAGGGATGGTCACCTTGTTGGGGGTGTACTACAGACCCCTGAATAGTCAACGGGAATTAGAAGAACAAATATGCCAGGAGATTGCAAGCAGCTGCAGGTCAAATAAGGTTGTAGTAGGAGATTTTAACTTTCCCAATATAGACTGGGAAAATCATAGTGTGAAGGGTTTAAATGGGGTGCAATTGCTCAAAAGTGTTCAGGAGAGTTTTCTTAAGCAGTATGTGGAGGCCCCCACACATGAGAAGGCGACGCTGGATCTAGTATTGGGAAATTGGGCAGGGCCAGTTAATGAAGTGTTTGTGGAGGAGCCTTTTGGGACCAGTGACCACAGTTCGATTAGGTTTAGGATAGTTATGGATCGGGACAATAGACAATAGGTGCAGGAGTAGACCATTCGGCCCTTTGAGCCAGCACCGCCATTCAATGTGATCATGGCTGATCATCCCCAATCAGTACCCTATTCCTGCCTTCTCCCCATATCCCCTGACTCCACTATCTTTAAGAGCCCTATCTAACTCTCTCTTGAAAGTATCTGGAGAATTCCAAGGACTCACAACTCTCTGTGTGAAAAAGTGTTTCCTCATCTCCGTTCTAAATGGCTTACCCGCTTATTCTTAAACTGTGGCCCCTGGTTCTGGACTCCCCCAACATCGGGAACATGTTTCCTGTCTCAAGCAGGTCCAAACCCTTTATAATCTTATATGTTTCAATAAGATATCCTCTCATCCTTCTAAATTCCGAGATGGTCCACATGTTACGCTCAACTGGGGTAAGGCCAACTTTGAGGGCATGAGAGAAGGTCTCGCTCAAGTTGATTGGCGCAGGTTATTTGCGGGGAAAGGAACATCGGCCAAGTGGGATGTTTTTAAAAGTGTGCTGACGAGAGCTCAGGATATGTACGTCCCCGTTAGAGTGAAGGACAAAGCAGGCAAACGTAAGGAAACTTGGCTGATGAGGGAAATTGAGACGTTGGTCAAAAACAAGAAGGAAGCATGGGACGGGTATAGGCAACTGGGATCAAGTGCAGCCCTGGAGGAGTAGTGTTGTAGAGCAGAGGGATCTAGGAGTACAGGTGCATGGTTCCCTGAAGGTCGAGTCGCAGGTACATAAGGTGGTCAAAAAAGCTTTTGGCACTTTGGCCTTCATCAGTCATAGTATTGAATATAGAAGTTGAGAGGTCATGTTGCAGTTGTATAAGACATTGGTTATATATTATATATAGCACTATTAGAACATGGAAGCAAATAAAACAGAATCTAAAATTAAGAAACCTATCTCTCTTAATACCAATAGTCAATAACCCATCGTTTAAACCTTCAATCATAGATAAAGCATTTATACAATGGGAAAGAATGGGAATTAAAACGCTCGAAGATCTGTATGAATTAGAAAAATTACTATCATTCCAACAACTACAACTGAAATATAATTTGAAAAATAATCAATATTTTAAATATCTACAAATCTGTGACTATTTGAAAACACACACAAAAGATTATTATAATATGCCTTCCGACTTACTAGATGAAGCAATGAAGACAAAGGCGGAATCAGTTAATTTAATATCATACTTATATAATATCATCTTAAATATAGAAATACCCACAACAGATGGAATTAGAAGAGATTGGGAACAAGATCTAGGTATAAAAATTTCAAAAGAGAGTTGGGATAATCATTTATTACAGGTGCATAAATGCTCGATCAACGTACGACATACGCTTATCCAATTTAAAACATTACATAGATTATATTATTCAAAAACCAAACTAAATAAAATCTTTCCTAACGTCTCACCAATCTGTGATAAATGTATATGTCAAGAAGCTACCATAGCACATTCTTTTGTTTTTTGTACAAAAATCCAAAAATTCTGGTTTGAAATATTTGATATTTTTTCAAAATTAATCAAAATAAAACTGGTACCAAAACCAGAATGGATTATTTTTGGAATATCGGAAGGTATTCCTGAATTAAACGTGTATCAGAAGAATTTACTCAATTATGGGCTAATAATGGGAAAAAAGCTTATACTTAAATTCTGGAAAAATGCGCCCACACCAACAATAAAAATGTGGACATCAAATATGTTGGAAACATTACATCTGGAAGAGATGAGATTCCTCCTAGTAGGCAAAGTAGATCAATTTCAAAAGACGTGGTCTACGTTTTTGGACCTATTACAAGCATGAGGTGCAATAGTAATTTAGAAAAACAAATAAATAAATAAAAGGTATCTGGACCTGGTAATGGGAGGTAAAATAAAAACAGACTTGGTTGGTAGTTCCTTCTCTATGAAGTATGGTATAAGAGTTATAATAGAGCGATTGTTCCTTCTTTCTTTCTCTTTTTTTTTCTAGGGTCTATTTTCTAACTTTACTTCCTTCTCTAACTTCTTTTCTAAGGGGCTTTCTTTTCCCAACACTCTTTTGCACTTCACAACCTTTGCGCACTTTCTTCACTTTTCTTACTTCTTTCTTTTTCTTTCTTAAAGTTTAAAAAAGTGAAGCGGTACAAAAAATGTATTAATATATACGTGTTGTACATTACTGTAATCTACCGTACTTCTAAAAAATAAAAAAAAATAAAAAATAAAAAAAAAAAGACATTGGTGAGACCACTTTTAGAATATAGTGTTCAGTTCTGGACACAATGTTACAGGAAAGATATTGTCAAGCTTGAAAGGGTTCAGAAAAAAATTACGAGGATGTTGCCAGGTCTGGAGGGTGTGAGCTATAGGGAGAGGTTGAGAAGGCTGGGTCTTTATTCCTTGGAATGCAGGATGATGAGGGGGGGATCTTATGGTGTACAAAATCATGAGCGGAATGGATCGGGTAGATGCAGAGTCTCTTGCCCAGAGTAGGGCAATCGAGGACCAGAGGACATAGGTTCAAGGTGAAGGAGAAAAGATTTAATAGGAATCCGAGGGGTGACTTTTTCACATAAAGGATGGTGGGTGTTTGGAACAAGCTGCCAGAGGAGGTAGTTGTGTGTTGGACTATCCCATAATTTAAGAAACAGTTAGACAGGTACATGGATAGAACTGGTTTGGAGGGATATGGACCAAGCGCAGGAAAGTGGGACAAGTGTAGCTGGGACATTGTTGGCCAGAGTGGGCCAGTTGGGCCGAAGGGCCTGTTTTCACACTTGTTCACTCTATGATTCTATTAATTGGCTTGGTATAAATGTAAATTGTCCCTAGTGTGTATAGGATAGTATTAGTGTGCAGGGATCGCTGATCAGCGCGGACTCAGTGCGCCGAAGGGCTTGTTTCCACGCTGTATCTCTAAAGTAAGTAAGTAAGTAAGTAGGTTTATTGGCCAAGTATTCACATACAAGGAATTTGCCTTGGTGCTCTGCCCACAAGTAACAACATGACACACAGTGACAGTTACGAATGACTCAGAAAACACTAAACATTAATAATAATAAAACATTCATGATAAAACACCATTGATCAAGCACGTGAACCAACAAAATACCAAATTAAACTAAACTGATAATCCTCAATTGTGGAGGGCTATTTTGCATGTGCTAACATTCCTTTAGAGAGAAAAAATCACACCATGAAGTTCTTTATCATCTTGAGAGCACATTTTTCAGAACTGAGCGAAGGCGTGGCTAACGTCTTTGTAGACATGCTTGCCATTTCATCCAACTGAAGGAATGTTTGAAGAACAGAACGATCAAAGAAACTAACTGCCTTAAAGAAGAAATAGTGGAAAAATTGAATATAATCATAATTAGCAAAATCCCTAGCCACAATTTACAAACAGAATCTTTGCACAATGTGTGGAACAAATATAGTACTTAATAGTAGGCTGGAATTTTAAATGTTTTTACTCTTGGGTTAAGATTTCACATTTAACATTAAATCACCAAGTATTGCTTTGGCACTCCCATATAACATATTGAGACTTTACCAGTGGTGCACAGATATTAAAGATTAAACCACATAATTGTAAGCAAACAATTCTGTGCACATTTAGCAACTATTTTGAATGTTATAATCCACATGTTTTAGGATAAAATAATTCAGAGAGCATAGGGAATTAATTAAAACAAATCTGCTTTAATTTTCTCCAAGACTTTGGCAAACGTTGTCTTGTCACAAACTATGTTCCTTGGCCATCAGTGTCATGCCTCTTCTTGGCACCCCTGCCTAACTGAATCAGACCTTCCATAGATCCTGATGTTGGATTTCATCCTAAATTGAACCATATAACCGTTATTTTGATCATTTGCCCTAAACTCTCCTTGGTTTCAAAATCTGTTTGACAAAAATCCAGTGAAATTCTCTGAGCCGTCTTGTTTTGTGAAAGTCATAAAATAAATAGATTATTGTTCTTGTAGAGCAAACCTGTTATAGCAGCGTTTTCCTGTAAAATGCTGCAATGTTAATTCCTGCTTCTCATTTGAAGACTCTGCCCAAGTGATCGTTCCATTTCCCCAAATGAAATGACAAAATATGTTTTCAAATGCTAGCAATTAATTATTTTTGCCAACAGAAATACCAGCTCTGCGTATGTCATTCTTTACAGAGCAACTAGTGGACAACCTGGGCTTTGCAAATACATTTAACATTCAAGGATCTGGCTGTTACTAATCCCGATCACTTCTGTGCATCAGACAGTAGTTTAATGGTAGCGGAATAAACAATTTATTGTTGAACTTCAAAATCAAATTTAATCAAAATGGTTTAAAAAAAAAATCCCATCCACAAACCAATATTTCACATCTGGTGAGCCATTTTGTAGAAACACGAGGAACTGTAGATGTTGGTTTACAAAAAGACACAAAATTGCTGGAGTAACTCAACGGGTCAGGCAGGATCTCTGGAGAACATGGATAGGCAAAGTTACGAATGGAGAACCCTCCTTCAGACTGATACTAGTAGCCATTTTGTGTCCTCTCTGCTTTTACCTTCCAAAAGTTTGATAGTTCTCTATCCTCTCAATGAAGTGCCTGCACTTCATGTGCAAGGTGCACATCTTTACCAGCCTTTCCAAGACCAATCCTGACCTTACCATCGACATGTGTGGAGTTCCATCAAGCATAAATGGACAGCAAAAAGAAGGGAGAATCAATCCATCCTCCACCCCAATTCCCTGACACCCTGAAACATTGCTCCTGAAATCTTTCGCTGCCTCTACAGTGATCTGCTTTAACTTGGCCACTGTTTTTTTGTGTCCTTTATTCATTACAAGATATTTGGTACGTCGATGAATACTCTCTTGAACTTCAACAGCTGTACTGTCGAGAGCATATGGACTGGTTTCTTCACAGCCCTGGATTGAATGCCCGGAAATTATGGGGATTACAAAATGTGGTGAACACTGCACAATACATCAAGGGTAGTGGCCTAGCCACCATCGAAGAGATATATAGGAGGCGGTGCCTCAAAAAGACAGCCAGCATCAAGGACTCACACCACCCTGGCCACGGACTCATCTCACTCCTGCCATCGGGAAGAAGGTATAGGAGCCTGAAAACTAACATTCAGATTCAAGTGCAACTTCTTCCCAATGAGCATTACAAACACTAACAAAACTGAACGACAAACTGTCTTGGTTGCACTGAGGACTTTGGGCTTTTTGCAATAAATTTGGGGTTTTCTTTTTATTGCTCCCCTGCTTACGTAAAAGGCAACTTACGTAAGCTTGCGCCTACGTAAGCAATTCTTTAAGCCCGCTGCTTTGTTTCCGAGTTGCATGTCTCAGTAGCCGTGCGCTACTCCCGTGGACTGCGGATGCCTCCGCAAACCAGTCAGCGGTTCTCATGTGGTCTCTGCGTCGGAGCTCCCCCGTGGTCTCCACACCGAATAGTAAGTCGCAGTAGCACTTCCATTTCCGACTTGCATAACATCTGATCACAGGGATCTGAGCAAGGGATCACAGGACATAACCCTTATGCAAGTCGGGAAGCACCTGTATTGAATTTATTATCTATGAGTACTGTATTTACAGGCCTGTTATACTGCTGCAAGTGACCCATGACCCTCTCTGAAAAGGTTTAGTCTTTTTACTTACAGACAGCGAGAGAATAAAGGAAAGGTACATTTTAATTCAAATTATGGATTTGCCTCAAACTCGGAGACCTCCAAGTGAGTCCTCAATGTCTGTTTTGTTTCTTGTAAGATACCTTTCCAATAATTTATCATTTGCAAACCACATTCCAAAGCTATACAGAGTGCTGGAGTAATGCAGTGGGCCAGGCAGCATCTCTGGAGGACATGGATAGGTGATGTTTTGAGTCGGGATTTCTCGGACTTGTCTGAGGAAGGGACCTGACCAGTGTGTTTGTAAACCAGCATCTAAAGCTCCTTCTGTCCATGTCTTCCAGATATATAGATGAGAATGAAATATAACTCTAATGCCTGCTGTTTTTAATCTAACCCATGAGGTAAGATGACTTTGCTGTGGGACTAATCAAGCCTTTCTTGACGTCCTCTGAGAGAGGGCTATATGTATGTATTTATGTATGTACTTAATCTATGAACCAATGTTGTATAACGTTAGTACCTCCACCAATGTAAAGCACTTTGGCCAACTAGAGTTGTTTTTTAAATGTGCTATAGAAATAAATGACTTGACTAATGCTGGACAAACATCCACAATGTGATTCACTAAAATATTGAAGATTAAGGTGAAAACAGCATCATAATAATAGTTCTACAAAATTAAATTCAAACTGCAATATATGGAGGGAAGACGGAAGATGTTAGCCACACATTTAAAGCCCTGTCTCACTGTGCGAGTTGACCCACGAGTGACCCAGAGTGAAAGACTCGTGGTTGCGTACGAGACTCCAAGTGTATGATCAAGAGTTTGACCGAGTTCCCACGGGTATGACTAAGTTTGCCGTTTACTTCTCATTTCTGCGATGTTCCAAGTTCGTCTCCCGAGTTACCAAGTTCCTCTCCCGAGTTACTCTTGAGCCAACCATGAATGAAGGTCTGTTTTAATAAGCAACAGTGTTAAAGAAGACATCTCCATCCTGCGGCTTTGAGTTAAAGATAGAATTCAGCGCGGCCGCATCTATTGATTTGACCTACAAAGGGAAAATGCGCACCGTCCAGTGCCAGAGCAGTTATACTGATGATTTGTTTGAAACACACATCACGTAGTTAGAAGACCAGCAGGCGGAGGTTTGCTATATTTTAATTGAATTTACTGCCAGGTCTACACACTGCGGGGAGACGGGAGATGAAATCTTTGAATGTGGACGGATGTCTCCGCGCCTGCTCGTTCTAAGCGGAATATATTTTAGATGCCTTTCAAGCCGGGCTTTGGTTTTGTTCCTTGTTTTTGTTTAATCTCACACACTTTTCGTGTGTGAGGGTGTGAGAAGTCCATGCCGGGTGCCGGCCGGCCGCAGCCGCTGTTCTTTCACATCAGTTGCACATCAGATTGTTGGGAGACGGAGCTCAGGGTTCGCCTCCTGAGCTGCTTTGGTGCCCAGGCGTGAGTTGAGGTAGAGGGAGGGCGTCATTAATCTGTCTGGGGTGACAAGGCTCTTGGGTTAGGCTGGGATCATTCTCTGCGGGATGATCTCAGTGCGGGAGACAAGTAAGTGTAGGAGAGGTGTACTGACTGTGTGGGCAGACACTTTGGTAGTGATTGCCCACCAGTCTCAAATGCCGCTGTGTCTCCCTGTCCCTAGGATAGCAGGGGGCGATCAAACAGCACAATACACCCCCCCCTCCACGCCAACACGAAGGGCAACGATCCCAAGGCTTTAGCGTCAGAAACAGCGGGCAGGCGACAATCACCCGCCATAACGCGAGAGAGATCATGAACTATTGTCGGTCTCCTTTACACGTCGGTGTTTCTGTCTTTCTCCCTCTCATTGTTGGCCCTGTCTGTCGCCACCCCCACCCCCACCCCTCTGCTTCCCGGCCATGTGTGTGACCCCTTCCCTCCCCTCTCCAGCTCCTCGCCCATTGCACCGGGCGCGGGGGCTTTGCACTGTTTTCACGTCGGCGATGCCAGCAGGTCAGTGCCCGTTGCCCCGAGGCAGATGCTCGGGGGCTCTCTCCCAGCGTGGCCCCGGACCGGGGGGGGGATGGGAGTCAGTGGGCACGCCGGCTCTGCCACACCATGGGCTGCCGCCAACCAAGCCACCCGTCCACGTCCACACGCTCGGTAGAACAGGAGCTGAGACTGGGAACTGTACTGCCCTTGCCCCCTCCCTCTGCAACTGCAAACAACCCCACTCTCCTGCTCACCTAACCCGCCCATCCCTTCTCTCTGGGTATTGAAAGCGCTTCTGGTCTGCAGTGTGCAATAGTCACCAAAATACACTGCATCTTTAGAAAGGAAAAATACAAAACATGTCAATCCCACTGGATAGGCTTTAGTCATGGTGCTGTACCACACGGAAACAGGTCCTTCGGCCCAGATAGGCCGTGCCGTCCAAGTTGGCGTCTTGGGGTAGTCCTATTTGCCTGCATGTGGCCCATAGCCCTCTAAACCCTTCCCATCCATTTATCTGTCGTTAATAACCTTAAGAAAATTCCTGCAAATGGGTCCAACTCGGAGAAAAGTCTCCCCCCTTTCCAGGGTTAATCGCTCCACTGTTTATAATGCTTCCTGCATTATGAAGTCCTCGACAGTGAACCCCATGGGCAATCACTACCAAAGTGTCTGCCCACACAGTCAGTACACTTGTCTCCCGTACTAAGGTAAACGCACGGGCCACTGCGTTCTTACAACGTGTTTAAATGTTTTGCATTTTAACCTCAAGAGTACATTTTACTCGTGGAAAAGTTTAAACATGTTTGAATTTTTCCAAGAGTTAACAAGTGTCACGGGTACCTGCCGTTAGCGCCAAGAGTCGCTAATTTGCGTCCACGAGTTCCGACGTTCCCGCTACATTAATCGTACGTGATTACCACGAGTTAAATTTGTTTTATGCTCGGGGTACCTCGTGGGTCAGCTCGCACCGTGAGACAGGGGTTTTACTGTTTCCAGAAGTAATGGTATTGCTACTTTGTGAAATGACACAACCAATAAAACTATTGTATCAAAGAGCAGGTGCTCCAGATCGCTACTAGAGAACATAAGTTTCACTGATTATGTCTGCATGAACCACGATGATAACACAGAACAGAATGCAAATACACAGACAATTATCAAATTGAAATTCTTGTGGATTTGGAACACAAATAAGCAACTCAGATAAATTGGCCTCCCCGTTGCATGGAAAATTATTTCCTCATGTAATGAATGGTGAAAGACAAGTAATATTCCTTTGAATGCAAAACATCGGCATTAGGGGAATTGATAAACATATGTTTATGCCTCTAGACTTCCAAAACAAGAGGATCATTAATCAAAAAACGGAAAGAAACGTCTTAATTATAATTTTTGAGGAATTATCCAGGCATGTTATAAAAATATGAAAGGTTCCGAACTTGTAAGAAAGTCAGCATTCGAGTCCAAAATAGTTCTCAGCATGAAAAAAGAAGTCAGTCATGCGAAAGAAAATCTCCACTTCATTGTACTTCAGTAAAAACATTTATTATTATCATTGTAGAAACAATATTGTCCCGCTGACAACGAAAGGAGGGCCCCGGCGTGGTGGGATGCCCAGAACGAAAGGAGGGCCCCGGCGTGGTGGGGGGCCCAGAACGAAAGGAGGGCCCCGGCGTGGTGGGGGGCCCAGAACGAAAGGAGGGCCCCGGCGTGGTGGGGGGCCCAGAACGAAAGGAGGGCCCCGGCGTGGTGGGGGGCCCAGAACGAAAGGAGGGCCCCGGCGTGGTGGGGGGCCCAGAACGAAAGGAGGGCCCCGGCGTGGTGGGCCACTGAGAACTATGGGGGGACCCAGCAGGGGGGGGGGGGCAGGAGCTGTGAGAACAAAGGGGAGACCCGGCAGCGAAGAAGCAGTAGATAGGACTGTAGGAAGGAACTGCAGATGTCGGTTTACACCGAAGATGGACACAAAATGCTGGAGTAACTCAGCGGGGCATGCAGCATCTCTGGAGAGAAGGAATGGCAGGACTGTTTGGTGAACTTTTGTAACTTTGTAGGCGTCTAAATGTGACGCCACTTGCGCACTGCCTGGGTGAGGTCTGCTATGTGATTTTACCGGGTTGTACACATAACAACGATGTTCACTGTACCCAGGTACATGTGACAATAAAGTATAAGAGAACTGCAGATGCTGGTTTAAATCGAAGTTAGACAGAAAATGCTGGAGTAACTCAGCGGGTGAGGCAGCATCTCTTGAAAGAAGGAATGGGCGACATTTTGGGTCGAGACCCTTCTTCAGACTGATGTCAGGGGAGGGGGCGGGCAAAGATAGAATGTAGGCGGAGATAGTAAGATTAGTGGGAGAGCTGGGAAGGGGGAGGGAATGGAGAGGGAAAGCAAGGGCTATCTGAAGTTAGAGAAGTCGATGTTCATACCACTGGGGTGTAAACTACCCAAGCAAAATATGAGGTACTGTTCCTCCAATTTGCGCTGGGCCTCACGCTGACAATGGAGGAGGCCCAGGACAGAAAGGTCAGATTGGTAATGGGAGGGGGAGTTGAAGTGCTGGGCCACCGGGAGATCAGGTAGGTTAAGACGGACTGAGCGGAGGTGTTCAGTGAAACGATCACCGAGCCTGCGCTTGGTCTCGCCGATGTAGAGAAGTTGACACCTGGAACAGCGGATACAGTAGATGAGGTTGGAGGAGGTGCAAGTGAACCTCTGCCTCACCTGGAAAAACTGTTTGGGTCCTTGGATGGACAATCAAGTATTGTTGAACAAGGAACTGCAGATGCTGGTTTATCCCCTTGTCCATTTATTATTATTGTTAGACTTCTCTTTTATTGTTATGAAAAGTTATTATAAATAGCTTACCATTTGGCTGAGAACCAGAAATTCCAGTTGCATATACTCTGTGTTCTTCTCTCGCTAGTTTATGCGACATGGAACCATGGGACAGGTGCACAGTGAACTGGCATGTTAAAATGCACCAATTAACACATCATTCAGTGGAGTACCAGAGCCAAAAGAAGAAACACGCATGGTACACACTCACATGAGGGACTTAAACTGTGATGCTCAGACATTCAGGAATGGATTTGGGAAAGCCCCGATGTGCTAAAAATGGCTTCTTTCAGCGCTGCAAGCACTGAATCTGTCACTCTGAAGATCGGGTTAAGAACATTTTTACAATACTTAGAAGGTTGTAATTAATAGTTTTGATCGAGATCACTTTGGTATTATTTACCCTCATCGTATAATTTAACATGCCTGGTGAAAATAATTTTATTTCCTGCAAATTAAAAAGAAAAGCTTACAGTTGCCAAATGGAAATGCCAATTTATCCGAATCACTGACACATCACTTTGTAAGTATACTCATTTATACCAGTAGCTAAATAATCTGTTAGATGTAAGTTTTGTTTAGTTTAGTTCAGAGATACAACATGGAAACAGGCCCTTCGGCCCACCGAGTCCACGCCGACCCGTGATCCCCGCACACTGACACTATCCTACACAAACTAGGGACAATTTACAATTATACCAAGCCAAATAATCTACAAACTTGTACGTCTTTGGAGTGTGGGAGGAAACAGGAGTTCCCGGGGAAAACTTACGTGGTCACGGGGAGAACGTACAAACTCCATACAGACAGCACCCGTAGTCAGGATTGAACCCGGGTCTCTGGCGCTGTAAGGCAACAACTCTACCGCGGTGCCACTGTGCCGCCGTATTTTGCAACCATAGGGGCAACCTATGGATATTTTCTGGCACTAAAGGAGTTGAGTGACTGGACAATAACAAAATTAAATGCTCCAACTGTTACAGCAGGATCTGAACGTATCTCTGGATTGTCGGCATGTGTCCTTGCATCAGAATCAAACGAGAGAGTGAATGTCTCAACACTGGAGGATCAAATAGTTTAGTTTATTGTCACGGGTACCGAGGTGCAGTGAAAAGTTTTTGTTGCGTGCTAACCAGTCAGAAAGACAACACATGATTACAATCGAGCCATCCACAGTGTACAGATACCTGGTAAAGGGAATAATATGAACGTTTAGTGCAAGATAAAGTCTACTAAAGTCCAATCAAAGATAGCGAGGGTCTCCAATGAAGTAGATAGTAGTTCAGGGCTGCTCTCAAGTTGTTGGTAGGATGGTTCAGTTGCCTGATAAATACTTCAATGAGAAATATAACATGGTTAAAACCTGTGCTTTTTTAACAACAGCACATCATAACGGCATCTCTAAAAAGTTAATGATTTTGTTTTCCGGCAACGTGTCACGTATGTTTATTAATCATGCATACTCAACCACAAACAAAGCACTGATTAAAATAGTTAAAACAATAGATTTTGTCAGCAACATTTTGAATATTTTTGTGTTCACAATCTCATCGCTATCTTGTTTGGGGAAAGTGCTTGTTGGGCCTTTGACTTTCCCCTTCCATCACTTCTCATTAGGATGGATGCAAAATGTTGGAGACCATAATTATGCTTGTGTGTGCTCCCATTAACTTGGAAAATTCATCTTAAAATAAGAATGTAAGAAATGGGAGCAAGAGTAATGGGCCTGTCCCACTTAGGCGATTTTTTTCAGCGACTGCCGTCGACTGTCATTGTCGTAGCAGGTCGCCGAAAAAACGGCGACTGGACCCCCCTTCGACAATGTCTACGATAGTGTCTACAACAACCTACCTCCTAGTCGACGTCAAGCTAAGGTAAGCTACCGACAACCGGCGACCCATTAGGACGTCCACCTACGACCACACCTACGACAACCCACGTCCACCCGCGACAAGCTACGACAAGGTACGAGAATTCAGTCGCCGGTACCTTTCGCCGGTTGACGTAGGTTGACGTAGGTAGTCGCTAATGGAATTCACCGAAGTCAGCACCGGCGACAACCTGCGTCATCCTGGTGACAACCTACGTCATCCTGGTGACAGCGCCTACGTCAGGCTACGATCTTTGGCGTCGAGCCCACGGGCGGCTTCTGTCGCCGAAAAGTTTTGAACATTTCAAAATCCAGCGGCGACCAGAAAAAAGGTACGATTCTTTGGGCAACTGAGGAGACATTACAGGCTGCACCCTGGCGACCATGTGGCGACAGCCTAGTCGCCTGTAGTCACCTAAAAAATCGCCTAAGTGGGACAGGGGCATAAGCCAGGAGGCCCTTTGGGCACGTTCCACCATCAATCAAGATCATGAACATCTTCTACACCTGCATCATCCCCAATCCACAGATGTTCTTAATGCCATAAATCTGTCTGTCTATTTGGAATGAACATGAGTGGGTTTGGAGAGTAGAGAACACAAAGTTTCAAGGTTTCAAGGTCAGTTTATTGTCACATGTACCAATTAAGGTACAGTGTAATTTGAGTTACCATACAGCCATACTAAGTGAACAGCAACGAGACACACAACTACATAAAAGTTAACATAAACATCCATCACAGTGGATTCC